>VDFB02353493.1:40629893-41092319 GCA_007258455.2 Sequoia sempervirens
CCGCCATTGTTAGTCCTTAAACATTTTATTTTTCTTCCAATCTGATTTTCCACAAGGTTTTTAAATTCCTTAAAATGACTGAACACTTCTAATTTACTTTTCAAAAAATAAACAAATAACCTTCTTGAATAATCATCAATGAACGATACATAATATCTTGATTTAGACAAAGCAGAAACATTTACTGGACCAAAAACATCAGAATGAATGTAATCAAGTAAACTAGAAGATTTATGAGGACTAGAGTAAAATGAAACACGGTGTTGTTTACCATATATACAATGTTCACAAATTTTGAATTCAAGGTTACAGTCATCAAGCCCTTCAACCAGGTTTTTAAACCTTTTTCTCCAATGTGGCCAAGCCTATGATGCCAGAGCCTAGTCTTTTCTACTAGAAGTTTAACTTCTATAGAGTTTGCACTATCAGAAAAAATTTCCTCATTTTCTCCATGAGTAGCCTTCTGTGACTTTACAGAGACACTATTGCATTGTACAGCAAGTGCATCTAGCTTATACAAAGTACCAATATGAGCACCCCTAGCTAGCACCATTGAGCCTCTAATCATCTTGCAGCCATTTCCAGAGAATGAGACCTGCACTCCAACATCATTCAACTTACTAACAAAAAGTAAATTTCGAGCCAAACCTGGTATATGCATTATATCATTGATTCCCTTCACTCTTCCATCAGGGAATTGAATTCTAACTCTTCCACAGCCAACTATTTCTAGAGATGAATCGCTTGCCAAATACACCCTTCCACCATCGTATTTTCATACTTAGTGAACCAATCTCTATGAGATGTCATGTGGAAAGATGCTCCAGAATCAATCAACTAGACATCATATGATGCCTGTGTAGCCAAGGCTACAATGAAAGTGTCTGCATCACTCTGAGAAGAATCATTGTCAGAAGAATACTTCTTCTTTTTCTCCTCTTTGCAATCCTTTCGAACATGACCAGGTTGCCCACAATTCCAGCACTTTACCTTGGACTTCTTACTAGGAGACTTTGATCTCCCGTCTGATTTGGATTTGGAATTCTTGTCCTTCTTCTTTCCTTTTTCTTTTGATCTGCCTCTAACAACAAGAGCCTCCTTCGCCATCTCAGAAGATTTTATTCTCATCTCTTCTGATAACAAAGAAGCAACAATATCTTCCATCTTAAAAGAGGAAGTAGTACTCCCAATAGCCATCACCAAGTGATCCCAAGAATCTGGAAAAGAACATAATAGTAGCATACATCAATCTTCTTCATCAATCTTCACACCCACTGATGCTAACTGAGCAATCAGCATGTTGAAATCATTCAAATGATCAGCAACAAATGCTCCTTCCTGCATTTTCAAAGAGTATAGCTTCTTCCTCAAGAACAACTTATTCACCAAGGACTTTCCCTAATAAATAGCTCCCAGTCTTTTCTTCATGAACATTTAGAAGAACAGAGTCTGCTAAACAAAGCCTTATCGGCCTGTTTGATTTTCAATCTGCAAGGTCCCAATCCGCTTGCTTCATGCATGTAGTGGTGCAGGAGCACCTAGGCTGACCTCCATGTTGTTTGTCATCAATTTTGGCTTGTACCTGATCTTAGCCAAATCAGGGTATTAGTGTGTTTGCTTTGGACCTTAGAAGGTCTTGGTTGTGTGTGGTGAGTTAGTCACTAGGACTAAAGTCATCATTAGTTAATCATTGTTGTTAAATGTTTCTTTATTTAGCTCTAGACAAATTATGTTGGAATGTAGGGTATTAAATGTGTTGTTGTTGGCTTGAGATCAAGGTGTCAGAGGTCCTAAGATTTAGGATCATGACATGGTGATAAGTTGCAAAATGTTGTTGTAAAGTTGCATGACAACAGTTGTGGAATTGCATGCAACATAGTTGGATTGGATTCCCTAAAATTTAGGAGCATGGGATCGATCAATATCCCTTGAAATGTGGAAAAGGCATCTAAGTAGAGGTGTGGCTCGTAGAGAGCAGTTAGAATACTTTGTAATAAATTTTTGGCTTTGTGTGAATAAGGAATTTCCGCATTTTTTGTGTTTTACCCGTGCACCTTGAGAAACAGAGTTAACAAAGGCATTGTATATTCTGATTTAGCATTGTATTGGTGTTCTTAGAATAGTTTTGAGTCACTTTCCTTCTGTGTTTAGGTTGCTTAGAGTAGAGTTGTTGTATTGAATTCATAAGTTAACTTCTAGAGGGTTTTTATCTCTGTTTTGAGCAGTCAAGTTTTTAAATGGCTCCCCCATGAAATCTAACCACGGGTTTTCCTAGATATTGGATGGAAATGATAGGGGAGCCAGTCTTTTGTACATATTTAGAAGTAGGAGTTCTAAAGAGCCAAGCAAGTATTTGTAATCTCAAACCCTAGGTGAGATAGGACTGCCCGGTTAGGAGTTTGATTGAGAAAAGTGAAGAACTTAGGTAGGGGAAGGGACCACTGTACGGAAAAAGTACACTTCCAGGTGGGATATGACCAAACACAAGGATACTAGAAGGATTGAGGCTTGAACAATCCACTGGTGTGAGAAATTAGCAAGGAATTCTTGAAACCCTAGGAATTAGGCCTAATTAGCCTATTTTCCCTTAATAGTAGGAATCCACCGTACGGATGAGATGGGGGTCTGACACCCTGTGAAACATTTAAAGGCCTGAAAAGGGTGTCTAGAAATGAAATTTAATTGATAGGTTGTTTGTCAAGTTTAAGAAAGAAAGGCAGAAAAGTGACTGGTAAGGGCTACTAGAAATTAGGCCTCACCAAGGCAAATTCCTGAAAACGGGTAATTTGAAGATTGAACACTAAGAAAAATGGACCCATTTGGATGTGAGAAGCATGTTGATAGTACCCCTAGCATCCCTGCAAGTAGTTCAAGCAAGATGATGAAGATGACACTTAGATCCTTCTAGGTGTTGGAAGAAGATAGCAAATTCAAGAGGTGTTTGTCTTCCAAAGGTAAAGTACAAAGTGGAAAACTCTTTGAGAAGAGTTGGAGCAGGGCTTGGTTAATCACCCAAGCTCAACAAGAACCCATTGGTGTCAGGTTCCAGGAAGGAGACAGTGAGAAGGTCTTCTAAGAGTTTGTGCAAGCAACCTTTTGGTTCATCATACACCATGTAGGCTTCATTCCAGACACAGCAAGCCAAAGATCACGATCAACCAATAGATCTTCCATTCTTAGTTTCCACAACTCAAAATTACTACCATTGAATTTCTCAATTTCAATCTTTCCTAATGTGCTTTCCATCTTAATTTGTAATTTGAATTACCAGATTTCTACAAGACTCCCACTGAATAAAATTGACTCAAAAAATCCAACATACCCACAAGGATAACACAACTGGCCAGGCTATAATACAACTTGTAAGGAAAGCTTAGGTGTGGAACAAACTCTCCTAACGACAAAACCTCAGGGAAGAATGCAGATATGACTTTAAATTTTTCAATTACAGTTCATTAAGATACACTTGAAAGGAATAACAGAACAAAGAAATGAACATACACAATTGGACACCAGATTTACGTGGGAAAACCCTTACGGGAGAAAAACCCACCACACCAAGAAAAGCCTTTTTGTATTACAGTAATGAAAATTACATACAGAGTTCAGACTTAACTTTCTGATGTCAATTTACAGCAGCAACATCCATTGATCAATCTTGTATAGAATAGCTCTCTGTTACAATGAATTATCTCAGATCAATCTGTGTTCAATCAAGCAACTCTATGCAATCGAATTGTTCACCATTGTCGACCATTGCAGAGCATAATCGTTTTCCTCACAAACTATTCATCTTCCACACAGGAATGGTCACAACAGTCCAACTACCAATGGTTCACATTCTGCTTCTCTCATTGGCTCAGAACACACCACGTAGGGCAGTCACTCGGTAAAAATGTGCAACTATATCGCATGTCGGTGAGACACTAGACCGTGTCTCCCTGATGCCTAAATGCCTGACTGTCCTTATTGGCAAGAGTCACCACCATCGGCAAGAGTCATATCGAGTTAAAACCTATTGCTCAGACTCACTCTATCGGCAAGAATCATATTGAATACAAACCCATCGGCCAGACACACTCTATTGCTAAGACATCACATCGATATCCATCTCATGCAGATCTATCGACAAGAGTTTCGCTATCACTGAGAGTTCACAACGAACAAAAATCCATTGGCGAGATATCCTCTATCAGCAAGGCTTCTCACTGATGTCCATTGCAGAACTATCGGCAAGACCATCGTTGTCTGTAAGAGTCTTATAGAACCTTTATGTTACACCGATGTTCATCGTGTAGATCTGTCGGCGAGACAAGTGCTATCGGCAAGAGTTTACACCGAAATCATACCTGTCGACGAGAGGAAAACCATCAGCAAGAGTTCTCACCAAAGTTGCATACCCATCGGCGAGACTACAACCATCAACAGGAGATCATACTGAATGCACCAGCCTATCGGTGAGAGAAACAATATTGCCAAGAGTTCATACCGAAAGAAAATCTGTCGACGAGACCAACACTATCGGTGAGAGCTCATACCGAAAGTATACCCGCCGATGAGAGGAGAACCATCAGTGAGACAGGAGTTGTCAGAAAGAGTTTGAGAGTCTCCCCGATGTCCAATGTGAACAGAACTTTCGCTGTGACTAACACTATCGGAATGAATCACTCTAAAGGTTCACGCCTCTCTCCAATGCCACTCATCGCCAAGAGTCTCCCTGATTATCACCAAGAATCAACCCATCGGCAAGACAGAACCAAAGTCTCAACGACTTTAATCTTTTCAAAAGTTTAAAACACAACTACTAGTCAGTAAGACATTCTCAGGGTCTTACTGATTTTTCTCTTTCAAGATTTTTCATGTCAGTAACCTTGAGGCACATTTTCCAACAAAATTTATGTGTTGAATTGATTGGAAAAAGTGATTTGGTTTGATTTTATTGCTTGGATTTTTATTGTCTATTTGATTTTGTCTTTTTTTAGGACCTTTTTCCTTTTTTTGTACTTTTTGGGATATTTTGATTTTTTGTATTTTTGAAATGTTTTGATTTTTGGATTTTCTAATTTTGATTTTTTTTTATTTTCAAAATATTTGATTTTTTTAGATTTTCTCAATTTATTTTTTTTGTTTGACTTTTTTTTACTTTTTTTGAATAGGAGAAGGATAGGAGAGACTCAAGTGTCTAGTTCCATGAAAGGTGATAGTCCCACTAGATGGATGTCATCACATGGACCATGTCAAGTGTGCTCATAGATGTTGGTAAGGAATGGCATGAGTGTGAGATGGATTAGGTAGATGGAAAATTATGAAAGGCTTATGCAAGGATGGATGGGGAATAGTGGATTATGTTATGGATTGTATAGGACTTATGCAAAAGGATGGATGAAAGGTTTATGCAAAAGCATGAACCATAGGAAGGTGATTGGGAAGATATGTAGGATAGTAGTTGAAGGATGGGGAGATGGAGGTATGTGGGAATGGAATCATGACCAAAAGTTGCACACACTGTGTTAAACATTGGAGCTTTTGATGGAAAGGTGATGTAGGAAGCAATGGAAATTTTTGCTTAGGAGATGGTTGATGCAATGCTTTAGGTACCCACATAGACTTAGTATTTTTATAAGGTTTGTTTTGCTTGTGGGATTTAGGAATTTGAAACTTTTGAATGGAGTGGTATTTTTGGATGGAAGAGGATGGTTGGGATTTTTGAGATGTGGATGTCTCATTTGATTTGCTTTCTTTATGCTTAGGTGCCCATACCATTTTAGTTTTAGACATTTCTTGTGAAGGTATGGGCTTGGGTAGCCTTTTGGATGGATTTTTCTTTGAATTTTTGCATTGATGTCCTAAGGCATGAGGACCTTTAGGATTTTTGTCTTTATAGGTAGAGGCATCCATTTTTGTATTTTCGAATCCCATGGGCATGGTGGAAGCTTCATGTTTAGACAATCCATGCATTTGTTGGTCATGATTAGGAATGTGAGTGGTTTTATGGATAAGTGGATAATTAGGTGTTAGGAGAAGTGGAGGTAAAGTGGATGGTGGAATATTAGGAGTTGGAAGAAGTGGAGGTAAAGTGGATGGTGGAAGGTGTATGGTCACATGCTTTTGAAATTTGTAAGATAATGGAGGCGGAATGACAACATATGTTTTAGGTGTATGATAGGATTTATGGTGGAAAGAGAACTTATGATGGATGGAGGAAGTACCAACATCTTTAGCTTGATTGCCTTGGGGTGAGTATCCAAGGCCATATGAGTGTGGAGGGACTTTAACATGGATTGGCTCCAAAATACCTTGTTCATAAAGGCCTAATCATTTACTTGATAGTTCATTTTTTGGAGTATGCGATGGACAATGGGACTAGGTGTGTTTTGGACACTAGACTTGAGTTCATTATTACATAAGAAGGTGAAGTGGATAAAGGTTGTTTTTGTCCTAAAGAAGAACACTCATGGATGAAGGTGGATACACCAATAGGATATGATGGAGGACTTGCAATGGGGTTGATAGTGGGTGATGGAGGATCATTAGGATTTTGATTAGCACTGTGTTCACTTAGATCCAAGGTATTTGTTTGATCTTCTATGCTTTCTTGGGAGGCATGTGTCTCAGCATGACAAGTGGATAATGCGAGATCATGGATAGGACTAGGTAGGGGATGTATAGGATCAATGGAGGTTTCTTTCTCATGGATAGGTGAAGTGATAGGCTCTTGACCATGAAATGCATAGAGTTGGCTAAGAGGATCATCATGGCCTTCTTGATCATAGGTAGGATCTAGATCATAGGGGGAAACTTGATCATGAATAGGACCAAGTATGTTATGAGTGGTATCATTAGAAGGGCCTAGATCTTGATTAGAATGAGAGGTTAATGTTTCCTTATGATTAGGATAATTCTCTTGACATAGCTCTTGGATTTGAGTGGAAATGGAAGTGGAAGGCTCTAGAAGAGGCTTGGTATGCTCTTTGTGATCAACAACATGAGGGCATGATGGACTTTGACTTAGACATATAAGATCAATAGGTTGTGGACCACATTATGGAGTTGGAGGAATATGCATGGAATTCAAAGGTTCTTTGGTAAGCTCATTAATGGGTGCTTGACATGGGGATGGTTTATTCCGTGCTAGTAGTCTTTGGAGAAAATCATCAAAGGATTCTTTGGCTAATGGATTAGAGCTTGGGAAGTTGGATGGTGGTGTTGGTGGACTTGTGTGCTTTGAGATAGGCATTTTATTAGATGGTGATGGAGGACTAGTAGATGGAGTGGTGTATGATTCCAAACGTAAGGTGGTATTTCCATTGTCAATAGTATCATTAAGATGACCTAAGATTTCTACAAATTTCTCATCATCACTAGGAGAAAATTTTGACCCACCTTAGAGGATAAAGGTTTTTGGATTATCTTCACGATTAGGTGAAGGGGCTCCTCGAAGTATGACCTTGGGTTTTGGATTGTCTTCATGATTAGGTCAAGGGGCTCCTCGAAGTATGACCTTGGGTTTGTGACTAGGATTTTTAAGGATTAGGACCATTTTAGCAAGTGCTTGACTAGGATTAGGGTGATGATGATGATGTGGAATGATTAGATTGGATGACTTGGATTGATTATGCTGAAATTCATTGGAATGCGATTAAAAAGAGGATGATTAGGATTATTAGAATGTTATGTTTATGTGTTGGTGTTTATAGCTTGATATAGAAATTTGAAAACAAATGATTACACATGTACACACATGATTCACACATGCAAGACACATAAGCAAGTTTGAATTTGAAATTATGAATATGATGATTAAGCACACACTTGAAGAAGACACATCAATAAGCCTAATGTTAGTCAAGTGGGTATGGCCAATTAGGTCTTAAGCTAGGATGCACGAGGTTGACTAAGGATGATTTGAAAGTGAAATCCTGCCACACAGCCACGAGAAAGGGGTAACCCACCCTTCACCTTCACTTCCCAAAGGTATAAATTTCTTTGGGTCTTAGCCAAGAGTGACAAGATTTTAGATCCCAAAGGAGCGTGTCTTTCGATTCACACCTCTATTGAGGTCATCCCTTCGAGTGGTGTGTTCTCCAAGCAGGCCTCCTAAGAAGGGTATGACAAAAGAAAACCAAGTGAGGTGTTTTTTATCACACTCGCACTTGATTTGCACTCGCAGTTTTTAATTTCCCTTTAGAAAATTTAAATGTGTGTAAAACAATTCAAGCACTTCTTCTTTTTAGATCCCAAATCCAAATGTGTAGGAAGACAGTTGTTCGTTTTAACCCAATTTCAATGATTTGACAGCAAATGAGATGTTCTTTTTAAGCCCAAAATCCAAGTGTGTGATCAAACAAGTTGTTCTTTCTAAGCCCCAAATTGAGGTGTGTTGACAAGCAATGATTAAAGATGAAAGATGGAATGTGTGCACCTGATTGTTTTCATCCTTAAATCTGTTGTAGATGTTAATGCCAGTGTTGTTCTAGCTCCCTAGATTCACCTACAAAATTAGAAAATGATATTATAATGCAACCATAAAAAGAAAATCTCATCAGACAAGGAAAATTGTAATTTCATATACATATTTTTAACATAGCTGAATTAGATTTGATTATTTGAAGACATTGATTTGAAAAATAAAAAATCAAAGAAGAGACCCTTGCTAATTTTCTGAAAGCTTTCCAAAAATATAAAGTCAAAAAAATTCCTTGTTTTGTGCCTAGAAATGTGGATTTATGAAAACCCTAGAGAAAACAAAGATCGGATCATTTAGCACCTTATTTTACCTCAAAATTGTAATGTCACAAAATTGCACCTAGGGGCAATTCCACATTTTTGCACTTTTTCCTAACATTTATGACACCTTAGAACATTAATGGAAAAAATCACACAAGTCAGAATTTTGTAATTCTGACCCCATGTGGACCAGTGGCGGAGCAAAAAAATCCTAACGACACGTTTCCCAAAAATCTAGACCTTGGACACTTGTGCAGCGTGCGGATGTTTGCGCGGTGCACTAGCATCCTAGTGGTTTTCTGAGTTTGAAATGGGGAATCTCGAATCTTGACTCTCTCGACACATGTCCTAGTAGTCAGAATTCAGATGAAATGTCTCTTTTTCACCCTTGCATGCAACAAAAATCCTTCTTTTGCTCTAATTTGGGGGTTCAAGCCCTTCAATCAAGATCTCTCTCCATTTTTCCATCCTTGAGTTCTCTTCATTCTTGATAGTAGCACTCTCGCAAGCGAAGCCATGCCGGACTAAGGTCCTTCCAATAGCTACAACTCTCAAGCAAGTGCTCAACGGTGCATCCATGTGCTCCATAGAGGGTCTAGGCTCATGGGTAATGCTCTCTCTAACTATTTTCTCCTTCTTTATTTACTACTCAATGGTGCAGGTTCTACTCCTGAAGTAGGTTTTTCTTTCACCATGTTAGTTCTCGAAAATGCTGGTTGAAAAACCACAAGAGGTTGTTGAGCTCTTGGTATGTTTTAGGCTAACGAACAAGGCCAAATGATGTACTTGAGCCTTCTTCTCTTCAGGCTCTACCAAACCTAGGCGGTGTACCTATGTGAATGAAGCAGACTTAAACTATATGTTTCCTATTTGAGCAATCAATCCACAATGGAAATTGGGAGTGGAGAGATGTAAGTTTAATAACTACTATTGAAATTTGAGATGTGAATATTTGAATGAGATTTTATAAAATTCTATAATGGAACTAGTGTGACCAGCGCCTACTTCTGTTGGGCTAATGGAGTCAAGAGGTAAATAATATGTGTGTCCTATTTCTGGATACAATTCAAATTTTTTGACACTTTTATGAGTTTATGCTTGGCATAAACATGCAAGGATGCAATTACCAAGTTCTTCTTATTGATCCAAATGACCTTTTCCAAATTACTGTGATTAATTAAAAGGGATTTAATCCTTCCTTGAAGGAGCCAGTTAATTGAACCACACAAGAGCAACAAATGTGCTTTGATAAATTGAGAATATCCTTGATATATCAATTTAAATAATAAGGAAATGTCAACCTCGGAGACAACTGGATAATATTTTCAATTATTTCAACAAATAACTGACACCATAATAGGATCACCAAATTTATGCATTCTTCTCCATTATATAATTTTAAAAAAATTTACAATATAGAGCATAATGTCCTGTTTCAACAACTGATCAACCTATCCAACTACCTAATAAGATCCTAACCTACTGCTTATATCTTGATGATACAATTTTATCTCACATATATACATTGCACTTTTAGGGTTATGACCCTTTACAACACCCGTCTAGAGTAACTTTTCTTTTCAGTGCAGCTCTTCATTTTCGATAAAATAGAATATTTAATTAGTTTCCTTTGGAAAATTAAATATTTTAACTTTAATCTCCATTTGTGCATCTTCACGAAAAATTAATTTTGATAATTATCCTTTGTAGGAAACCTTTTTTCTTCCACCAATAAATACTTTAGGTGAAATTAATTACCCATTTTATAACTCCTTTTGGTGAAAATTAATCTTGTTTATTTACTAAGTTTCTCCTACTTGCAATTTTCACCCTATTGAATAATATACTCTTTGGATAAAATAATCACCCATTTTTATGAATTGCATAGAAAAAATATTTTACTTAGTGGGAAAATACTTTATGCTTTACTCCTTCATTTGATAATTTTTTTACCTTTATATATTCTTTCAGCACACACCCGCTCACTTCTTTCACCTTCACCACAACCACCACATGCAAAACATTTCACTACATACCCGCACTTCCCCACAACACCGTAGGCAGATTTGAGACCCCCTGTGGGGATGCGGTAAGACTCACTGCTCACCCACACTTCTTCAAAATTTCCTTCTCGGGGATGTGGGAAGAGCACGCCATCCCCATATTTTTTTAACTATGAATACTTTACCATGGGCATGCATTGACATTAATTTAATTTCAATAATTTTATACCATATTTCTTATCCATGTCTTCACACTGTGTGATTATCTTATTAGCTACTTCGCTATGAAATTCAACTGAAAACTACAAAATAATTTCAATGTCCCCACGGAATGTAAACATATGAATTCCTTGTATCTCATTCACTTTATGTTGCCTTACACATTTCCTTTGTTTTAAGTCATTTATGAATTATCAGTTTGATTCCGCCAAGTATAGAAAAAAGTAATTAATGAGTTTTTGTTCTCCTTAAGTGCACCCTAAATCACGTCTTCCTCAGATGAATCTCAATTTGAGCCTGAGCTACGGAATTCCCTAACCTCCTGATAAGAATTTTTTAAACCAAAATAGTACCTCCATAGTTAGAATCAAAACTCAGTCGCATAAGGGCATGTAATTCATAATCTAGAGGTATATGTAGGCGCTCGAGTAGTGTGTTAAGTTCTTCAATGAGGGATGACTACATCTCCTTATCAATTCAATATCCCCCTTTATATATCTCTACTTCACATTGAAGATGCTAAGCCATTCATCGTGGTTGTATTATCTTTCTTATTAAATTCCCTTACTACCTTATTTCCCCTTAATTTTATTCTTTGAGATACCCGACTCTTGAAGCAACCTGTACTCTACTTGAGGTGTGTTATCCACAGCGTTGTCTAATGTACAATGCCATCTCTTTTATAGATGTGTATCCCCTGGAGCAACCTGTTAGCAGTAAACATCCTTTAAAGGTTAATCATGTCAAAGGAAGTGTATCACAATGTTTTTTGCATCATATCAAATTTCCTTTTGCATTAAAAATAATATCATTTTGGTCAGGATATCATCAAATCCTCTTCATTTTGTTGGTAAAATTTGCATTGAATTTGAAAGAATCAGTTTGTGTGATAGTTTTTGTATTTGGATCCTTAATAAGGATTTTACATTTTGTGCAGGCAAGTGAATGTGGCAACCTCACAATATCTTCATCTGTCAAATTTAGTTGTGATTTGATTTTTGCATAGCTTAATTTTTCTGAAGAATTGAACAAAAGCAATGTAGCCGCCTGGTCTGTTGTCACTGTAAGGTCCATCGACTTGGGACTAAACTTTCTAGAAAGATTGCACTACCCTAGAGAGTATATCCATGTAAGCTTTCTATGTTTAGTTTTTGGTTGGTAGAACTCTCTGAATACCTCTACACACTTCACCATCTTAGCAGAAAAATTGAGATCAAATGACTTGTAGCTGGGCCAGAATCCAGTAGTCAAGATTGTTATAGCCAAGTCTATTCCAAGATGTATATGTTCATTATCAGGATCCCTAAGATACTCTTCAAACTTGGATTGATTCTCCTTTGCAAGAATCAAATCAGTTACCATTCCTTCCATCTTTGAATTAAACTAGCCTCCACATTGTTGCTTTAGTTTTTTTAAGATACTCCATTCATGATCATCATTTGCACTTTTATCAAATAGAAGCTAGCAGGCTAGTTTTTTCCTATAAAATTCTGCAAAGAGTTATTTATCACTAATGTATGCAAGAAGCTTTACCACCTTCTCTAGAGCATCTTCAATGGCTTCATCACTTAGTTTCTCACTACCACCTTTTTTCAATATGTTGTCACAAAATGTGGCCAACAATTCTCCACTTGTGCTCCCTGCAACTTTTTCATTGCAAAACACCTTGAATGCTTCTTTTAGTGCCTTATGAAAAAGGGAATGGTTAACAAATCACATACTGACATACTGCATGTACTTGTCATGCAATTCAATAACCTCCCACATAAATGCCTACTCTTGTGCCCCAATTGTGTCTTTTTTCTCAGCCTTTTTATTGTTGGTTGTATCTTCTACTTGTTTGACTAGCATTGTTCCCTCATCAGTAACATGTTTAAATATTTGTACTACTAGTTCCAAACCTTTCGGTATCTTATGAAACAACCTATACATTCTTGAAAGGTCTTCAACCTTGTCATCTCTAGGCAAGGAATGACAACCTGAATGGTCCTTTTTGAGAAGTTGACTTTCATACTGGGAAAGAAATTCTTGTTGTACTCTCTCCAATAACTTTTGCTCACTCTCTGCATGCAAATAATGATCAACTATTTCTTTCTCTCGTTTCAAACATTCTTTTGCCTTTAACATATAATCTAGACATGAATCTTCCAGAATCCATGAAGCAGCCTGCACCATTGTCTTCCAACATGGCTATTTGAAATTCAATCTCATAGTAATCTATATTCCCCATACCAATCTCCACAAAAATTCCCAAAACATTTTTCAGCAAAGCACAATCTATTTCTTCTCCTTTGTGTTCTCAATCAATCAATGCAATAACTGCATCTCTTACATTAGTCTTCATTTCCTGATAAACCAATTCAATGAAACATATAAGGCCAACTTCATTAAGAGTTGGAAGGAAACGCCTTGCAATGAAATAACAATCAAGATAGTTAAAGAAGTGAGATAACCATCAAACCATTATTTTTGTGGTTATCCCATCGTCTCACAAGCTCTCTCAACATAAACTCATTATGTTTTTCACTTAAAGCAGGTAGTACCATTGAATTAATATATTCTTCAAAAGACTCTTTATATCTGTCATACAGTTGTTGGGAGTAATCACGTGGTGCTTTTGCATGTCCAAATTATGAGGCAGCAAAGAGAAAACCCTTACTTAGGAACACAAGCTACTGTAGTTACAAGAATTACACCAAAAATGTTTTATCTTCAATTCAAGTGCTACAAGAAAATTTCTCATATGGGAACCTAAAATTTGCATGAAATTTTAGGCTCGAACAGTGGCTCCATCTAGGGATGTATTCCCCCTATGGGAATAACAAGAATCCAGGCCTTTGGGAGAGCAGACAAGGTGTTTTATTCATTGAGCAGCAGATTAAAATTCATTTTTATCATAAGTTGATATGGTTTTGAAAAAAATTACACCACAGCTAATGGCACAAGGCCACCAAAAAGAAGAGCCCCTATTTTCCCTTGTCATACACCTTGTTTTTTTTTATTTCATCAAATTACCCTTGAGAATATTCATGCAATATGCCCTGTCATTGTCATTAAAAACTCTCGTAAGATCATTATGTGCAGCTTGACCTATGTTCCCTTCACCATTTTGCAGTTCATCATCATGTGATAAATCTTTTTCATCTTCAACATACAATATGTACACACATTCAATGCAACATTCCTCATTATTTTTCTCACTATCATGTGTTATAAAATGATCTCCCAACTATACTAAAAATTCACCATCAGAATGCTTCTCTTGAAAGTTTGAAAATTTTGTCTCATCAACATCTTTTGGGATAACCAGATCTGAAACATTTTCTATTTCTTCAATATCATTAATTGGAAGTGACAAAAATTTTTGACTCATGTAATCATCATTACGCACATTTGAACCAATTGATGTTGGGGACAAAATTTCTGAATCATTCTTATGTGTGTATTTCTGATACTCCATTGCCAGCAAATCTAAAATTTTCTCACTACTGAGTGAACATGCCTCTTTGTTTATTTCATTGTTAATGTACTCTTCACCTTTTTCATCATCATAATGAGGCTCAAAATCATAATAGAAAAAATCAAATGAATTTTTAACATAGTCATTTATCCCACAAGTTGATATATTATCCTGGTTATCTGAAAATGTTTCTTCCTCATCATAAAGAGGATTTGAAAAAACATGAAATTCATGTCTTGGCACACCTTGGAAAAATATCATCTAATCTTCTTCTATCTTTTCATTATACAATGGATTTGAAAAAAAATTAAAACCATTTTCAAGTGAACAAACCTCTTTATCATCAAATGTATCTCCATGGTTCTCATCTGCAGCTAGAGGTGTTATTTTTTCACTGTCAAATGAACTTGCATTTGTCATTGCTTCTTCTTCCTAATCTCCATAAGAACTACAAGAATCACTTTGTTGTGGATCAAAATCCACAAGTCCATCATCACAATCTGAATATTCAATGGATCCCTCATAACATGCATTGTCATAATCTGTTATGCAGGAGAGACCTTTTATATCTTCATCTTCCTCATACAAGTTATCATAGGAATTATTTTCACTTGCACATGTCTCATCCTCTAGCTATATTGCTTGATTAGGTTCTACATATTCATTAGTGATATCCCCATCCTCATACCTTCTCTTTTCTATAATACGCATCAGTTTTCCTACTTGTTCAAAAGTAATTGGTTTTAGTGATTTAGGCCAATAAATCGAATCAGGCTCATATGCTTTCATAAACTGCTCAATGTACATGGACTGATCAATCTCGTAATTGAGAGGTATTTGTGTAAGGATAACAATAAATCATCCAATTAGAGAGCTTCTATATTCTCCCTTGTTTCTTCCAAAGTTAAAAAATGCATCCAAGGGAGATATGCAACATTCTGATTTGGAGTCTTGATTTGTTTCTTGAGAATATGAATGCTCACCACTTTCCTCCTCAAATTGTTGATTCTGATATACATCTTGCCACAAGTTTTGATTGACTCTTCCAAGAGGGATGCAATTGTGTTGCACATTTTTATATGGCATTTGGTATTGATATGGATAATGCTCAGGATACTGACCTTGTTGACAATCTTGATAGCTTACCAGTCTTTGTCCAAGAGGGACAAGATAAGCATTTATTTGTTTTGATGGTTGTAGTGAATAAATGTTCTACTATGAATAAAGTGCATTACCTCCATTATGAAAATTCCCAATTGTATTATGAGGCACTTTTGGAGTCCAAGGACCACTTGCATTCACATATCTGTCCTCATTGTAGATAGGTGTATATCGTGATATCTATGAAGCAATTTGAGCTCTATATTGTAGCAACATTTGAAGAATTTCTTCACCTCCACTTACTGGCTCAAGCCTTCCCAATTGTTCCAACAATCATTTAACATCATCCCTTAATTTGGTTAATTTTCTTGGTACATCATGATGTGTAGAGGGGAGAATAATTGCTACACATACTTCAACCCCCAATTTTTATTTCTGACTGGAAATGTTGCAGTTTGAAGATAGCTATGTATTCTTCATCAAGTTTTTATCAGAGTTGCCACCTACTTTTCCAAAAGTAGGAAAATGAAATGGATTTTAAAATTGCTCTTGATTTACCCCAGTAGAATCTCCTTACTTAATTATGTGAGATGATAAGGATGTAAAATACTTTTATGACTCTATAAGGCACGATGGTTTGCTACTAGATTTATTCAAGTTCTCCCCAGTAGAGTTGCTAATCTGTTAGTTGTGTGACTCAGATGGGGAGGTGCAAACTACACAATTATGAGTCTCTAGTTGAAGACCTTATTTGAAAATTTTAATGACTCTATAAGGCAAGGTTGTCTGCTACCAGATTTTCTCAAGTTATCCCCAACAGAGTCACCAATCTGATAGTTCTCAAAAATGTTGGTTGAAAAACCATAAGATGTTGCCAAGCTCTTGGTACATTTTAGGCTAACGAACAAGTCCAAATGATGTACTTAAACCTTCTTCTCTTTAGGCTCTGCCAGACCTAGGCAAGTGTACCTATGAGAATGAAGCATACTTAAACTATATGTTTCCTATTTTAGCAATCTATCCACAATGGCAATTGGGAGTGGAGAGATGTAAGTTTAATAACTACTCCTACTGAAATTTGATATGTGAATGTTTGAATAAGATTTTATAAAATTCTAAAATGGAACTGGTGTGACCAGTGCCTACTTCTGTTGGGCTAATGGAGTCAAGAGGTAAATGATATGTGTGTCCTATTTTTGGATACAATTCAAATTGTTTGGCACTTTTATGAGTTTATGCCTAGCATAAACGTGCAAGGATGCAATTAATAAGTTCTTCTTATTGATCCAAATAACCTTTTCCAAAATACTGTGATTAATTAATAGGGATTTAATCGTTCCTTGAAGGAGCCAGTTAACTGAACCACACAAGAGCAGCAAATGTGCTTTGATAAATTGAGAATATCCTTGATATATCAATTTAAATAATAAGGAAATGTCAACCTTGGAGACAACTGGATAATATTTTCAATTATTTCAACAAACAACTGACACCATAACAGGATCACCAAATTTATGCATTCTTCTCCATTATATAATTTTAAAATATTTTATAATATACAACATGTCCTATTTCAGCAACTAATCAACCTATCCAACTACCTGATGAGATCCTAACCTACTGCTTATATCTTGATGATACAATTTTATCTCACATATATGAATTTCACTTTTAGGGTTATGACCCTTTACAACACCCATTTGGAGTAACTTTTCTTTTCAGTGCAGCTCTTCATTTTGGTAAAATAAAATATTTAATTAATTGCCTTTGGAAAATTAAATATTTTAACTTTAATCTCCATTTGTGCATCTTCACGAAAAATTAATTTCGATCATTATCCTTCGCATGCAATCTTTGTTATTCCACCAATAAATACTTTAGGTAAAATTAATTACCCATTTTATAACTCCTTTTGGTGAAAATTAATCTTGTTTATTTACTAAGTTTCTCCTGCTTACAATTTTCACCCTATTGAATAATATACTCTTTGGATAAAATAATCACCCATTTTTGTGAATTGCATAGAAAAAATATTTTACTTAGTGGGAAAATACTTTATGCTTTACTCCTTCATTTGATAATTTTTTACCTTTATATATTCTTTCAGCATTTTCATTGCACGCCCGCTAACTTCTTTCACCTTCACCGCAACCACCACACACAAATCATTTCACCACATACCCGCACTTCCCTGCGACACCATAGGCAGATTTGAAACCCCCTACGGGGATGCAGTAAGACTCACTGCTCACCCGCACTTCAAAATTTACTTCTCGGGGATGCGAGAAGAGCATGCCATCCCCATTTTTTTTAACTGTGAATACTTCACCATGGGCATGTCTTGACATTAATTTAATTTCAATCAATTTAGACCATATTTCTTATCCATGTCTTCACACTGTGTGATTGTCTTATTAACTACTTCTCTATGAATTTCAACAGAAAATAGCAAAATAATTTCAATGTCCCCACATAATGTCACCATATGAATTCCTTGTATCTCATTCACTTTATGTCACTTTACACATTTCCTTTGTTTTAAGTCATTTATCAGTTATCAGTTTGATGCTGCCAAGTATAGACAAAGTAATTGATGAGTTTTTGTTCTCCTTAAGTGTGCCCTAAATTACATCTTCCTCAAATGAATCTCAATTCAAGCCTGAACCGTGGCATTCCCTAACCTCCTGATATGAATTTGTTGAACCAAAATAGTACCTCCATAGTTAGAATCAAAACTTGATGGCATAAGGGCATGTAATGCATAATCTAGAGGTATATGTAGGCGCTTGAGTAGTGTGTTAAGTTCTTCAATGAGGGATGACTGCATCTCCTTATCGATTCAATATCCCCCTTTATATATCTCTACTTCACATTGAAGATGCTAAGCCATTCATCATGGTTGTATTATATTTCTTATTAAAGTCTCTTACTACCTTATTTCCCCTTAATTTTATTCTTTGAGATACCCTACTCTTGAAGCAACCTGTAGTCTAACTGAGGTGTGTTATCCACAGTGTTGTCTGATGTATAGTGCCATCTCTTTAATAGATGTGTATCCCCTGGAGCAACCTATTAGTGGTAAACATCCTTTAAAGTTTAATCATGTCAAAGGAAGTGTATCACACTATTTTTTGCATCATATCAAATTTTCTTTTTCATTAACAATAATATCATTTTGGCTGGGATATGATCAAATCCTCTTCATTTTGTCGATAAAATTTGCATTGAAGTCGAAAGAATCAGTTTGTGTGATAGTTTTTGTATTTGGATCCTTAATAAGGATTTTATATTTTGCATAGGCAAGTGAATGTAGCAACCTCACAATATCTTCATTTTTCAAATTCAGTTGTGATTTGATTTATACATAGCTTAATTTTTCTGAAGAATTGAACAAAAGCAATGTAGCTGCCTGGTATGTTGTCACTGTAAGGTCCATCAACTTGGGGCTAAACTTTCTAGAAAGATTGCATTGCCCTAGAGAGTAAATCCAATGTTTATTTTTTGTCTGGTATAACTCTCTAAATACCTCTACACACTTCACCATCTCAGCAGGCAAATTGAGATCAAATGACTTGTAGTTGGGCCAGAATCCGGTAGTCAGGATTGTTACAGCCAAGTCTATTCCAGGACATATATATTCATTATCAAGATCCCTAAGATACTCTTCAAACTTGGATTTATTCTCCTTTGCAAGCATCAAATTAGTTACCATTCCTTCCATCTTTGAAGTAAACTAGCCTCCACATTGTTGCTTTAGTTTTGATTAGATACTTCGTTCATGATCATCATTTGCACTTTTATCAAATAGAAGCCTGCAAGCTAGTTTTTTCCTATAAAATTATACAATGATATCTTTATCACTAATGTATGCAAGAAGCTTTACCACCATCTCTAAAGCATCTTCAATGGCTTCATCACTTAGTTTATCATTGCCACCTGTTTTTCAATATGTTGTCACAAAATGTGGCCGGAAATTCTGCACTTGTGCTCCCTGCAACTCCTTCATTGCAAAACACCTTGAATGCCTCTTTTAGTGCCTTATGAAAAAGGGAATGGTTAACAAAGAACATACTGACATACTGCATGTATTTTCCATGCAATTCAATAACCTCCCACACAAATTCCTACTCTTGTGCCCCAACTGTGTCTTTTTTCTTATCCTTTTTTATTGTTGGTTGCATCTTCTGCTTGTTTGACAAGCATTGTTCCCTCATCAGTAACATGTTTTTTAAATATTTGCACTACTGGTTCCAAACCTTTTGGTATCTTATGAAACAACCTATACATTCTTGAAAGGTCTTCCACCTTGTTATCTCTAAGCAAGGAATGACAACTTGAATGTTCCTTTTCGAGAAGTTGACTTTCATACTGGGAAAGCAATTCATGGTGTACTCTCTCCAATAACTTTTGCTCACTCTCTACATGCAAATAATGATCAACTATTTCTTTCTCCCATTTCAAACATTCTTCTTCCTTTAACATATAATTTGGACATGAATCTTCCAGAATCCATGAAGCAGTCTACAACATTGTGTTCCAACATGGCTATTTCCATGTCATTCTTGATAGTAATCCATATTCCCCATCCCAATCCCCACAAAAATGCCCAAAACATTTTTCAGCAAAGCATGATCTATTTTTTATCCTTCGCGTTCTCGATCAATCAATGCAATAACTGCATCTCTTACATTAGTTTTCATTTCCTGATAAACTAGTTCATAGAAACATATAAGGCCAACTTCATTAAGAGCTAGAAGGGAACGCCTTCCAATGAAATAATGATCAAGATAGTCAAAGAAGCGAGATAACCATCGGACCATTATTTTTGTGGTTATCCCATCATCTCACAAGCTCTCTCAACATAAACTCATTATGTTTTTTCCCTTAAAGTTGGTAGTACCATTGAATTAATATATTCTTCAAAGTACTCTTTATATTTGTCATAAAGTTGTTGGGAGTAATCATGTGGATGCTTTTGCGTGTCCAAATTCTAAGGTAGCAAAGAGAAAACCCTTACTTAGGAACACAAGGTACTGTAGTTACAAGAATTACACCAAAATGTTTTATCTTCAATTCAAGTGCTGCAATAAAATTTCTCATATGGGAACCTAAAATTTGCATTAAATTTTAGGCTCCAACACACCACACGCTTTGTCCTTTTTCATTTACAGTCCTTTCCAACTTGGTTTTCTATGGAGGTGGGAACACCAAAATGGGGATCTAACTAAGGTAAACTCCTATACAGCCCCAACCTTTTCCCTTCGTTCTTCTATGTGTAGGTTGCAAAGTGGAGCTTGGAGTAAGACTCAGTTGTCTGGTTGAAGGTAAGTTTTCTCCAAGTTCTCCTTGTGCTTTCTTTAAAGTTTATGTTATTTGTTCAATTATTTTTTTTGGTAGACCTTAGGTCTGAGTAAAAAAGTGAAACCTTGTTCTGCCTACATAAGCTCCTAATATTTCCTTTTCTTAGGACATCAGCATGCCATTTGGATGACAATGCATTACGTTGATGTCTTGAATCCACACTACTATCTTTTGGCTGAGAGATCTTTTTTTTGAGGTAGAAATCTAGAAGTTTCACTCTCTCGGAATTTGAAGTGGTCTCCCTTGAAATATTATATTGTGCACGTCTCTTTATCATTTCTCTAATATGTTTATGCTGAGGTGGATAAGGATAGTTCATTCCCTGGTGATCTCTTGAGAATGAAGAGACCCGTGTGCAGTGAATCCCTCTTATCTCACATTTTGGTGAACCCAACGTGAAACATGTCAGATCTATCTCTACAATGATTCTATGTTTACAATAACACCTTTTCTAAGGAAGATTTTGATATGTTGGATGACACTCTAGATGACTTCTTAGAAGTGCTCTCCCCTATCTGTAAATCTCCCAAGAAAACTTCCTCTCCGCAAGCTGGAAAGTTAGTAAATGTAGTTGTGGTTTATGTGGCTCCTTATAGTCCTAAGAAACCTGTCATCTATGTGACCCCAGCTAACTCGTATTCTAGGGAGGATTTCTCTTTCTATGGGATTTCATGTCGTAATAATTCACCCAACCTACACTCAAAGTTCATAAAAGCAATGGACTCCACTTCCTATAATGTTGTTGGGAACACATATAATACACAAAGAAACAAACAAAACTTGTATCAACAACCCTCTGTTCTTGTAGTTGCATCAGCGAGTCTATGTGGCATTTCATACAGCACAATGGCAGCTGATTCAATGATTCTACATGGAATCCAGTCAGCATCCGTACATATACATGGACGGATCAGCATCAGACACATGGCAACCAACTGGGAAAGTGATGTGGTGATGACATGTCAGGTGACTGTGTTTGATTGGCCAATCACAATGTGCCATGTGGTACCCTCCTTCATTTGTCGGGTGTTGAACGGTTTATCAAAAGTTGGTTAGGGGGATTTGACCCCCTAACCTCTGTCGAAAAAACCAAAGCCTCCAATGGTACGCCCACGACCATGCCTTTAACTATATGTGGGCTAGTTTTGTTTTATTCATTAAAATTTTTCATTTGGCTTATAAAACATGGTTGGCGGGGGTCGAACCGCCAACCATCGGCCACCAAAAAGACTTTTTACCGTTGCACCACCAAACCATTTGAGTTTATATATGGGTGGTGTGCATTTTATACAATGTTTTAAGCTGAAAATATTAAAGAAACAAAATTATGTGGTTATTAACAACCCCTAAAAATGAAATGAAGACTAACAAATGGCCAAAAGGGGTTATGGACGAAGGATATTAGTTAAGGGGAGATTATTTTTATAATATGGTGGTTTTAGCCCCATTATAGAAATTTTTTGTATAAAAAGGGGGTGAGAGTGCAAGTGTAGGCATTCAGAAATTAGTTTATGTTTTGTGAGAAGGCATCCAATTCATAAATTAGTTTATGATTTGTGAGAAGGCATCCAATTTAGAATTCATTGTATACATTTGTAAATCAAAGCATCTAATCATCCAGGAAGTGGAGAATGGTGAGAGATAATTTCTGAGAAATGAGAGCTAGGACTTTGATAGTGAATTGTCATCTTTGTGCACTTGGAGCTTGAATTCAAGCTTGTTGTACTTGTGAGAAAGGACTTTTGTAATTCATTATCGTCCAAGAGTAGTGAGGAGGCTTTGTAATAGTTGAAGCCTTGTAATTTTTTTGGAGCATAATCAAGGATCGGTCACTCTATTGGAGAGGACCTGGAGACGTAGCCATCTTAGTGAACTCCATTATCAAATTGTGTTGTCTTCTCTCTATTTTCTCTCTTCTGTTAATCTCTTCACTTTAATTTGGTTATGTTATCTAAGCATTTTTAATTATGTTTTCAAGACCTTCAGTTTAATCATTGTAAGTATTATTATTCATGTGCAATAGTCCTAGATCATAACATCAGATCAAGTAGTATCAGAGCTTTGTTGTGACTAGTGTTTGTAGAGTTGAATGATAACGCGATCCAAGAGCCAGCGAGGTGAAGGCACGCTTGAAGAATACAATCCTAAGATTAGTAAATAAAGAACTTCTCCAAAGATGGAAGGATCAAAAGCTAGAAAAGGAGATTCTTCAAAGCTAGGGAAGCGTGAAGATCGAAAGGACAAAGGGAAAAGACCAGGAGGTGATGATGAGCATCTAGAAACTCCTTTTCTCCATCTTCTCCTTATTCTCTATCTTCTCCTTCTTCTTCTACTAATTCTACTTCTTCTTCTAATCCTTTCAAGGGTGCACATAAGCCTAAAATTAAATTAGATGTAAAATTTGATCTACCTAAGTATTGTGGGGAATTAAATGCTGAGAAATTAAATGACTAGGTTCAACAAGTAGAAGTCTATTGTAGAGTCCAAAATCTATTTGATGATGCTTCTAGGATCTAGTTGGATACTCTTTGGTTGGGAGGAACAGCTCTCACCTAGTGGGAGAGTAGAACGCGAGCAGAAATTTCACAACATGGTAGAGTCAGTTTAACTTGGGCAGAATTTGTTAATGCTCTTAAGAAGCAATTTTATCCCCTAGGCCATATGCAACAGTTAATGATGGACTAGAAAATGTTTAGGAAAGGGAAAGGTCAAACTATCCAAGAGTACACCCATGAGTTCAAGAAGAGGGCTATTGCATTGAATGTTCCATTGTACACCTAGGATACATTGCTTATGTTCATAGGTGGTCTTCACTCTTATCTACGACATTCTATTTTGGTGTTGCATCCTAGTAATCTGGATGAAGTATGTGTTCAGGCCACACTCTTAGAGTTAAGAGGTAAGGGTACTTTTATGGAGAATCCTGACAAGAAGCAATCTAAGCCTGAAGGTAAGTCTGAAGATGCAGGAAAGGGGAAAAATACAACTACCATTAAGAAGGAGGATAAGTTCACATGCTCCCATTGTGACAGGGAAGGTCATGATACATATCATTGTTGAAAGTTTCATCCAGAATTGAAGCTAAAATGGGCTCGTAAATAGAAAGGAAAGAAGGAGATTGCAAATGTTGTTATGGATCTTGGTTCAGAGTCTAAAGATGAAACTAAGATAACAACAATGGGATTGAAAGGTAAGAACTTTATTACCAATGTTTTTGTTGCTAATTGTGATTCTTCTTCTCAAGTCTATGATGTTCTTGAAGATAAGAAGAGAAATTAGCTATTTCACATAAGGGTGGTTGCTAAACACACTAAAATTGATACTCTCATAGATAGTGGATCTCAAATTAACCTAATCCTAGAAGATGTTGTAAGGAATTTGGGATTGAAAACTACACTAGATCAAAGACCTTATCCACTAGGTTGGGTTTGTGAAAACAATGAATTACAAGTAACAAGGCAATGTACTTTAAGATTCGCAATCACAAGTATGTTGATGAGGTGCAGTTTGATGTGGTTCCACTAGATGTTTGTGGGATAGTGTTGGGAAGCCTGTATTTGGATTATTAGAAGGCTATTTTCTACAGGGAACTTAATCATTATCATCTATTTAAAGATGGCATCAGGTATATTGTACATTCTCACAAGATAGAGAATGGTAGATATTTTGCAAACACAGGGCAATTAAAAAGGATGGTTCATGCAAGTAAATACTTATCTCTTATGTCTGTCAAGTCAGGTGATTCTAGACATGAACTTGAGGTAGCCAAGACTAATCAGATGTTGTAGGATACACCAAAAACATGACATGAGGAAGCAATAAATGAAAGCATTGATGTTCCCTTGGGTAAAAATGTTCCTGTTGTGAAATATAGACATGTTGTTGCTTCATTTTATTTTGTATCTGCATTGTTATTCAGCTTGATATTAGCTAGTGGTTATTGGTTAATGGCTATAACAGTTGATGTAGATGCTTATGGCAGTGATGGAATGATGCATATGTTTAACAACATTATTTTAGTCTTGATTGTGGTGATGAGCCAAGTGTTTAGATGGATAGAGGATATAGGACAAGTGGGGAGGTCATTCCCTCACTTAATTTCTCAATAAATGCAACTTTTGGAGGTCCAAAAGTTCTCCAGTGGGGAGGACTGATCTAGGGGGATACTTGTCACTGAAAATTGAAGTGTCTCCAATGCTCTAGAATTCAACATCATCATGAAGAGCTCAGAAAAATGGACTCAATGCAACTTGAATAGGAAAAAAAGGAGTTCATATGTCAAAGTTATGGCCAGTCAAAGTTTGGTCAAACTAAGTATAGGCTAGTCAGAAAGGAAATTTTTTTGACTAACTCAGAATTAGGAAAAAATGATGTCAAATCAAAGAGCTCGTCAAATCAATCCCAATGCTACTCATTTCATCAAAATTATAGCTCGTACACGTGAGTTACGCTCGGTCAAAGTTGTAGGTTGACTTTTCCTATTGGATTGTACAGATGATGATGTCAGCATGCTGACATGGTAGACAGTACCGTATGGATGGTGACATGGACCAATCATGGTTCGACACGTGGTGGTCCGTATAGCTAGCATGGCATCTGTATGCACCATTGGTAGTCTATTTAACACAGTGGCAGTTGAGTCAACGAGTCTACGTGGCATCCAGTTAGCATCTATATAGACATGGAAAAATCAGCATTGGACACATGGTAGCCAACTAGGCAAGTGATGTAGCAATGACATGTCAAGTGACTATGTTTGATTGGCCAATCACAATGTGCCACATGGCACCCTCCTTCATCTGCCAGGTGTTGAATGGTTTAACAAAATTTGGTTAGGGGGATTCGACCCCCTAACCTCTGCCAAAACAACCAAAGCCTCCATCATTACATCTGCAACCATGCCTTTAACTATATGTGGGCTGGTTTTTTTTTATTTATTAAAATTTTTCATTTGGCTTATAAAACGTGGCTGGTGGGGGTCAAACCGCCAACCCACCGGCCACCAAAAAGACTTTTTACCGTTGCACTGCCGAACCATTCGAGTTTATATATGGGTGTTTTGTATTTTATACAATGATTTAAGCTTAAAATATTAAAGAAACAAACTTATGTGGTTATTAACAACCCCTAAAAATGAAATGAAGCCTAACAAATGGCCAAAAGGGGTTATGGATGAAGGCTATTAGTGAAGGGGAGATTATTTTTGTAATATGGTGGTTTTAGCCCCATTATAGAAATTTTTTGTATAAAAAGGGGGTGAGAGTGCAAGTGTAGGAATTCAGAAATTAGTTTATGCTTTGTGAGAAGGCATCCAATTCAGAATTCAGAGTATGCATTTGTAAATTAAAACATCCAATCATCCAGGAAGTGGAGAATGATGAGAGAATTTCTGAGAAATGAGAGCTAGGACTTTGATAGTGAATTGTCATCTTTGTGCATTTGGAGCTTGAAGTCAAGCTTGTTGTACTTGTGAGAAAGGAATTTTGTAATTCATTATCATCCAAGAGTTGTGAGGAGGCTTTGTAATAGTTGAAGCCTTGTAATTTCTTTTGGAGCATAATCAAGGATTGGTCTCTCTGTTGGAGAGGACCCAGAGACATAGCCATCTTGGCGAACTCGATTATCAAATTATGTTGTCTTCTCTCTCTTTTCTCTCTTTTATTAATCTCTTCACTTTAATTTGGTTATGTTATCTAAGAATTTTTAATTATGTTTTCAAGAACTTCATTTTAATCATTGTAAGAGTTATTATTCACGTGCAATAGTCCTAGATCCTAACATCAAATCAGAAGCAAGTGGACCCTTGGATGATTATAATTAATGTTAATAATATTGGCATTAAACATACTCTCATTGACATCGGTTTGGCTCTCAACATTTGTGGCATTGACCTATTACCTAAGATTAAAATTGATTCATCTTCTTTAGTAGCTTCTTCTCTGTACATTCATGGGTTCAATAATGTTGGCCATCAACCTCTAGGAATGATTATACTACCTTTGCATCTAGGTCCCATTACCTTACCTACCTTGGTTTATGTGATGTCTAGTCCTTTACCTTACAATCTTCTCTTGGGGAGACCCTAGATTCATGCTATGGGTGTTGTAACCTCTACTTTACACCATTCCTTAAAGTTCATCACAAATAATCAGGTGGTCACAGTTAAAGTAGATCCAGAATTTGTTCACCTTTGTGAGCTAGCAGTTATCGAATAAGCTTCAGTTGTATCCACTCTTAAGAATTGTATTTCATCCTTAACCGTTGATGCTATGGTGTGTTCCTCAATGATACCCTATGTGGAAGTTGTCCCCAGAGCGAATGTTGTTAGAGATGAACCACCTAAAGCAGAAACTCTTGAGTCTTCCCAATCTTCTCCTCCTTCCTCTTAGTCAAATGCTTTCCTTGGTGATGATTGGGGCTCCTTGGAATTCTTTAAATTCTTTATTTCAAAATACAAGGCAAGCCCCTCTTGTATAGATTTTTTGGATGCCTCTGATGTAAAGATGGGAAATGCTCCCATTAAGGAAGAGAAGTGTAATCCCATCCAGGAGACCAACCCTTCATTTATTAAGAAGAGTAGTCCCACTCCTATGAAGGAGGTTAATTCTTGTGACCTAGCAAAGAAGGTGAGTGCTCCCATATAGACATTTTATGTTCATTGGTGGAATGAAACACTCTATGTAGAGCCGCCACCTCCCAAATTTTTTCAAACTCGTTATGGTTTTTGGTATGAACTCACTTCTCAGTATGGCTATGGGCAGAAAGGCCTAGGGTGTATCAAACAAGGAATCCAAGTCCCTATCCATTTTAAACTGTGAAAGCGCTATCTAGGTTTGGGATTCTCTATTGAACATTCTAAACAAAAACCTTGGTGGAGTGTTAACATGATTTTGGCTGAACTACTGAGTTTGGTCCATCCCGAATTGATAGAAGGTAGGGAGAAGGCTGAGAAAATACCTTTAGATGTCTTCTCTTTTGATGAAGCACTTGAGGAATTCCTAGGTTCCTATCCCCCATTTCCTTCCTTTCATCACAAGAGACGATTCCCATATTGCTTACATAAACAAGTGTACTTTGGAGAATTTGTCTTTAGTGTTGACGAGGAGGCCCCTCTATCCAATGTTGGTAATGATGTTCCGATATCGCATCATGAAGATCATAGTTCTCCCTTAAAGGAGATACTACTGAAATATATATGGATCATATGTCCTCTGAAAAAGTAATTAAGATTGAGAAGTGTTTCTCTTCGAAAGAAGTGGATGAACACTCCAATCTCCTACATTCTCATCTTGATATCTTTGCTTGGACGTATGAGGATATGCTTGGCATTGATGAGTCTATAGTGGTTCATAATATCATCCTATGTCCTGATGCCAAGCCAGTTAAACAAAAAATCTGAAAGATCAATCTTAGGGTGGCGTTGATGGTTAAGACTAAGATAGAGAAGTTGTTGAAATCAAGCTTTATCCGTCTGATCGACTACTCCCCTTGAATCTTGAATATTTTTGTTGTTAGTAAACCTAATGGTCATATTTGTATATGCATTGACTTTCATGATCTTAATAAGGCTTCTCGTAAGGATGAATTTTTGTTACCTAATATAGATATGATTGTAGATTCAACTATAGGCCATGCATTGTTATCTTTTATGGATGGTTTCTCAGGTTACAATCAAATCCGTGTTAATCCAGGGGATCAGTACAAGATAGCCTTCACTACCTCTTGGGGTACTTTCTATTATGTTATCATGCCTTTTGGTTTAGAGAATGTAGGAGAAACTTACCAACGTGCAATGACCCTGATATTCCATGATTTTATTGATAAGATCTTAGAAGATTATGTTGATGACATCTTAGTGAAATTGATAACTTGTCAAGATTATGTAAAGAACCTTTGTCTTATCTTTGAAAGGCTTTGACTCTATAAAATGAGACTATATCCCCATAAGTGTGTCTTTGGTGTGGATGTCGCCAAACTTCTGGGATTTATAGTCTCTCATCGTGGGATCAAAGTTGACACGAATAAAATTGATACCATTGTTAACATGCCTCCACCCAAGAATATTACTGAATTACAAAGCTTATAAGGGAAAATTCAGGTGATTCGTAGATTTATATCTCAATTGGTTGATCGTACCCTTCCTTTCACTCATCTGTTGAAGAAATATGTTCGCTTCATATGGGATGAAGAGTGCCAGAAAGCTTTTGATTCAATCAAATCCTATTTGGCCAATCCTCCTGTATTGATGTCGGCTATGTAGGATAGAACCTTTTTTCTTTACCTTCTAGCATCTCAATATGCCTTGGTGGCTTTGTTGGCTCAGTATGATGATGCCAGGAAAGAGAGAGCAGTCTACTACATTAGCCATGTCCTAGTTGAATATGAAACCCATTATTCCTCCATGGAGAAACAATGTCTCACTCTTGTATTTGCTACACAGAAGTTACGGAATTATCTTCTCCATACTGAAACACATGTCATTGTGAAGAATGACCTTTTAAAGCATCTGTTCTCTAGTACTGACCTTGTTGGGAGGTTAGTGAAATGGGTTATGCTACATTCTAAGTTGGATATAAAATTCATTACTTAGAAGTCAATAAAGGGTCAAGTTGTTACCGATCAATTGGAAGATGCTCCCTCATCTCGCTCCTTCCTAGGTCTAGACTTATTCCCTGATGAGAACATTTTCACGATAAATTATGAACTTGAATGGAAGATGTATTTCGATGAATCAAGGTGTCAGACTAGCTCCAGAGTGGGTGTGGTCTTAATATCCCCTGAAGGTAAATCGGTCCCTCTATCCTTTCGATTAGATTTTCCTTGCATTAATAACATCACTGAGTACGAAGCTCTCATCGTTGGCTTGTGTGTTGTGATTGCACTAAAGGTAAACCATCTCCGCATATTGGGTGATTCTAAACCTATCAAGCTAAACAAAGTAAGTTGTCCTAATATCAAGACCTTTCTTTGTCCTTGCTTAATTGGTTCTCTTCTTTCACAATAGACAATATCCCTAGGATGGAAAATAGACACGCTAATGCCATGGCAAGTGTTGCTTCCTTCATACCTTTGGAGGAAGATACGAAATAATACCACTTCGTGGTTTAGGTCCTATGAACCCTGGTGATTTCTTATCAACCTGAATCCGATATCATTGTGTGTTCTCACATAGACTTAGAAGAATGGTTCTCTAATATCTATAATTACCTAAAAAATGGAAATTTTCTCGATGATGCGACAAAGAACAATCGCACTCATATACAAAATCTTTCAGCCCATTATGTTATTTTGTTTGATGTTCTTTATTGGAAATATTATAACAACGTGCTTCTCTGATGTCTCACTAAAGCAGAGATACCCCTTTCCCTTAAGGAAGCTCGTTCAGGCTCTGGGGGTGGACATTTTGGTGGTAGATCCCTGGTGACAAAATTGGTACACATGGGGTATTTTTGGAAAATGATGGAGCAAGATCAATTTCATTAAGAAATGCCCCCAATGTCAATAGAACAGTCATCTTATTCACACACCTGCACAATAATTACAAAACCAAACCTCTCCTTGGCCATTCGCAAAGTGGGGATTGGATATTATTGGAAAAATACCACCTCCTTCTTCTAAAGGACATACCTTTATGATCACTGCTACAAATTACTTCACGAAGTGGGTCGAAGTTGTTTCACTTTGATCCATGAATGTTGAGGCTATCTGTAGTTTTCTTCTAAACAATATTATTTCTCATTTTGGATTTCCCACTACACTTGTGTCTGACAATGGTACGCCATTCAAGAACAAGGAAGTAAAGCAATTCTTAGAGAAATTTCACATTCAACATAGATTTTCTACACCATACTATCCACAATCTAATGGTCAAGCGAAAGCGTCTAAAGAGACTCTTGAGCTCATTCTTCATAAAATAGTTAATAGACATGATAAGGATTGGCATATTCAGTTAACATATGCTTTGTGGGCCTATCGCATGAGTGTTCATATGGCGGCGGGAACAATGCCTTACAACCTTGTATATGGTGTTGAAGCTATCATGCCTTTGGAGTTGTAAATTCTATCTCTACAAGTTTCCCTTAAAGGGTTAATTAATGATAAAAAATTATGAGCTAATCATTTACATCAGCTAGAGATGCTCGATGAACGCCAATTATAGGCCCTTGATCATCTTAAGGATTATCAACAATTGTTATCAAGACAGTATAATCAAAGCGTGCTTCCTAGAACCTTTAAGCTAGGAGATCTAGTTCTCTATGAGAATCAAAGAAATGTAAATGCATCACCCAATCAGAGAGGGAAATTTACTCCTAACTGGTTAGGCCCTTACATTGTCATCTTTGTGTATGGTTTAGGTTCCTATGGATTATCGTCTATGGATTGAACGCTTCTAAAAGAGCCTGTTAATTCGACACATCTTCTTCAATACTATGCATAGTATCCAACATGTCACATGTGGGGTGTTCTCCCTTGAAGGGTAATAACGCTACATATGTTGACATTATTCATCAACACATTATGAATTTTTTTGTGTTATGATGTGACCATGTATGTGTGTGTGTGTGCGAATAGTATGCATACATGTGTCTTGCTATGTTGTGTATCCATGCATCACATTACATCTTTTATGACAATTAGATCATAATTTTATTTAATTAGCATACATCTATGTGTGTTCATTAAATCATATTAGCATCTAATGTAAACATACATCCATTTAAGCATATAATATCCATTGTATCAACACATGAAAATAAAAAGCATACACATTGAAATACATTATGTCGTGATGTTGAAACTAGTATATATATATGTATCAAATGTTATATACATGTATTGGGCCACTACTATCAAAATAAGTGGCTACTAAATATATGTCTACAAAAATGATCTACAAAAAATGTATATCTCTCACTACAAAACTAATGTATAAAATCAGGAGCCCCTATGGCTACGGTGCGTGGCTCCCCAAGTCCTCTAGCTCTGGCTACTACTACTATGGTCTAGGGAGAGGTTGCACAATGGTCATGGACCTAGATCAATGGGAGTGTGATGTGGAGAGAGCTACCCACATCCCCCTAATCTCTCCTTGCAAGGAGTATATCGTGAATCATGCTTGGTGTCAGCTTCTACTACAGCTGTTGAATATCTTTTGGGATCACGGTTGTCGGTTGTCTATCAAGGTCATCAAAGCAGCTCTGAAGGGCATCACATGCCTACTCGGTGGCATTGCCCCTCATCACTACCACATCTCACTCATCAAGCATCATCCGCAACTCCCCCGACAGTTGGTTGCACTGACCTCAGATGGTGGCCACCTCTGCAGTGAGATATACAATCTCTACTCCCCGCTCCTCATAAGTAGTCCTCAGACACGTTACTAACTTGAAGATGTGGGCATTTCACCCCACATATGTTGGTCGGTAAGCCTCAAGGACTGTACCCTAAACAGGAACATCAGGGGCCACCTCTGATATGCACTGAGCCATCAGCCCAGTCCATCCTTATGCATCCTTTGCAATCACAAAAAGAGAGAAAAATTAGTACCACATTGCATATGTCTAAAATCATAAATGAAAGAAACTAAAAATACTAAAATATAAACAACATGCCCTATATACCTGGGTCCCCTGGCTATCATGTAGGATCAAGGTGAGGAGCAACACTGGGACTCGCACCGTCGGCATCGATAGTCGCTCTCAGTACCACCAAGGTCGTTGCCATTGTAACAATAGGTGTTGGTGGCATCGCCAAGATAGGGGTAGCTAGTGGGGGGTCTGACCTCCTCCATCGCCTCGGCCTCTACAACATCGCCTCCTCTTGTGGTCTCTCCTCCTCCTCACTGCACTGCCCCTCTCCATTTATGCTATGGAGGTGGAGTTGGGACGTACCAACTCCACCTCCATAGCATAAATGGAGAGGGGCAGTGCAGTGAGGAGCAACACTGGGACTCGCACCGTCAGCATCGATAGTCGCTCTCAGTACCACCAAGGTCGTTGCCATTGTAACAATAGGTGTTGGTGGCACTGCCAAGATAGGGGTAGCTAGTGGGGAGTCTGACCTCCTCCATCGCCTCGGCCTCTACAACATCGCCTCCTCTTGTGGTCTCTCCTCCTCCTCACTACACTACCCCTCTCCATTTATGCTATGGAGGTGGAGTTGGTACGTCCCCCCATGGACCCGGATCCCCCTAAGGGAATCCTTGCCGTACACCAAATGTGGATGATGCCTATCCCACCACCCTCTGAAATCTACAACAACACCAACATTATCTGTTAGTGCTATGTGTAGCAGATCGTGGTTGGGCTCATCATCATCTGAGGGGAAAAATGGTGATGGTGGGGTGGGGTTGATCCCCGAGTCTGGGTACACTCCTGTAAGCCCTAATATATGTGGGCACATCTGGTGGAATCATTTGTACACAGCCATGTTGTCGCATGACCTAGGTCCAGTAGTATGGTACAATGATGTGATCGCAATGACCCACTAGAAAATGGTCCCGCTACAAGTTCCTTAGATACCTACCATCATCTACCTATCTAAAAAAGTGATAGGACCTCCATCTAACCCAGTCTGCAACAAGAGTATCGAACTATAATCACCAAAACTATAAATCTATGTACCTCCACTGCCCTATCATATCATACTAGTGGGCCATAGGGACTTGATACGGTCATCGCTGGGGAAAACCAACTAGCCACGTGCACATGATGTGGGAAAAATTGCACACCTACAAAAGTGTGCATGTTGTGAGGCTATGGTACTCGTAATGGACTTACCAACCTAGCTCTTGGTATAGGTGCACTAACATACTGTGCTCTCACGAAAAAATTGTCCTATGCTCTACCATCTCCCTCATGGTGTGGACGAGGCCCCCATCCAAGTGCAAGCCTTGCTCATCTATCATGATCTGAAATGCAATGGTCATGACCATCACCCGGCACAACAACCGTGTAGTGACCCACATCTGGTCATACCAATGCGTATAAATGTGGCTCGTACCGTCACCGTCATTTGTTCACCCTGAGCAGTAAAAGACTCCCTTCGCCTACTTCCGTACCGATTAGGTGTCATCGATGGCCACCTGCCATCCGCGAATGGGTAATCCAAGGATCTGATATGCATCCTCCAGTGTAATCATTATCTCTCCAGTCAACAACTGGAAAGATGATGTGGTGGCATCCCACCGCTCCATCAATGTCGTAAGAATCCTCTCGTGGTAGCACATATCTAGCATGGTTAATACATGCCAAAGATCAACCTGCTTGAGGTGAGTGACCTTGTCATCAGTGAGGCGGTCCCTCTGCTCGCGAACTAGTCGGTAAGCCCGCCCACTAGAATGCTCGTGAATCTCAAGATACTCCTACAAAAGTGGAAATTTTTTGTGTCAAAACATGGAATTTCATATTGAAAGAAAAAAATCTAATAAGACTTATGCGCACCACACAAATGTCTACATGTCACGCATACATCCCTGTCCATAATTGACACCCCGAGGATTCCAGCGCATCCTTGGGACACCAACATAGAACTAGGAATCCTACGTGGAACCTAGATGCTAGCGCACATTTTGGACAGAAGCACCCAAAATGGACGCCTGTGTAGCTTGACGAGGAAAAAATAGCTAAAAATGTGCTTAAATTTACAAAAAATGAGGTTTAGAGGCTTACCTGGTCCACCTCGCGACCCTCAGCTATGTTGTCCCATAGCTACTCCAATCTAGGTGCCTTGCACTCCCTCCTGTTTGGCATTTTTCTAAATTTTTTCTCACAAAATTCAACAATTTGCTCGTAGTGAATAGTGAAAATGACCCTTCTAGGGGCCCACCTAGGTATATATAGGCCCCCTGAGGCCCATTTTCCCTAGAGTTTGTGGCTCCCCGGTTTCTCTTGAATTTTCTCCACCTAGTTGGGGGCATATAGTCACCTCTTGATCATATTTTTATTTTGAATCAACAACCTTTTCTTGATCATTATTCTCATTGTGGTAGCTTCTTCCAATTTTTGAAACTAACCTAAAATTTGAGTTTCGCAAGTTAAACTTTTGTGCGATCTTTCATAACTGTTGTATTGCTACTTGTTGAGCTTAGTTGTTGGAGGCACCTTCGGTACCGACTAGCTCGACCTCAGTGGCCTATGAGGCCCCTTTTCTCTTGGCACAAAAATCCATAAAATTCAAAATTAGGTGCAATTTTTTCTTCTCTACTTTAGTGTGGCTGATTTTTCCCAAAATCACGTCCACTAAAGTGGGGGAAAAATGTAATGTCGCATAATTGCACCTAGGGGCAATTCCACATTTTTGCACTTTTGCCTAGCATTTATGACACCTTAGAACATTAAAGGAAAAAATTCCACTAGTCATAATTTTGTAATTCTAATCCCATGTGGACCAGTGGTGGAGCAACAGAAGCCTAACAACATGTTTCCCGAAAATCTAGACCTTGGATGCCTGCACTGCGCGTAGATGTTTGTGTGGCGCGCTAGCATCCTGGTAGTTTTCCAAGTTTGAAATGGGGAATCTCAAATCTCGACTCTCTCGACACGTGTCCTAGCATTCATACTTCAAATGAAATGGCTCTTTTCTACCCTTGCATGCAAAAAAACCCCTATTTTTCTCTCATTTGGGGGTTCAAGCCATTCAATCAAATTCTCTCTACATTTTTCCATCCTTGAGTTCTCTTCATTCTTGATAGCAGCACTTTCGCAAGTGAAGCCATGTTGAACTGAGGTCCTTCCAATAGCTACATCTCTCAAGCAAGCACTCAACGATACGTCTATGTGCTCCAGAGAGGATCTAGGCCTATGGGTAATGCTCTCTCTCACTCTTTTCTCCTTGTTTATTTGCTACTTAGTGGTACGGGTTCTACTCCTGAAGTGGATTTTTCTTTCACCACACGCTTTGTCCTTTTTGTTTACACTCCTTTCCAACTTGGATTTTTGTGGAGGTGGGAACACCAAAATGGGGGTCTAATTGAGGTAGCCCCCTATACAGCCCCAACCTTTTCCCCTCATTCTTCTATGTGTAGGTTGCAAAGTGGAGCTTGGAGTGAAGACTCAGTCATTCGGTTGAAGGTAAGTTTTCTCCAAGTTCTCCTTGTTCTTTCTTTAAATTTTTTGTTATTTTTTCAATCATTTTGTCTGGTAGACCATAGGTCTGAGTAAAGAAGTGAAACCTTGTTCTTCTCACGTAAGCTCATGTGCATTTTGTTGCTTAGGATGTCAGTGTGCCATTTGGACAACAGTGCACCGCGCTGGCATCTTGAATCCACGATGTTTTCCTTTGGCTGAGAGCTCCTCTGTTTGAGGCAAAAATATAGAAGTTCCACTCTCTTAGGATCTGAAGTGGTCTCCCTTAAGATATTATATTGTGCACATCTCTTTATCATTTCTCTGATCTATTTATGTTGAGGTGGATAAGGGCAGCTCATTCCTTGGTGATCTCCTGAGAATGAAGAGACCCGTGTGCAGCAAATGCCTCTTATCTCACAAAAAAAAAATCTATAAAAAAAAGACCCCCATTAGAATTTCAAGAGCTTTCCAGAAATGTAAACATTTCTGGAAAATTTGTTGATTTGCGCCCAAAAAGTCAATTTTATGAAAAAAAATAAAATCATGATAACTCCAAAAATGGCAATAAACTCTCAATTTTTTTGTTGTAGCTTCCTTAGATGATGGACAAACTTCTGTGAAAATTTTGTAGAAAAAATCATAGTCATTTGGAATATATGAAGAAATTTGTAAAACCTTGGGTAAAAAAGCAAAAAATCTTAGGACTCACGTCAGGTTAACCAAATATAGTTAGGGTAAAAATATTAGGGAAAAAGCATAAACATCAATAATGAAACCCTAACAATGCACAATGAAGGACAAGATAACATGAAAATCAAAATAATAAATTCAAATGCAAACCAATCTCCATGCTAAACTTGATTGATCTCCATTGCTCTTCTCAACCTCGCATGAGAATGCAAGATTTTCAAGGTTTGATTTTTTATTGCTCAATTTCATAGCATAACAATAAGATGTAGATGATAGAGGAAAAATAGATAGATGGAAGATTATGGATGAAATATTGTAGAGATAATTTAACAGAGTAAGGGTACTTGAAAGCTCATCCATGCAAATGGCTTGGTTGTGGGTTAATTTATAGACTTGCAAGATGGATGATCAACGGTGGGGAAAAAAAGGATGAATCAATGGATGAGAGTGAAGGAGAGACAAGAATGAATGTGCATGCACCAAATGTCCATGAAAAGGCACTCTATTTAGAAACCTTGGGTGGGCTTTGATAGTGGTAAGATTCCTTTCTCCACATAGAATTATTTTTCTATTTTGGAGTTGGAGTGATGAGGAGATAATATATTTTTTCTATTTTATTAAATTGTCCCACATTTTGATTATTTCCATTTTTCAAAGATAACGGGGCCCACTTGCACATTTTAGAAGAATAAGATAAAAATGGAAAAAAATTAAACTAAATAAATAAAATTTATTTAATTTAGGTGGATGGTGAATAAATAAATAAAATAATTGATTTTAGTTATTTATAATTAGAAGAAATATACAATAATTAAATAATTTAAAATTATTTAATCAATTTATGGAAGATAGAAGAATAATGAGCATTAATTAAATAAATAAAATTTATTTAATTAATTAAAGATATGAAGAGGAAAATGAAATATAAGTGTGTTAGACAAAATGAAGGTATGTAGTGAGAAATGCAATAAATGCCTAAATAATGAAATGGGAAAATTTTGAGTGTCTACAGTATCTGATATGATCATGCATTTATATCTAGTACAACACTTCAAAACTTCAATTAGGTTGGCCAGGAAGAAGATAAAATAATGAATTCAACCATTCTACCACCAAAACATAATGTGGTCTTATCCAGAAGATAGAGAGGACCAAAAACACTCTTAACACCTTCTAATGTGATCCAAAATTATTTGCATGCAGGCACACATCCACCTAAGTCGACATCAAGGAAACAAGTGGATGAAACATTGAAGCACATAACCAGTTGGCCCAAAAACATACTTCCAATTGAATTTACTTGATGTGTTCCAAATAGGATAGGTCATGACCCAAATCTATCATAACACATCTTCCATTGCTGGTGTAGCCTCCCACGCACATGACACAAGAAAAGGAACAAGCTCTATCAACTAGATATTCACAAATAAGCCAGAAGGCCAACTCAAGACACAATGTGACACCAAAGTGGCCAATTAGCAATGTGTGGATCACATGGGGATGTTCCTTGAACATTCAACAACACTTCCATAAACTTCTTTCATATTTTCATGCTTCCAAAAACCACATAAGACACTTCATCTAGGAAGCACATAATTCTTTTCCATGATATATAACATTAACATATCAGCTTGTGGACCACTTCAGAATATGATATTGGAACTGAGACATTTTACAATCATTGAAAGCACATTCACCAAGCCACAGGAGTAGATATTAATGTGAAGAAATGCAAAGAATTTCCAAAACCAATCTGGATAATCAACAACGCTGCCAACCTTCTACAATTCACAGAGATATCCTCAGCAACATAGGCGACCTAAAAGGTAGGATTGTAACATCCATAGAACACTGAAATTTAAAATCAAACCACAAGACCAAAGCATCAATAGTAGAGGAATGTAGAGCATTCTCCTGGACAAACTTCAATGTAGCTTCCTAAACCAGAAACACTTAAGCAACTTGCAAAGGCCAAAACTTCCTTTCAGCAACACATACTTCATTAGGAACATCAAGAGAGAGCATAAAACATAATGTAAACCTTCAAAATCTCTCCACTATTAGTCATGCTTATAAACCTCATCTTTATATATCATTATGAAATCATTTCTGCTGACATTAATAAAACATAATGTAACTTTATTTGACATGAACTTCAATAACTCTTCTTTGGATAAGGCATGACATTCAACCATGAACTTCAACAATTCTTCTTTCATAATGCATGACATCCAACCATGAGCTTCATCACCAATGTTATCCCAAGCTAAATATGACAATGATAACTAATTCCAAGGACTAACAACTTACTATTTAAGTGTTGACATTAATGACAACCAATAATCAATGTTAATATCAATGAAAACAACTCCCAACAATCTCCTCAAGTGTTGACATCAATGAAAACAACTTCCAACAATCTCCTCAAGTGTTGACATCAATGACAATAATTGCCAACAATCTCCCCCTTTAGTGTTGATGACAACACACTACTCACTATCCCCCTTGAACATCAAGGACAAAGGTCCATATATGTCTGTATAATACATCTATTTTGACTTCAAGGATAAAGGGAAAAATGATCTTCTATTGAATCAACAACACATACTCCCTCTTTGACCAGTAGCATTTTTACAACTGTAACAAACTCCCCCTTACTACCAACTCCCCTAAGTGGTAGCATACATCAATATAGGGAAAAATATATGACATGAATTTCTCCCCATGGACAAATGCACTATTTATGCATCTAGTTAGAACTGTTGGGAAAATTTGTCTCAACCTTGCAATTACATAAGGTATTGTTGATACGTCAGCGATGGGGGGTGTGGGGGGGCTCCCCTATGAGGGTTTTGAGGGGATCATTCCCCAAGCAAGGGGTTCAGGGGTTGTGCACCCTGATGAGGGATTAGGGGTAACACCCAAGGAATTTTCTATTTATATTTTATTATTGTAAATTTTGACTTTTCACCATTAGGTCTTAGATCTGATGGTTGGTATTTTATTAGCTTGACTTGCCCTAAAAGGAAACCATATTTTTATGAGGGAATTGTATTACGACTATGTATTGTGATGTATTCTGAGAGTCTGATAATGGTCATGCTACATCTAGATCTTTGGTTGGTGATACTCTTGTGAGAAGCTTGCTCTACAAGTATATTGTAATCTTTGTATTTTTGAATAATATATTGGGCAGCTTTTAGAGTGTGGGATTTTCTCTCGAAAGGGTTTTCCCCATGTAAATCATTGTGTTGTGGTATGCATGATATTTATGTTTATTTATGTTTAAGTGTATGTAACTATTGAAAATATCTATAAATTTTTGCATTATCCTCCTCTCAAGATTAGTGTAGGAATTTATTCTACTAGCTTAGCCTCCTTACAAGTGGTATTAGAGCTAGATCGCCTTTGGCTTCAGTTGTGGGTTGTTCGGTTTTTTTAAACTAATCCAAATTTGTGTGGGACCTTGTACAGAAGATACTTTGTGATCTTTTTGTAAGAATTTTCATATGGAAAATTTATTAGGGAGAATAGAGGTGGAAAATTTTTCTAGAAATAGTTTTAAAATGTGGAAGCTAAAGATGGAGGATCTATTGATAGATTGAGATTTGTGGGATGTTGTTGATGATAATTTTTCAAGGCTTATAGATACTACTTTGGCTGCTCAATATGATGTTATGGATTGTAAAGCCAAGGGTATAATCAGATTGTGCTTGGCAGACTTTATTTTAATCAATGTCCATGAAGAGACCTCTGCACAAAAACTTATGGAGGAAACTCGGTGAGATGTATCAAGCTAAATATTTAGTGAACAAGACTTTATTGAGGAAGAAATTGCATTCCTTGAGAATGGAAGAGGGTGGATGAATTATAGACCACCTAGAAGCATTCAATATGTTGGTGGCTCAATTTTCATCAGTTAGTGTCAAAATGGATGAGGAGGAGAAATTTCAAATCTTGCTTTGTTCTTTGCCTAATTCGTGGGTTTCTCTTGTTATGGTTACTAGGAGTAATTCTATTATATTGAAGAGTAAAGATGTGGTGGGTTCTTTTCTTTTTGAATAGATGAGGAGGAAGATATCCATTAGTGCCAAGGAGGCCCTAAATATTCATGGAAGACCTAAGGAAAAAGGTAAGAAGAATTAGAAGCGTGATAAATCCAAGTCGAAGGAGAGATCCAAATCTCCTAAAAAGTACAAAGTTATTTGTTAGAACTATAGTAAGCCTAGAAATATTCATAAGGATTGTAAAGAATAAAAAAGAAGAAAAAGAAGAAATTTGATTTTGATTCTAAGTCCAAGAAGGAATATTGTGATGCATTCATTGTAGCTTTGGCAACTTATGCAAGTAATGATGCATGGTTAATTGACTTAGGTGCATATTTCCATATGACCTTAATAGAGATTGGTTTTCTAAATATGAAGAATTTGATGGAGGTAAGGTGTACTTGGGTGATGATTCTTATTTAAATATTGTTGGTCATGGTAAAGTTAAAATCACATTTCCTGATGGTAGAATAAAAAGGATTAATGGTGTGTTGCACATCCCTAGATTAGCACAAATTTTGTTATTTGTAAGCAAACTAATAGATGTAGGTGTTTAGGTAGTATTTTTTGATGCATGATGCAAGATGGTTAGAGGTACTATGGTGATTGCTAGAGGTGTCAAATATGGCACATTGTATAAGCTTAATGCATACAATGTTGAGTGAAATAGTACTATGAAAATCAAGTTTGTGGAAGAGGTGAGGGTTTCATCTTCAGCAAATGGCCATGGATTTTGGGTACCCAAGGGTGTTCTTTCTTCTAAATCAAAGTTACTTGTAGAGAAAACTATGTTATGGCACCATATACTTGGCCACATTGGCGAAAAGGGTCTAAGGACCTTGAAAACTAAAAACCTTGTTGAAGGAAAATGTATACCTTGGAATTCCTACTGCTCTAAAAGTGCAAATCTAAATAAGAAACATGAATAACAAAATACCAAGGACACCTCAAGATTAGCCAAAAGAGAGATAGAGTAAGAAAGGAAATGACTAAACGAAATAGAAACGATATCACCTTCCTTGCTGTTGATTTCTCCTTGATTGGCCCTTGATTGGAATGGATTGTGTGCTCCTTAGATGATGGGTTGAGTGACTAAGATGCAAGATTCAATATGCAAAATGATGAACAAAGATGGTTGAATGATTGAAAAGGTTTGAGGATTCAAATGGACAGCATGTAGTTATCAAAATACAAAGTGTTGAGAATGCAAATTGGCAACATAATGGTGCAAGATGGCTAAGTGTTCTAAAAATGCCCTTGAGGAGGGGGTATTTATAGGAGAATTTGAATTCTCTAGAGAATTCAAGGGTCAAGATTGATCCAACAAGGTCAAAATGAAGGGCTATGGTGGGTTGAGAACCCTCAAGCCCTCACATCTTGACATGTGGAGGGTGAAGTGGACAAGAGGATATGAGGTGGAGATGAGTTGTCAAAAAGGTACATGAGGTGGAAAAGGACATGCACCTTGGGGGATGAGAGGATTTCCACAAAAAGGATTTTGTCCCCAAGTGGGAGTGAAAGAGACATTTGAGAAATTTTGGAATTCCTCAAAAATCTACATGGGAAAAGGAAAGGTGGTTGGGGATATAAATGTGAATTAAAAATTCACATTCTTAGGAAAATCTAAAGGATAAAAGGTGGGCTCCAAAAAGGTGGGACTTGGTCACATGTGGAGATTGTGACAAGTCCAAGGTTCTAGAAGCCTTGGAAGGATGGAATGTGAATTAAAAATTCACATATAAAAGAGGGGAATCTAGGAAGAATAAAAAGGAATTAAAAATTCCTTGGAGAATGATTAGGCTTAATTAATCAATAATTAGAAGATAATTAGGGGCTAATTAGGATTAAAAGTCAACTTGCAAAAGTTGGAGGATGTGACACATCCTAATCAAGGATTAGGCATGTGCACATCCTTAATGAAGAGATTAGGAAATAGATTAGGATTAGATGAAAAATGACATATGAGGAATTAAATAAATGTAATATTTATTTAATTTATTTGATGAAAAAAGGATTAAGGAGGGTAAGGTATTTAATTATTGATTAAATACCTTAGGGATTTAGCAGAACTAAAGATATTAATTAAATAATAGTAATATTACTCGGATAAGAGGATGTTTAGACGAAAAGTGATAAATTTGGATAAATTAAGTGTCCAAATTTGGATGTCTACATTTTGCCCCTCTTTGAGATGGTGTTACGAAGTAGCATCATTTCAAAGAATATTAAAATATAGAACCTAGAAGAAGATGGTTAGATTGGAAAGATGCCCCAGTCATCCAAAGGAGTGACTAGGAAGGGAAAAAGAAAATGATGAAAATTAGGGATGAAGGATGCCCCCTCGAGAGGACATGTGGGTTGAAGAGAACACGTGTGTGCTCTCGAAATAGATGATGTGATGCAAGGGGAGATGAGGAAGATGATGCAAGGTGATGGGGAAGAGAGTAAGTGATATGGAAATGGGTGAAGCACAAATGGATTTGAGGACAAAAGGTGATGTTGCCCCAGTCAAGGTACAAGTCAAAATGGGTTGATGATGGATGGAGGGTTGTCAATGAGGGAATTAAAGATCCCAAGACAACACGAGGATAGGGAAGGATACATCCCACTGAGTGGTATTTATGAGGGAAGGATACATCCCAAAACACCACTAAAGGATAGGGAAGAATACCTCCCGATGATGATGAAAGTGTTGTTGATGAGGGAAGGATACATCCCAAAACAACACCAAAGGGATAGGGAAGAATACCTCCCGATGATGATGAAAGTGTTGTTGATGAGGGAAGGATACATCCCAAAACAACACCAAAGGGGTAGGGAAGGATACTGATGGATGATGATGATGAAAGTGTTGTTGATGAGGGAAGGATACATCCCAAAACAACACCAAAGGGATAGTGAATGACACTAATGGATGATGATGATGGGTCAAGGCTGGTAACGAGACTGGGGACAAAACCAAAGATATGATTAGATGATTCAGGCGGTTGGAAGGGATGGGGATTGGATAGTGATGTGAGATAAGGATGAAGGATGAATGGATGGGCGGATACATGCAAGATGATAGAATGGAAAATGAAATGCAATCCTAATGCAATTTGCCATCTTTGGAGCACTGATTTTTGCTATAGCATAAGACACCAAGTGCCAGGGTATGTGGAACCAAGGCGTAATAGTGTCTAATGCATGAAATAAACACAACAGACAAGAAGGCTATCCCAACACCCCAAAGTCACAAAGACCTTGGTCGAGCCGTGCATTGAGATAACCACAAGCTGGTTGATGCCCCAAAGATAACACAAGACCTCGTGGATCTTGGTGGGTACTATGGGGACAACCAAGAAGACACAAATAGACATAAAAGATCAAGATATGCCCCTATGTTGACCAGCAAAACACACCATAATATGATGGATTATGGCGGTCTTGACAAGTGATGATAGGGAGCTCAAATGATAAACAAAATCCAAAAGCATCAAAAGATTGCAATCAATTTCAAATGTCCTTTGCCATAGGATCAAGGGGATAGATGGGATTGATGAGGTCTGTTAGGAAGGATGCATCCTGTTGAGACCAAAGATAGTGGATACTAAAAGATCGTTATGACGCGGGATGTTCAAAATTGATTGGATCTCATGATACAAGTGGATCTCGTTTGTTAAGAACCAGCTAGATAAGGGCATAGCTTGATGGCACGACACAAGGAAGACAAGACATGGGACTGAGACACCCTAAAGACTGTGAAAGCGCAGAGCCCCCGTAGTTCAGCGAAAGGTGGACGACTAACCAAGATGGAGACTTTGATGGATGGTAAAGATAGGATGGACAAAAGGAGAAAGACCGATGATAGATGATAGAAGAGCAAAGTGGACAATGAAGATCGATGATGGAACCCCGGGGGTAGATCAAATGATCAACCTTGCCTACGTGAAAGCGCAGGGGCAACGTAGTTCAACAAGACCAAAGGCAAACAATGGATAAAGGATGATGGATGATGATAGGATAAGTGGATAAAAAGGTGGGACCGATACAACAAGATAGGATAGACCTAGTGGTTTGGATAGGATGATGACGATCACATAAAGCTCAGGGCTGAGATAGTTATCCAAATCATCAAAGATGAAGTGGGCAAAGGACAGGCCATATAGATGAATGATGAAGTGATGAACGATGAGATAGAATAGATGTGCAAAAGAAGCAGAAGTGATGATGATAAAATGGATGACATTGGATTGCATGGGGAAAAGCCTATAGCTAGATACCAATGACAAGGGATTTGAGATGGGATGAGGGGAGAGGATGGGGGGAGGAAAAAGGATTGTTTGGGTAGGATTGGATAGAGGGATAATGATTTGGATGAGGAAAAGGTGACCAGGTGACTGATTCTTGGATCTAGAAGGTGAAGGGTGGGAACGATTGATCAAGATTATGGAATGAGAGTTTGAAATGATAGAAGGAGGTTTGATGAATGTTTGAGATGATAGATGAAGGTTCGAAGTAGATGAATGGTTACATGGAATGAGTGAATGGATTTATTAGAATGGATGAATAGGACAAAATTGAAGAAGATGGAGGGAGGGATCTTAAGACTTTGGTCGGTATCCAAAGACATTGACTGCAGATGGATGAAAGCTCAGATTAGGATAAGATTAAAGCTCAGATGAGGATTGGATTGAAGACTAGAATGATTGAAGGATGTGATGGGGTTGATTCTACACCAAGTTCCAGGGTTTAAAGGGCGTGAGGTGTTGACAATCAGATTTTTCCCGATTTGGCAATTTTCAAAAATTGTCAAATTTTGCCATTTTAGGAAACTTCATGGTCATATGTTTGAGAGTCCAAATTTTTTCCAAGAAATACCCATTGTTGAAATAGGATGAATTGCCAACTAACATCCCAGATTCGAGATATGCATTTTGAGCTATGAGTGAAAACAATTTTTTAAAATGCTGGAGAAAAACACTAAATTAGGATTTTGAGGGCCAAGATGAAAGTTTGAGGCCCCAAAAATGGGTCAAAACGGACTCCAACCAATTTCAAAGAAACTAGTTGGGAATCCATTCGTTAGCTCATAACGCAACCACCCGTCAAATTTCAGCTCAAACAGACACCCGAGTAAAAAGTTATGGCCTCCGGAAGCTTGGGTGTAAAAATCAAAAATCAAATTTGAAAATTTCAAGACATGGGTTTTGTTCGTTAGAAAAAATAAGGAACTGGGTCAGAATTGGTTTTTGAAAAAAAATAAGAAAAAAGTGTGTTTGGGGGGGCAAAGGTTGGCTGGTAAGGGCGTAGCCGCCCTGACTGGGGGCGGTTCCGCCCCTCTGCAGCAGGGCGCTTCCGCCCAGCGGTGGGGCGGTTCTGCCCCTCTGCAGCGGGGTGCTTCCGCCCAGCCGTGGGGCGGTTCCGCCCCTCTGCGGGGGGGCGGTTCCGCCCAGCCGCGGAGCGGCAGTTCCGCCCCGCTGCGGGGGGGCGGTTCCGCCCCTCTACAGGGGGGCAGTTCCATCCAGCGACGGGGCGGTGCCGCCCAGCGGCGAGGGGAGCCAGAGATAAAAACAGAGGAAATAAGGAGGACGAGAAATGACGAATGATGGAGGGATGGGGCGATTTAGAAGAAGGATAAAGGGATGGGATAGTTATCAAAGCATTAAAATGACTTGGGAGGATGATATGATAGATAGATGAGTGATGAAAAGTGATAGGAGATTGGAAAGATGATGAGGTGAATGGCATTGGGTTGCTTGGGGGGAGGCCTATAGCCATATACCAATGACAAGGGATTGTGAGATGGGATGAGAATGAAGATGGAAGATTGGATAAAGATGTAGGATAGGGATGGGGGATGGGAGGAATTGTTTGGATGGAGAGGAATATAAGGATTGGGAGATTAAATGGATGCTAGTATAGATGGATACAAATATAATGATGGGGAGATGGAAGGGATGCTATGATAGATGGATAGGGACAGAAGGATTGGGAGATGAAAGGGATGATAGGATAGATGGATACGAAGATAAGGATGGGGAGATGGAAGGGATGCTATGCTAGCTGGATAGGGAGATGAAGGGATGTTATGATAGATGATGTCTCCAAGGACTATGTCACAAAGGAAGCAGATTCCCCCACTCCAGATATGTCATATATGAGGGGGCATGAGGGAAGATAAAGGAGATAACTAGATGAGGATAAGATGGGTGACTAAGGAATATGATATGGATGAAGGGAATGTATGCCAATAGGTGTCCAAAGCATGCATAGATAGGTGTCCCTATTTTGATCAAGATCACAAGAAGGATGGAGGGAATGGGAGATAAATGGGATATGATGGTAGGATGCGGAAGATAGGTGGGATGGAGGGATTTATGAAGAGGACGGATAACAGGAAGACGGGTGCATAGTTGGAAGCATAGCGGATGGAGGGAATGCATATCAAGAAATTGCCCCCAAGTGCAGATGGGGATTTACGCATGACGCATGTTTGCCAGGTTTTCATCATGGTACTTATCCAAGGCGCTTGTTTTCCAAGTTTTCACCATTGGACGATTTTTTTTGAATTTTTGAATTTTTGAATTTTTGAATTTTTGAATTTTTGGATAGTAGGGGGATGAAAATGGATAAGGATAGGGATGTGGATTTAGAAGACATGTGATAAGGATCAAGGTGTTATGAGCCCATGTTTGAAGTGACTGTTAGATGTTGGTACAACCTTATGAGGATGAATGGATTATGCAAGAGGATGAATTAGAGGGATTTGAGAGGGGAGATACATGGGATAATGGATGGGACGCTATAAAGGGTATGGATGGAATGATGGGGTGGATATGTGATGGGGAGATGTGTTCAGGACCAACATTGGCACATGTGGTGGTGGGTTTGGAAAGATAATAGGATCAAGGGATGGAGAATGTGGGAATAATGGAGGAGATGGAATGGTGAATTTCGGGACATAAGGACCCAAAACAGACTTAGGAGATGAAAGGGGTGTATGATTAGCTTTTGGATTAGCGACTTTGGATGTTCTTACAAATTTTTCATGCGAGGGCATTGCAGCTTTTTTTTTTGGGATCCACATGGTTTTGATCTTTGCTTTGGTGGGCCTTTGTGGCCTATGGATTTGATGTAGATTTTTCTTTTCTTCACCATGTCTTTTGGAGGGGACATGGGGAGCCTTAGATTCATGTGGATGTTTGGATTTATGCATTTTTTCTTTAACAACCAAAGTGCTTTTAGTAGCAATGGGATGGGTGTGAGGAGATGGATGATGTGGAGTGATGGAGGTAGGAGTATGGGGATTATGTGTAGATGGAGGATGTTTAGGTAAGTGCCCTTGTTGATCCTGACTATGGGGTATGTGAGAGGGATGTTTATGATGGATGAGATGGATAGGTGATGAATGGATGAAAGGATGGATAGGACAAGATGGAGGAGGTGATTTTGGGATATAGGGGCCCAAAATAGATGTAGGACCTGGAGGAAACAAGGGCATGGTAGATGGAGGATTAGAGATGGTAGATGGAGGGATGTAAGGACCCAAAATGGATGGAGCAGATGAAGGAGGAAGATGGACGGTTGTTTTGAGGTGATACGATAGAGGAGGAGGGATGGCCACATATGATCTAGTGGGGTGATGGGAAGAGCTGATATTTCTTTTGGAAAAGGCTCAGGTTGAATGAGTCGTGAGTAGTACATCCAAGACCTTGCGGATACAAATGTTCTTTAGCTTGGATGGGCTCTATAATACCTTGCTCATGAAGGCCTAAACCTTTTCCTTGATAGTTCATTTTCTTGAGTATTCGATCTAGGATAGGATTTTTGTTATTCTGGAAGAATGATGCGAGTTCATTAGTAGGTGGAAGAGGAGGGTTGGTGTATATACTTTGTTTTTCTTCTGCGAGGAGACCACCATGGAGGAATGTGAGAGGACCAAGGGAATATGCAAGTGGTGTGGGGATAGCATTTTTGGGTGATGATGGGGGATCATGAGAAGGAGATGATGGGATAGCAACATCAGGAGAGGGAGTAGGGGCCATGATAGGATCTGGATTTTTGGTAGTAGGCTCATGCGATGGAGATGGAGATGGAGCAGTGGAAGCTTGAATGACAAGGGGATCACGGGATGGAGTGGATGGGGGACTGTGATCTTGAGGTGGACTAGATGGGATGGTAGGATCTTGATCTGGAGAAGAGGATATGTTGGCATGCTTTGGATTAGACTCTTGGTATGACTCATCATGTGTGGGAGGAATGATAATGGAGTCTTGTTGGGACTCTTCAAGTGGGGAAGATGGAGGGATGGAAGATTCATGAGGTTCATTGGAATGGGTTTTAGTGCTACTAGGAGTGGGAGGAGTGGATTGGATTTGGGTGTCTTCGATGGATTGGGTGGATCTAGGAGTAGAGTGAGTGGATTGGACTTGGGTGTCTTCGATGGATTGGGTGGATCGAGGAGTAGAGGGAGTGGATTGGACTTGGGTGTCTTCAATTGGTTCAGTGGCTCTCATAGTAGGAGATGTGGGTTCAATGGACTTAGTGGGTTCAATGGTTTCAATGGTTTGACCAGTGCTAGGGGTGGTAACATCAATGATAGGTGTGGTATGGAGAAGGGTCCCATCACTAGTGACCGTGGATGATGGATCTAGGTGGCATGGTTCCATGACTTCAAGATGTGGAGTTGGGGATGGCTTCTTTGTAATGAGTCCTTGGAGAACTTCTGAAATGAGAGACTTGCATATGTTTGGCTTGGCTAGGGTGGTAGAAATGGATGAGGGATTATGGATTGGTGGACTAGGGTTAGATGGGGGAATGGGATTGAATGTAGGACCATGAGTAGATGGGGAATTAGGATTGTATGGAGGACTAGGAGTAGATGGAGGACTAGGATTGCATGGAGGGTTAAGGTAAGGATATTGGAGTGGTGAATTAATATAGGGGGACATGGATTGTGGATTAAGACAAGAGGATATAGGTGGTGTAGTGGGACAAGAGGATGTGGGGGATGGATTATAATAAGGGTATTGGGATGGTGGATTATGATTAGGATATGTGGATGTAGGATTAAGGTAAAATGGTTTGGATGTAAGATTAGTATGGGAAGATTGGAAAAGAGGATTAGGATAGGGGGACATGGATGGGGAATTGTAATAGGAGTATTGGGATGGAAGATGAGGATAAGAGGATGTAGATGTTGTGTAAGGGGATGATGTAGATGAAGGAGATGACAAATATGGGGGTGAAGAAAATATTGGATATCCATTGTCAAAGGGGGCATAAGGAGCATGATTAGGCATGGATGAAGACATAACGGGATGGCTGGAAGGGGTGATTGGATTGTGGAAAGTGGGTGGAGAGATCTTACTAGTGACGATAGCATCAAGGGGATCTATGTCATATTCTTCTTGATCGACAAGACTTTCGTTATCGCTGTCCACGTAATTAAGGTTTCCCTTGACTACTATTGATGGAGGATGAGGATTCATGATGGTGAAAAGATAAAGAGGATGGATAAAAGATTTTGGATGGGAACGGATTAAAGCTCAAATCGGGATTTTGGTCAAGCTCAGATCAGGATTGGACAAAAGCTTAGATTAGAGTGATTGGATGGGATTGCTTTTGATTTTGATGGGATTCGGATTTGATTTAGATTTGATCGGATTGGATTGGATTGGATTTGATTGGATTTGGATTGGGTTGGATTGGATTGGATTGGATTGGATTGGATTGGATTGGATTTGGATTAGATTGGATTGGACTTAATTGGATTTGGATTAGATTGGATTGGACTGGACTAGACTTGGATTTGATCGGATTGGATTGGATTGGATTATGAAAGGTGTGGGAGAGAGAACTTAAGCTTGATCACGTGAGATTACCCTTAGTAACCCTAGAGCTTTGATTTGATTAATAGGATGATTACGGCACCGAATCCACCTTAAGCTAGGAATGGATTGATTGGGCCGAGGATGATAACTTGCAACACCGAATTCACCTCAAGATGGAGGCGAATTGATTGGGTTTGAAGTTAAAGACCAATAATCAAGTTCAAGCGCTATGGTCAATTTAGGTAACTGCTTTATGATACAAGGTTAGGGTGATTTGGCTATGGATGGTGCTTGAGGATGTAAATGGTAAAGTTGTGATGTTCGTTAGGTGAGGGTATGGACTTTTGAATGGAAAATTAAAAAAAAAGAGGTGGATTAAAGATGATTGTGGAAAATGAATGGAGATCTATGAAGATTTGGAGTGGTAGAATAGGGATTTGAACGGATCCAATGGTGGTTTTGGGAGGCTTAGGGTGACAAAATGGAGGCTTAGGATAATGAGATAATGGTTGGGAATGATTAAATGATGATTTATAGGTCGAACGGATCCAAATGGGCAGTTCTGGGGCGTTGTCAGCAAAATTAGGGGTGTAGGCAGCGTTCTACAGTGAATCAAGGGCGCTTCCACCCTTCTGCAGCAAAGTCAGGGGCGCTTCCACCCTTCTACAGCAGAAATAGGGGCGCTTCCACCCTTCTGCAGTAGAATCAGGGGCGCTTCCACCCTTCTGCAGCAGAATCAGGGGCGCTTCCACCCTTCTGCAGCAGGACAGAACTTAATTTCGATGGAAAAGGCTATGGCAAGGACGAAAAATGATAAAGTAAGGCCAAAATATCAAAGATTTCACAGGTTTTTCACAGAAAACACTTCAAACAAACACAATCCTATGATTAATATTAAGGGTATGGCAAGGCAAAGTCTTAATCTAGGATGCACAAGGCTTCTAGGGAGTCCTCGATATACTCTCGGTACGTGAGGCACAACCGTGAACACTAGTCCGTCACAAGCGTGAGTCGGAAACCCCAGCGAGATACTGAAAGGCTCAGACCAACTCTTCACGTCTATTTAGGAATCACCCTAGCTTCGACGCTCCGCCAATTACGACGTGACTGGATTGGGGTACAACTTTCGTTCTCCCCCCTTTATATACCCCGCCGGTACACGTGGTTGGAATCGTCCCTTGGGGTGATGAAATTCCCAAGCAGGTCCCACTAGGAAGAAGACACTAACCACTTCCAACTACTCCCCAGGCTCACACGAAGTGCAAGGGGAAAGCAAAAACAAGTTAATGCCCCCTTGGGTAATATAAAAGTAAACAATCACAGCAAATAGCAAAGTTCAATCCCCCTATTTAAACTATGTTCAAAAACAGTAAAGATAAATTCTCTTTTCTTTTTTCTTTTTTTTCAAGTAACTGGCCCTGCAAGCAAACGTTAGCTATCTTCTCCTTCGTCCTTGGTCAAATTTTGCCACAAAATGCTGCAAAACGTTAGCAAAAAATACCAATATCCTTGCCAAAATGATGTTAGAGGGTTACTATTTGAAAACAGCAAAAAAAACAGGAGCAAAAATGAAGCAAAAATGACCGTTTTACCTTCCGAACTGTGCTGTTTTGGGGCGCTTCCGCCCTTCTGCAGTAAAAATCAGGGCACTTCCGCCTTTTTGCGGTAAGGCAGAGGGAGCTTCTGCCTTTCTGCAGCAAGACAGGGGTGCTGCGTACAAGGCGGGGCGCTGCGTACTAAGGGGGGCGCTGAGTACAAGGCGGGGGCGTTGCCACCTTTCTGCAACAAACTTTGTTAGATTTTCAATAAAACAAGAGAGTTGTACCCCTCCCCCTGCAAGAAACGTGTTAGAAAAAATCTTTTTAAATTTATCCCTGTTTGCAACCAAGTCGTTAGAGGAAAGTAACACTTTTAAGACGTGGGGCGCTTCCGCCTTTCTGGAACAGACCAGAGGGCGCTTCCGCCTTTCTGCGGCAAGGCAGAGGGCGCTTCCACCCTTCTGCAGCAAGGCAGAGGGCGCTTCCGCCTTTCTGCAGCAGAAACAGGGGCGCTTCCACCCTTCTGCGACAGAGACAGGGGCGCTTCCGCCTTTCTGCGACCTTTTCCTGCACAAATCTTAACTAAAACAAGGATTAAATGCAAAGACCCGTTTGTGGGTCCCACCGGGCGTGCCAGAAATGTATACCTTGGAATTCCTACTGCTCTAAAAGTGCAAATCTAACTAAGAAACATGAATAACAAAATACCAAGGACACCTCAAGATTAGCCAAAAGAGAGATAGAGTAAGAAAGGAAATGACTAAACGAAATAGAAACGATATCACCTTCCTTGCTGTTGATTTCTCCTTGATTGGCCCTTGATTGGAATGGATTGTGTGCTCCTTAGATGATGGGTTGAGTGACTAAGATGCAAGATTCAATATGCAAAATGATGAACAAAGATGGTTGAATGATTGAAAAGGTTTGAGGATTCAAATGGACAGCATGTAGTTATCAAAATGCAAAGTGTTGAGAATGCAAATTGGCAGCATAATGGTGCAAGATGGCTAAGTGTTCTAAAAATGCCCTTGAGGAGGGGGTATTTATAGGAGAATTTGAATTCTCTAGAGAATTCAAGGGTCAAGATTGATCCAACAAGGTCAAGATGAAGGGCTATGGTGGGTTGAGAACCCTCAAGCCCTCACATCTTGACATGTGGAGGGTGAAGTGGACAAGAGGATATGAGGTGGAGATGAGTTGTCAAAAAGGTACATGAGGTGGAAAAGGACATGCACCTTGGGGATGAGAGGATTTCCACAAAAGGGATTTTTGTCCCCAAGTGGGAGTGAAAGAGACATTTGAGAAATTTTGGAATTCCTCAAAAATCTACATGGGAAAAGGAAAGGTGGTTGGGGATATAAATGTGAATTAAAAATTCACATTCTTAGGAAAATCTAAAGGATAAAAGGTGGGCTCCAAAAAGGTGGGACTTGGTCACATGTGGAGATTGTGACAAGTCCAAGGTTGGTCACATGTGGAGATTGTGACAAGTCCAAGGTTCTAGAAGCCTTGGAAGGATGGAATGTGAATTAAAAATTCACATATAAAAGAGGGGAATCTAGGAAGAATAAAAAGGAATTAAAAATTCCTTGGAGAATGATTAGGCTTAATTAATCAATAATTAGAGGATAATTAGGGGCTAATTAGGATTAAAAGTCAACTTGCAAAAGTTGGAGGATGTGACACATCCTAATCAAGGATTAGGCATGTGCACATCCTTAATGAAGAGATTAGGAAATAGATTAGGATTAGATGAAAAATGACATGTGAGGAATTAAATAAATGTAATATTTATTTAATTTATTTGATGAAAAGAGGATTAAGGAGGGTAAGGTATTTAATTATTGATTAAATACCTTAGGGATTTAGCAGAACTAAAGATATTAATTAAATAATAGTAATATTACTCGGATAAGAGGATGTTTAGACGAAAAGTGATAAATTTGGATAAATTAAGTGTCCAAATTTGGATGTCTACAGAAGGGTTTTCTGATTGTAATCTTGAATTTAATTTATGTGAATATTACATTTATGGAAAACAGACCCACGTGTAGTTTTACTTGAGTTCTCATAAATCTTGTGGTGTATTGAATCTTATTCATTCTGATTTGTTTGGTCTTGTAGATGTTCCTTCAATTGTTAAATCCACATATTATGTTTCATTTATTGATGATTATAATAGAAGAACATGGGTGTATTTTTTGAAGAATAAATCTGAATTTTTAGTTGATTTAAAGAATTTAAAGCAATGGTTGAGTTGCAAACTATAAATAAAATAATTTCTTTTAAGGAATGATAATGGAAGTGAATTTTTATTTAATGATTTTGATAGATTATGTAAATATTGCAATATTCATAGACAAAAGATAACTTTGTATTACCCACAACAAAATAGAGTTGCAAAAAGAATGAACATGACACTGTTGGAGAAGGCTAGGAGTATGTTGAGTGGTGTTGGTCTAGAACAAAGGTTTTGGGTTGAAGTTGTTGTCACTTCTTGTTAATTAATAGATCTCCTACATCATCTCTTGTTGATAAGACGCCTATAGAGGCATGGTCGGGCCACAAGCCTTCATTAAGACATCTTAGAGTTTTTGGTTCTGAGGCATATGCACATGTGCCAAAGGAGAAGCAAACAAAGTTGGAGAACAAGGTTGTGAAATGTATCTTCATTGGATACAGTTATGGTGTGAAAGGATACATGCTTTGGGATCCTATTGCACATAAGGTAATATATACTATAAGTGTTATTTTTTAGAGAAAATAAGCCTTCTTTTATTACATTGCAACCAGAAAAAGTAAACAAGTAGATGTGTTTCAATTTCCTTCTACACCTGAGAAAGTTGAATTGAGGCCCATGGATGGACAAGAAGTTGAGGAGAGCTCATTTAGCTTTGAATCTTTAGAAGAGAAGGAAGTACCTCCAACTCAACTTGTTTTTAGGTCTACAAGGCATAGACAACCACTTGAAAGGTATTCACCTAATGATTGGAGATGTATTTTTTCTTTGAATACTAACATGGATGAACCCAGATCAGTAGAAGAGGCATTAGGTATGAATGATACAGAATCCTGGAAGTTTTTTATGGATGAAGAAATGGAAGCTTTGAAAAATAATGATACATGGGATCTTGTATCATTTCCTAAAGGACGAAAAACCTATTGGTTTCAAATGGGTGTTCAAGAAAAATATTGTTTCAAATGGACGAATTGAGAAATACAAAGAAATTTTGGTTGAAAAAGGTTACTCTCAAGTTGAGGGTGTTGATTATGGTGTGATATTTTCTCCTATTGTAAAAATGACATCCATTAGATTTTTTCTTTCTATTGTTGTTGATTATGATATAGAGGTTGAGCGAATGGATGTGAAAACTACTTTCCTTCATGGTCACTTGGAGGAGGATATTTATATGACACAACCATAGCACTACATGGTGAAAGGTAAATGTAAATTGGTTTTCAAATTGAAGAAATATTTTTATGGCCTAAAACAGAGTCTTAGGATGTGGTTGTCGACATGTAAAAATGCCTAATGAATATCACACATCCTAAAATTGTATTTTTCATCATTGCCATCATTTTTATTAGCATCAATGCATTTATCATCATTTCATTCATTTACATTATTAACCCCTTCTAACACCATTTTTACCATTTAACATTAATTTATTCTATTGATTAAATAACCTTAAATTATTTAATTAATTCATCATTTCAGTACTAATTATCTCCTTCATCCCCCCTAGTTGAATAATTTTTAATTATTTAATTAGGTTCATTTAATATTTCTTGCAATGTTATATAATTAAATTATTTAATTATTTAATTATTTAATTATCATACCCTTAATATTTCATCCTGATGGAATTTTTTATTTTTTTTAAAAGCATATTCTCATCCTCCATAATTAAATAATTTCTAATTATTTAATTCTCCTATTTTATTTGCACAAAGCATATTCTTGAGGAATATTCCTTTTCAAAAATATCTTTGACTATTCTTGTCTCAAGCATTTTTAGCCCTTGATCTTGAGATTTAAATTCCGCCCTTGATCATGAAGAACCCTAACTACTTTCCTACCAATGTGGGGATATTTTGAGTTCTAACTAATCCCATCCCTTCATCTTTCTTGATCTTCTCTCCTTTGTAAGTGTTAAGATGCAATCTTGACCCTTCTTTGTGGGCATTAAAACTCAATCTCAACCCTTCATTCAATTATGAAAAACTATATAATCACCTTCATTCCTTCATATTTCTCACCTCGAATTTAAATAGAGAGATCATGTCCAGTTGAGCTTTGAGCATTCTTGAGAGAATTCATCATAGCATTTGAATCATCTAGTTCATCACATTCATGAGCTTTAGAAACTACAATGGAAGGCTAAGTGTTGAGCAACCCAACATCACAAAACACCAAGATTCTCCAACAATGGGATGGTAAGATTTTGTTCTTGTTTTATGATTTCATGTGTTTGATTTGAGTTTGATAATATTTGTGTATGATTTCATAGCTTGAATTACAATCAAATATCATTGGTAAGTGGGATTTGAACATTTTTATGATTTAGGTCTTTGATATTCTAAACCTTTTGAAGAATTCTTATGTTATTGATCAATTCCACTTTTCCCACTCACATTCTTGGCATGCCTGGTGGGGACCCACATCCTTGGAATTAATAATTCTTGTGAGTTTGAGTGGTTTGTAGGTCTTTGGAACATGTTTATCAAAAATAGAGGTTGCAGTCATGCACACAGTCATGTTTTTTAGAGAATATAGGCGCAAATGCTTTTAGAAAGGGTCACAGTTGTGAATTCGATTGTAGCTACTTTTTTTTGGGGTGGGGTTTAACAATGTTTTGGTTTTACATGTTACAGACCCACAATTGCTTCTTAGAACAATCACTATTGCTACAAGAGACTATGGTTGCTTCAAAACAAGGCTCCCCTTGCACAGAAGATAGATGTGTTTGCATTAGAGGACCACTTTTTATTTTTTGATTTTAGGGTTTTTAACTGCTTTTCTCTATTGAACAGGTTACAAGTCTACAATTGCAGAACAAAGATTCTCTTGCACAGTATCTAATCGTGTTTTTTTTTTTATAGAGCTGCCTTTCCACAAAGGTTCACGACTGTCTCAAAAGAATTATATGGTTGTCAGGTAACATAGTCGCTTCTACTTTTTTCCTGCTTTCTAATTTTCATTTCCTCATATTTTGATTTTGGACTTTCAAACCCTAACCCTAACTTTTGTTGTCTAGTGTTTCTATTGTGATATTTTTCTAACTAGTTTGGGTAGCATTTTGTGGGGTGAAGAAAATCTTTTAAAACTACTTATCCTATTTGTCTTGTAGGGTTTTGAGTGATCAAATATTGTTATATAAACTACTAACACTTTGTTTGTAGCCCCGCTTGCAAAAGAATCATCAATCAAACATTGTGTTTTCATTTTGAATAGATTAGATAGCATTTACATTGGTGCTTGAAATGAATTTTTTTTCATGTTTGGTAGGTCGAAGGGTGTGTATCCTATCCCCTTATGTTATTAGACAATTTGGGTGATGAGAAACACATTCGATCTATATTTTTTTAAGTCACCAAAGGTATCACATGTATGTATCCTCTCCCCTTGCACTATTAGGCAATCCTAGGTGATGATAAATATCGAGACACTTAAGAATTCACCATTTTTATTTTAGTAGCAGGGGTCTGCTTTGGGATTTCACTCTGCTAGAGCTCGGTCAGCATGTTCGGTGGTTCTCTCATATGCTTCCCTCAATCTCGCAATTGACTCGAAGTGATTTGCATGTTTCCCTACAAAAGGTGGGGGCATGCACTCTAAAGGTATATCATAATCTATGGGAAATGGAGGCACCATCTCCATGGTCACTCGCTAGTAGAGCTCACGCCACTCTCGTGTGGACCTTGTAAGATGGAAATTATAAAAGATATCAATACACATCATGATATATATAGACCATATACATAAGTGTGAAAGCATAATGAAAGTATAAATAAACACATCAACACTTAGATCTCTAGCCTACCAATTAGGGTATAGCCATGTAACAACAGATCCCTATTGTGTAGGAAACATGGATGGCTCGCTACCACTAGCCTCCCTACACTCATGAGTGTTGATGCCAGTTGCGGTTTCTTCACGTGCCCTAGTGACTTAGATAGGAGGTGAATCTCTCCTCTCAAGGTTAGTCGGGGCCTCATCTATCTCATATGGCTCATCTCTCATCAGCTGGGCATCCTCCTCCTCATCAATGAATATGTCTGGGATGTCTATGCCCTCTGGTGGAACCCCTAAAATGCTTTGTGTTTCACTTATAAATTTTTCAAGAAATTTGGTTGTTCTCATGACCAAGGGCTTAGGGTTTCATTTATTATCATGCTTCAAGGTTTTTGTCTTGCTAAAACCCTTTCTAAGAAAAATCCTAAGTCTGAATCCTTTGCAAGCATTTTATTTTGATGTTGACCTTTTATCACTGGTTCTTGATCATCTAAGTCATGTATTTTTCCTTTGCATCTGTTTGTTTACCAGCCCCTCCATCCTAGCAATCTTGGTTATCACCCGTCATTTTATTAGAAATATTGTCTTATGTTATGTGGGTTCATAATCTTTTAATATTCTCTTGGGTCCTAAATCAGGCTTTAATAATTCCATCATTCGCCTAAGGTTTTAGCTTGAATCTTTATGTCCCCATCCATAGTGTACCTAGTCAGGCCACCTTTTAAGTTACTAACCATTGGAATGTGTAGATATGCAGCGTTAAGATGGCCATCAAATCTTGTCCACTCCTCGTGCCCCTGCCAAGTTATTTTCTTCATTATAATAGTCTCACGAGCTAGCATGTGAGTGCCATGTGCCCTCTACATTGGCGAGCCCAACATCTTTGAAAATTTAGCAAGCGGCTAGTTGAAGAAAATTAATGGTGGAGATGGTATAATGTGGATACATCTTGACCATTCCCCGCATCCCCACCTAATTTTAATAAGCATTAAAATAATTCCATGGGCTAATGCACTGAGGACATCTATCCCTTTGTTAGCGGGACCCGCTGAGTTTTAAAGGCAACGAATACCTTGCCAGTTGAGATCACCAGTCAAGGATGAGGTGATGTGGTTGAATCTTGAACACTCCCCACCATCTCATGGGGGACCCACCTCTACCTCCCATCTCTCAATGGGGAAGCAAGAAGACAACATGTGGAATTATTCTAGCGGTACAAAAAACATTACAAAGAGGTGAAATATTAATGAAATATTTTGTCGTTTGGGTATGAACGATAAGATTTGTGCTACTAAAGGGTTTTTTTGCACGTGCTTTAAATTCAAGAAAGTTCTTTTAATCTTGGTCATTGGTTGTGTTTGAGAGTTATGAGCATGGGCAGGTGGTCTTATAGTAAATCACGCATATGTTGAAGGCTTGAGATTTAAATAGAGCCCTTCCCCGCCTCCCCATTGCTGAAAGTTGCAAGCAAGTTAAGTCCAATGGGGAAGCGAGGAGGTTGGCACATGGAATTTTCTTCAGCGCTGATGAGGCGGTGGAGCCCGTAGGTGACTAGGAATATTTTCCACATGGCTTGTTTAGATTGGGTAAAAGCAATGGCTACTTATAGTTAGATTTTTTAAACTTAGTTGACTCAATCTAGATCATTTGTTGATTCATTTCACTGCATGATCAATGATCAGCATTCAATGTTGAGTTTAAGGGAAGTGAACCATTGTGGTTTGTGCAAGTGAGCAATAATGGTGGAAAATATGAAAAGCTACCGAATTAAGAGTTTTAAAGCAATTCAAACTTTTTTTAAAGCATAATTGAGGATTTTTGAAAGCATTCTACGCATTCAGGGAGCTCGTGCCACAATTTTCAAGCCTGTTCGACACCAAAGTTAGGGTTTTCAGCTTGCGCTAAACCAATAAGTTAAATTTTTCCTACCTTTGAAATTGTTTAGAACTTGCTCAATTGTGCTCTCTCCATCTTTCTATCATTAGGGTTTTCTGGCTTATGTATTTTTTTTAAGGTTTAATGTTCATTTCAAACAATTAGACGATCTTGTCTTGCTATTTTTTGTGTCAAACCCTTGCTCAAGTTGTAAGTTTTATTTTTGTGAAACCAAAACCCTAACCTACACAAACCCTAGAGATATGGCATCGAACGTAAAAGTGTCTTCATCTAAAGGAGAATCCTCTGGCTCAAAAATCCCTCTTAGACCCATAGTCCAAGACTTAACCGATTAGTCGAAGCCCTCCACCTCTAAAAAACCCAAGGGTCAACCACTTTTCTATGGGAAACAAATTGTAGAAGGCCTGGTTGACAAGCAAAGTGAAATAAAGGATGCTACATTGCCTTACACTAGATGGAAGTTGTTTAGTGGCTAGTTCAATAATAGAAACTATGGAATTCATGTGTGTAACCCATGGAATTTAGATGGGAAAATTAATTGTACCCAATGTCTACATGGATGTGGACTTGCTCAAGGTTGTGGCCACTAACTATGATCCAGAAATGAGGTTTGTGAGGAATTTTGATGCTATTGATATGGTCAAAGTAACTAGACAAGAAATTGTTGAAATCTTCAACCAAATAGAGTGGAGTGAAGATATGGTTCCAATTGATGAGAAAAATCTTAGGGTAGAGTATGAAAAGGTCAGATTCACATCCAGAGCCCACATATTTCCCAATTACCTGGAAGCTATTGATGGTCGCAGGGTCATCTTGCGTTTATCAGATAAGGAGCCCTACCTAGTCAACTATTTTGTGTCCTATTTTCAAAGGACTTTCTACTCCATCTACCAAATCATTGGCTATGACCCAGTCATGGGTATTCCCATGGCTTGGATGTACATGGAAGCACATATACAACACCACCAATACTACACAGTATATGATTATGGAGGGTGCCTGGAAGAAAGGATTCATGAGGGTTTAGTGTGATTGAAGAAAGGAGAAGAGGGGGTCAAATTCTCTCAGTATTCCTTGTTTATGCACATGCTTCTTTTCAGAGGTGCCACTTATTTTGGCCAAGATATGTCATTGGATAGGAAGGATCATGATTTGGAGTTGCACATTCAATGTTGGACCACTATCCTAGACAAGGATGATAGGAAATTTGATTATGTGATGTTTGAGAATATGTTTTCCTCTAAATTGAGGAGAGTTTTTATTGTGAACATGCCAAGGATTCCTAGTGCCTTGCATGACTTCTTGAGGCCCAAGGATAGGAAACCTAAATTAGGAGTTGATCACAATTGGGGAGATGTTATCCCCTATCCCACTTATATAATCTTGAGAGTGTATGGTTCAGTTGTCTCACCCCACATGTTTCCCAAAGATGTACCAAAGAGAATTGGATTTCTAGAAGTAATGTGGCAACTAGGTGATGTGGAAAATAACCACCTAAAGGATCAAGGAAAGGGAACCTTTTTCCCTTCATATACTTATTTTTCATATTTTGTGATGATAAAAGGGGGGTGGAATAAAATAAATGACATACTCAAGTCTCTAAACATGAGTAGAGCATGAGCAAGTAACCATGACCCCGAAGGATGGATGGCTTGGTTAAAGATGAGAAATAGAAGTAGAGTGTTCACTCACAACTTCTATTTTCCTGAAGATGTTATAAGGAATATTCTTTATTTCAAAAAGAAAGAGGAGAGGAAGATGAAATGTATTGTGTTCAACAAGCTAGAGAGAGAGTTACAATCCAAAGACCCTGAGTTTGTATCCCTTTCTGAATTTCCCAATGACATGCAAAGAATGGAGCATATGTTCCAGAATTTTGAGACAGTGGTTGGTCACCTAAAAGGTGAGAGAATAATTTAGGAAAAAGTTAAAGCTCTTGTTGAAGAAGAAAAAAGTGGGGGAGAGATCAATGTCATGGAGGAAAGGCCAACATACCAACCTCCGAAGGAACATAAAGTAATTTTTTTCACAAGGATGAAGAATAAAGCAAAGGGAAAAGATACAACTGCTACTCCTTCTCAATCACAGAAGCAAAGAGCCCCTTCACCAGTGCCATAGATGCCACCATCATTCCCCCTAGGTCGATGGGACATGATATTGTTGACATTGATTCACCACCAAGACAAGCATCATCATCTATGCAACCACCTATGAAGAAACAAAGGGTTGAATCTAGTGGCTTGGTGGAAAATGATGATGATTTTGATGATGAAATCTGGGTATTAGAGAAAGAGATGCAACAGGGAATGCCCTCTCCACCAAGATAAATAGTGCCACAAAAAATGGGTTTAAGGTTGAGCAAAGCTGACCTTATTGGAATAAATAATACTGATGATAGGATTGAAGCATGTACAAAATTCCTTGATGATGATTCTTTTGTAAAATCCAAAGATTTCATGGAGTTTACTTGGAGAGCTAAAAAGGATGAATTTGTAAATAATGTTGCATTGCAAAGAAGCCTCCATCCAAATTTACCTGATGTAACCATTCAAGCACAGGTAATAAAAGAAATGAAAGACAAGTTTCAAGGAATGGTTGCATCTGAAGGTAAAGAGCTAGTGAGGAAGAGTGGTGTTTTACTATTGCCAGAATGGGACTTACCCACTACAATTGCATTTGATACAGTGAAAATATGTGATAGACCTCTTTAAAATTCTGAGGCTAAGGCTACCATAGCACTACAAGGATCTAAATTCAATAAGCAGTGGGATACCTTGGCTATATGGGCCCTATCCTCCAACACCAAGAAGCCTAACATTCCAAAGCCTGCTTCAGATTATAGGGGGGGCATGATAATAAAGAGAGTATCTAATACATCAACTATTGAGGCTATCACCATGTCATTAAATGTGGCATAATTCACAAAGGCGATAGTGGAAGCAATGACTACATCTTGAAAGATAAATTCAAAAAGAAATGCAATGATTTATCGATAGATTATGGGAAAAATCAGCAACACACCATGCAGTTACAAACTGAGTTGGCATTATTGAAGGAAAAAATGTAGAACTTGCAACGTGGTGATCCAATGGAAACTAATATTGCTTCACCTTCTACTTCACAAGGGCCAAAAATTGTTGTTTCAACACCTCCAACAATTTTTTCATGGGAAATTGTGCCTTACAATATGGGAAGTGTGCCTATTTCAATTGAAGAGCCTACCACATTTGAGGCACCACAAGAAGAGGAAGGTGTCAACAAGGAAGAGTTACTTGAATAGCTGAAGGATTAAAAAGAAAAATGTGGCAAACATGACAGAGAAATATTTGTTAGCAATATGAAAATTTTCACTGTAGTTTTGGAGCATCTAAATAGAGGAGTGAACAATAGATTAATTAGCATCCATGATAATTATTTTTCCATGAAGAATGCTATAAACAATTTTGATATTGATAAGGAGGTATCCATTCCACTTATGGAAACATGGATCCCTAGGCTACAAGAGTTGAGAATGATGGTTGTGGGAGCCAAGCATGATACTAATAAGCATGAAAAACTTAATCCTACCATCCAGATTGTGAATGGAATTCAAGAATTCAAGGGGAAGATAGAGCCTTTGGAGGCAAAGAAAAGGGAGCTAATCAACAATTTTCATGAAACGCATCATGGTCTCCTTCCTTCCATATTAAAATATGATGGTAACATTAAAACCCTTCAAGATTGGAGGAAAGAAACAAATGAAGTAATTTCACAACAAGCTGCTTTGATTTGTGAAGGACATGATATGAGCATGCTGAAGAATTATATGGATATATTGGCTCATGCAGGAGTTATCCTGTAGGAATTTGATAAGGATTCAAACCAGGTTGTCACTAAGTATTCACCTTATAGGAATAAATTTGATGATTTCATAAAATTCAATTGGCCTATAGAAAAATAATTCCAAGCCTAGAAGGATAAGTACTTGGATGTGTTAGAAGATTAAGTTGCAATTTTGAAGTGGTGAGTACAATTTTGGCCTTAAGTTTGTAGATATGGTGAATAACATATGGGAGAAAAATAATGCATAGCCTAAAACTAGTACAGATTATGCTTTTGCTAAAGTATTGCAAAATTTTGTTTTCTCCCCAACATAAAGATTGATGACACAAGTGTTGACATGGACAGGTTTGCCTCCTTCATTTCAATTGCTTTTCTTGCTTTAAGTTTTGTTGACTGGACGTGCACATGGAGAATAGTTTTGGATCGTGAAGAAGATAGTTGATGTTGTTACAATGGATGAATAATGCCTTTTGGAAGGTGGGTAAATCTTCTTCAGCAAATGGAAGTGAATTTTGTCTTATATTCTTTCCCCCTTTTTCAAAAGGTACAAATATAACCACTTGGGAAATTTTGAAATTGAAATGCAAATGTGTGTCAAATGTAAAATGTGACTTTAGGTGTAATTTTTCCTGAAGCTTGTTGCTCCCATGTTTCTATAAATGGGAATTCAAGGCCAATTACACTAGTCTTTTGATGGTTAAGCATTTGAGCTCATATGAGAGCAATTTTGTAAATTCAAACATAGAGGAATTGAATAGTTTTGAGTCTAAGGTGTGATTTCTAGTTTGTAATAGGCATAATATTTTTACAACAACAATGGCATATGAATGGAAATTGCAAATTCTAGAACAGTTTCTCTCCCATGTATTTTGTTGTAAAAATCATGAATAAAATGATCAATGATCTTTTATTTGTCTTTAATCTCTTTGGTTGAATGTATATTTTTGTTTCTACTTTAGTTCAAATAACTAATTAAATGCTTTGATGAAATCATAGATCTATGTGATGGGGTATAAGGATTACTAAGTAGTTTGTGTTATGGATATCTTGAGTTATTTATTGCAAAGCAATATAACAATAGTCTTTAAATGCTAGGTTTAAATTTTGGTGTATTACAGTTTGTTGCAAATATGAGTCCATCACCCAAGGATAAAGTACTATTCTATCAATTTGGTTATCTTTGAAGTTAGTTGAGTTGGTCTTACCTGTCAAAGAACAAATTCATATTGAAAGTCACTTACACACTATAAATTGTTGCAAAGTTGTATGAGAATCACCCATTCCTTGCTTTAGATAATAATTTGCTAAAGGATCAGCAAAATTCTTAAAGAATTATGTCTATTTGTAGTTAGTAGGAATGTATCTATTAATGGCAATGTTATTGTTAATTTGGAACAAGAGTATCAATTCAAACATTGTCAGGATCACCCTCTTGGGTTTCACAGAGCTCAAAGTGTAGAGGTCAAGCCTAGAAAGCTTGTACCTGTTCATTGGCCAATCTTCACCATTATTGACCATTGAATTGTGGCAGATTCATCAATAATAATTGAGGTTAGGTTTGGTTCTCAAAAAATAACCAACAGATTGGAAACTCTATTGGGGACATTCCTAGTCCAAAGTCTCTAGGTCAGATATGGTATAGTTAGAGTCAAGTATTTTATTTTTCTCCACTACTTGGAGATCAATTTTTTCAAAGTCTCATCAATAAGTCAAATCCATTTTTATGCATAAAGTTTTGGTCCCATTTTCCATCTCATACTGGGTTATGTTCAAGGTCTTCTCTGAAATTTTGAGTGCATCTCCAAAGTGTAATCAAATTTTATTTCCCAACATTGTGGGTGGAAACTCTGAAGTCTCTTGTGTCAGTGCAATATTTGAATTTCTAGAAGGAAAGGAGAAGAAGAATTGTGCAGAGAAGTCTGAAAAAATGCATGGAACCAGAAGCAAAATGAAGAAGAATCCTAAGCAAAAGCTGGAGACTGAGCTACCTACAAGCAAGAAGGGATCCTGGATAAAGAAGAATAATGCAACGCTTAAGTCCACTAAAAACCTCACTAGTGCATCTCCCATTTCAAATGAAAATGTTCATAATGAGGTATCTAATGTAAATGAGGAATAACTTTCCACTAAAGAAGCTTTTAATAATAATCTTGAAATGTTAATGGAAGAAGAGGGGTGGGAATTCTGGGAAAAGGATATGAAGTTCTTAGATCCTTCAAATGCTTGGGGTAGACCTGTCTTTAATGGTGATAACTTCAAGCCAAGAGGTGAATCCCCTAATGTAGCCTCACACCATTCCCCTAAAAGAGAATTCACCAACCTTACCTTCTATACTCTTGAACCTAGTGAGTTTGAAGATATATTGGAGGATGACGATGACATAGATAAAGATATGCAAGCCTTAGAAGAGGAAGAACTTAGACTCAAGGAGTTGGAGGAGAATAAATCAAGGGAGTTGGTAGAAATGAAGGCAAAGTAGTTGCAATAGAAACAACTAAAAGAAAAGGAAGAGAGGATCAAGGCGAAGTCATTGGAGAGAGATGCCCATAGGAAAATATTGAAAAAATGAAGGAATCCTTAAAGGAACAACCAAGTCCTGAGGTTCTTCCTAAAACTACTGCTAAGACAACACCTAATCCTCCTAAAGTCATTGACCCTTTTGTTGTTGCTAACAAGCTTGTGGATCATGGGAAGAAACCCATCAATAAACATAAGAAGACCCCTCCTAATACCAATACAAATACCAATACAACAAACACTACATCCAATAATGCTTCCACCAAAAATTTCAAGATTAATTCCATTCCATCAAATGCACCCTTGACCTTGAGATCTTGATATTGCAACTAGAAAATGACAAGTTGCAACAAGACTTGAAGAAAGCTGAAATTGAGGTTGCAAATGTAGAGATGGCAAGAAAGATCTCTTTCCTTAAGATATCTATACATGATCTAGTAGCTTCAAGCTCTGGACACACTAATTCTAAGCTACATAAGACCAATTCAAATGAACATATCCCTAGTGGGAGTGGTGGTGGAGATCAAGACACTGGTGGAGGTGGAGGTGGCCATAAAAATAAGAATACATATTCTGAAGATGAAGAAGGAAGTAATGGTGGTGGTAATGGTGGAGATGGAAATGGAAAATGTAATGATCAACCTAGTGATCAAGAAGATAATGAGCCTAGAAATAATCATAGGGACCGCATTACCAAGAGGCCAATGCAAGTTAAAAGGTATTAGCAGTTGTGTTTTATAGGAATTCCTGGTTATCCAAATCAATTCCCTAAAGATATTAGGCATGCCTTAGTTAATTTTTTTGGTAACAATGCCACAAGTGGTGAAGATCACTTAAAATCATTTACTAATGTCATGGATGATTTTGAAGTTGAAGTTGAGGATGTGATGATGAAACTTTTTATGCAATCACTCAAAGGATTCTAGAGAATGGTATAGAGGTATGCTTGTTGAGAGTATTTGTTCTTGGGAAGATTTCAAGAGATAATTTAGAGAATAGTATGGTGACAAGAATGATTCAATATTTCTTTTAAATTAGTTTAATAATATTGCTAAAGGCTCCAATGAGGTTGTAGTTGATTTCAATGTAAGGTTTCAGAAGGCCATGAATAGATTACCACCTCATCTAAGATTAAATGATAGTGTATGCTTGGTAAACTATTGTAATGAATTGATGCAAAGATGAGCTATCGCCTACTAGATAAGAATCCTCAAACATTGAGAAAATATTTTAAGATGGAAATTCACATTGACAATATCAGTAGAGAAATTGGAAAGGTTGGACGAAGAGATGATGTAAAAATCCTTAAAAATCCAAAGAGAGAGGATAAAATCTTTGGAGCTAAGGGAGCTTCACTTGAGGATAAGATTGATAATGTTGCTAGTACCATGAAGGACCTAAGTTACAAACATGCAAGGAAAGAGAAACGTATTTCTAATGATAAGAAAAATTTCCAAAAGAATGAGAGACCTCCTCAACTGCAAGACCATCCATACAATACAAATTGGAATAATGGGAAGCCAATTCAAAATAATCAAAAGAATGCACAAAATAAAGTGCCTCATGATCCTTTGTAGAAGAATTCAGTTAATCTTGTTGATGATACACCATGGTGTGTTGTGTGCTAGCTACCACATGCTTCTCAAACATGTTTGATGGCTAGGCAGTTTGAAGAAGAGCAGGCTCAATCTGATGATTATGACCCAATGGAAGAAAATAATGTTGAAGTGAATGTACTCATGCATAGATCTGATTTTACTAATGAGGATTGTTCCTCAGAAGATGAGTCATGGGAAGAGGACATTGATTTTCAAAGACAAAAATAAAACTTATACCATCAGCAAATTTTCCCTGATGAGGATGATGAGTTTGAGGATAATGTGTGTTATGGAGGTTGATGACATGGATGTGTCCTTGAGACGACCATCTGATGAGGAGTATCAAAAAATGACTGCAGCCTTGGTAGAGAATGCTAGAAACACTCACAACTTGAGGATCTAAGTTGTTAATTGTGATTAGGATAAGCTTGGTAGTATGTTCATTAAGGAACGGAGTGCAAAGAAATAGGGGACTAAAATAGAAGAATTGGCCAAGTTTAAGAAAGGAGGGTTCAAAAATAAGGAAGGTAAAGGACCAAAAATCTAGGCCAAAAAAGATAGTGCATCCAAGAAGTCTAGTGAAGTTATTTCTCCTATTGTAAAAGACAAAACTCAAAAATAAAGTGTTGATCATGAGAAGAAACATGAGAATAAAAATGTTGAGCAGCAAAAGGTTGAAGTTGAGGAATTAAGTATAACTCCTTATGAACTACCAAAGTACAATTTAGTTGATATGTTCTAGCTTCTCTCTCAATTCAAGGTGACTGTCCCATCAATGGAGATGATGAGGATTGATGAACACAAGCAAAAGGAAGTGGCCCTTATCAATGGTGCTACTCATGTCTGTGAAGAAAAGAAGGTGCCTACTCAACCTCAATTGAGTGGAAATCAAGTCAGTGATGAATTAATGGAAGGAGACATTGGTGAAATCCCTCAAATATATTTGGGCAGTACCATTACATCACGCATAGATAACATTGATCCCTTTTATGTAAATCTAATTGTTGATGGTAAGCTGCTGAAGAATTGTATGATCAATTTAGGGGCTTCATCAAACATTATTCTAGTAGAAATATGAAGGAAATAGGTTTGAAAATAAATTGTGCATATGGCAAGTGCTATGCCATGGACTCAAGAGACATACTAGTTATTGGAGTCATCAAAGATGTTCCATATAGATTATCTTCCTTTCTAGACAAAGAGTTTGTCATGAGCAGAGTAGTGGTGGACATTCCACCCAATTATGGCATGTTGTTATCAAGAAAGTGGAGTGCCTATATGGGAGGTAGCATGCAATGTGACATGTCCTTTGCAACTTTTCCAATAGAATGGAAGGACATAAAACTTGTAAGGGAACCAAGAGCTCCACATATCATTGAGTTTGCAGGAGAAGCAAACAAAACTCATTTTGTAGACACTAGTATGGAAAATTTTAGAATTGAAGAGTTACAAGAAGAGGAAGAAAAACAACCTGCAGCTCTAGAAAAGGAAGTGTTGCAGCAAGCTAATGATGATGACTTATGGAATATGAGGTTTTATGGAGCTTTCTCAAAGGATGGAATTGGTGCAGGGATAATACTCATTTCCCCCAGTGTAAGACCTTCAAGTTTTCTTTTCAATTATTTTTTTCTTGCACAAACAATGTAGCTAAGTATGAAGCCTTGCTACTAGGGTTTAGGCTAGCTTAGAAACATGGTATTAAGAAGTTGAGAGTTAGTGGAGACTTAGAACTTGTAGTTTCTCAGGTGAGGAAAATATGCATCAAAGAATACTAGATTGAGGCAATATAGAAATGTTGTCTAGTATTCTATTGAACAGTTTGATGCATTTGGCATTGATTGGTTTGACAAGGGTAACAACGGAGCAGAAGATTTACTTGCTAACATTTCTCTCTTACCAAATGATATTACATTTTTTGGCATTTCAAAGGTTCAAGTGTGGATTAGACCCTCAGTTCCTGACAATATCAAGAATTGGAAAGTTTTTAATGATAATGATGATATCTTGAAGTTTTTACAATGCATTGATGAATATGAGGTTTAAGAAATTGATTTTTTTTCCTTTGTGGAAGAGGTGGATGGTAAGAAAACTATATTTGGGAATGAGATTATCCAGTTAAAGACTAATAAAATTCCCAAATGACTAGTAGCATTGGAGAGGGTATTTGATGGCTCTGATAGAAGTAATGCTAAGCACACATCCACCCAAAAAGATGATTTGGAGGAGGTAAATCTTGGAACTGAGAATGCTCCCAAGAAGGTGTATATTGGGCAGAAAATGAAACCCCAAGTTAAGGAAATGTTGATTTCCCTATTGAGAAAATATACACATGTATTTGCATGGTCTTATGATGATTTGAAAGCTTACAAGGAAGAATTATTTCAACATGAAATACCCTTGAAGCTGGATGCCAAACCTTCTAGAAAAAATTAGAGGCCAATAAATCCCACTTTGCAACCTAAAATGCAGGAAGAGCTTGTAAATTTGATGGATGTTGGGATTATCAAGCCTATTAGGCATTTTACTTGGGTTTCTAATTTGGTCCCAGCTAGAAAGAAAAATTGTGACATTAGACTTTGTGTAGACTTCAAAAATTCAAATGTGTCATCATTAAAGGATAATTATCCTTTTTGAAACATGGAATCCATGTTACAAAAGGTGATTGGTTGTGAGTTGCTATCTATGATGGATAGATTCTCAAGTTACAATCAGGTGGTAGTTAAAGAATCTAAGTAATATAAGACAGCTTTCACAACTCCATGGGGCACTTATGTCTATGTTAGAATGCCTTTTAGATTGAAAAATGAAGGGGATACTTTCCAAAGAGCCATGGATGTGGCATTTTCTGATTTCATAGACATATTTCTAGCAGTGTATCAAGATGACCTAACTACATACAGTAAACAAGAGGAAGATGATTGTATGCATCTGGAGAAAGTGTTCAAGAAAGCACTTGAGTATGGGATTTCTTTAAATCCTAAAAAATGTGTGTTTGAAGTGAAGGAGGGTAAGTTACTGGATCACATTGTGTCTAAGGATGGGATAAGGATTGATCCTAAGAGAGTAGCTGCTATAGATAAGATTCCACAACCAAAAAATGTTAAAGATATCCAGTCATTTTTTTGTCAAATCAATTTCTTTAGAATTTTTGTCACTAATTTTGTTGAGATCACAAGACCTATCTCTAAGATGTTAAAGAAGGGAGAAAAGGTGGTTTGGAGTGAGGAGGTTCAAGGGCATAAAGTAGGCTATTAAAGAGGCTTCAGTGTTAAAATCACTTGATTTTTCTAAACCGATGCATATTTTCTCCTTTGCTTCTTTCCATACTATTGTTGTTGTGTTGTTGTCGAAAAGTGATGAGGGATTTGAATAGCCCATTGCATTCTTTAGTAAGTCTTTATAGGCTACAGAACTCAAGTATGACATAATTGAGAAGCACGCATATGCTTTAGTCAAGGCTGTGAATAATTTCAGAACTTACTTAATGGGAGCTACAATCATAGCCTTTGTGCCAAGTGTTGCAGTGAAGGACATCTTCACTCAACAAGAAACTACAGGTAGAAGGTGCAGATGGATCAACAAGATCCAAGAATTCAACATTGATGTTCAAATTACCAAGTTGGTAAGAGGACAAGGTTTGGCTAAGTTGATGGCAGAGACCAATTTGGAAGCAAATCAAATTAATCAAATGGAATGTGTTGATGTTGCACCTATCTATGATAAGCAAATGTGTGGCTAGTACAAAAGGATTGTTCAGTACTTGCAAAATTTGCAATGCCCTAAGGGTATGACTAATAATGAGAAAAGGACCTTTAAGTTAGATGCCACTAAGTATGTCATCATTGACAATTAATTATGGTGGAGAATCCCTTACGGTGTATTGCCCAAATGTGTTGATGGTAAACAGGCATTAGAACTTTTGCAAGAAATGCACAATGGAGTGTGTGGTGGCCACTGCATATCCAAAACAACCTCCCATAAGATCTTGAGGGTAGGATTCTAGTGGTTGACTAATTTTAAAGATACCCACAAGTTTGTAAGACTTGTGATGCTTGCCAGATATTTGCAGGGAAGTTGAAGTACTCGGGAAGTTTTCCACTTAGGCCTATATCTACTTAGGCCCCTTTCCAATAGTGGGGTATAGACTTCATTGGTGAAATATCAGAAAAATCCAATGGGAGGAATTCATGGATCCTTGTTGCAACTAATTATTTCACATAGTGGGTGGAAAAAATCCCCACAAAGAAGGCAGCAAGTAAAGTTGTGATAGACTTCCTGATGAACAACATTCTAATTAGATTTGGAGTTCTAGAGAAGATCATTTATGATAATGCTATGTGTTTTAGGTCTGATGAGTTCAAGGATTTTTGTGACAAACATGGCATACAGATCTCTTATTCTTCCCCTTACCATCCTCAAGGGAATGGTCAAGCAGAATCTAGCAACAAAAGCTTAATGAAGATTATTGAAAGAGTGATTGAGAATAATAAGAAAGCATGGGACTCAAAGTTAAGGCTTGCATTGTGGGTTGACAGAGTTATTGTAAATAAGGCTATTGGACATTCACCATTTTCCCTAGTGTATGGTTTGGATGCTACACTTCCTCAGAATAATCTATTAAATATGTACAAGTTTGTGCAGGAGTGTGATGAGAACATCTCTAATGAAATGCAGCACAGGATTGACAATCTTATACAACTTGATGAGACTAGAAGAGAATCTCATGACAAAAATGCAAAGATGCAATTTTGGGTCAAGCACTTGTTTGATAAAAAGGCTACTCCCAAAAAAAATGAAGTGGATAGTATGGTACTGATGTGGAATGCACAGGCTTAGGATAAGGGAAAGCATGGAAAATTTGAAGCACTATGGTTAGGCCCTTATCTGATATCCAACACATATGGGGAAGATTCCAAGTTTCTCCAAAGTTTGACAAGTGAACTTCTTGAACTTCCAATACATGGATAGTTCTTGAAGCCATATTTCTCTTGAAATATGCTCTTTTCCATGTACATTGTACAGTCCTATAAATTTTGTATATATGTTGGTTTGTTTGGGTTTGGTCTTCTTGCCTTGTCCAGGAAGGTCCTTGGTTTTGGTCCTTGTGCTTGGTCTTCTTCAACCTAGAATTCTATGATCTCGCTTTGTTCTAGAAGAACAGACATCCCCAACAAGAGCTACTAGTGGAACCCCTAAAATGCTTTGTGTTCCACTTATAAATTTTGCAAAAAAATTGGTTGTTCTCATGACCTAGGGCTTAGGGTTTCGTTTATTATCATGCTTTAGGGTTTTTGTGTTGCTAAAAACCTTTCTAATAAAAATCCTAAGTTTGAATCCTTTGCAAGCGATCTATTTTGATGTTGACCTTTTATCACTAGTTCCCAGTTTTTAAGTCACATCTTTTGCTTTTGCATCCGTTTGTTTACCAACCCCTTCATCCTAGCAATCTCATTCATTACCTATCATTTTATTAGAAATATTGTCTTATGTTATGAGGGTACATAATCTTTTAATATTCTCTTGGGTCCTAAGGCTTTAATAATTCCATCATCCGCCTAAGGTTTTAGCCTTAATATTTATGTCCTCGTCCATCGTGTGCCTAGTCAGCCACCTTTTAAGTTACTAACCATTTGCACGTGCAGATATGCGGCATTAAGATGGTCATCAGATCTGGAGGATCAAATCTCAATATCTCCCCATGTCCCCATTGGGTTCTTTTCTTAATTATAATATTCTCATGGGCTAGTGGACAAGTGCCACATGCCCTCTACATTAGCAGGCCCAACATATTTGAAAATTCAATAGGCGGCTAGTTGAAGTAAATCAATGGTGGAGATGGAATAATGTGGATACATCTAGACTGTTCATTGTGTCCCCACTTGATTTTAATAAGCATTAAAATAATTTCATGGGCTAGTGGGTTGAGGACATTTATCCCTTTGTCAGTGGGACCCACTAAGTTTTAAAGGCAGCGAATACCTTGCCAGTTGAGATCGACATTCGAGGATGAGGTGACATGGTTGAATCTTGACCACTCCCCGCCATCCCATGGAGGACCCACCTCTGCCTCTTGTCTCTCAACAGGGAAGCAGGAAGACACCGCGTTGATTCATTTGAGCACCAGAAGGAATATTACAAAGGGGTGAAATATTAATTAAATATTTTTCTGTAAGGGTATGAGTGATAAGATCTGTGCTACTAGAGGGATTTTCTACATGTGTTTTAAATACAAGTGAGACCTTTTAATCTTGGTCGTCGATTGCATCTGAGATTTATGAGCACAAACAGGTAGTCTTATAGTAAATCATGCATATGTTGAAGGCTTGATATTTAATCAAAGCCCTTCCCCGCCTCCCCATTGCTGAAAATTGCAAACAGGTTAAGACCAACAGGGAAGTGGGGAGGTTGACACGTGGACTTTTCTTCAGTGTTGATGAGGTGGTGGAGCCCGTAGGTGACTAGGAATCTTTTCCACATGGCTTGTTTATATTGGGTAAAAGCAACAACTGCTTACAATCAAATTTTTCAAACTTAGTTGACTTAATCTATATTGTTTATCGATTCATTTCACTGCACGATCAATGGTCGGCATTTAAAGTTGATTTTGAGGGAAAGTGAACCATTTTGGTTCATGCAAGTGAGCCATAATGGCGGATAAGATGTAGAGCTACCAAATTAAGAGTTTTAAAGCCATAAAAACTTGTTTTAAATCATAATTGAGGATTGTTGAAAGCATTCTACGCATTCAAGGAGCTCGTTCCACGATTTTCAATCCTATTCGACACCAAAGTTAGGGTTTTCAACTTGAGCTAAACAAGTTAAATTTTTGTCCTGCCTTTGAAATTGTTTTCAAACTTGCTCAAATGTGATCTCTCCATCTTTCTATCATTAGGTTTTTTGGCTTATGCATTTCTTTTAAGGTTTAATGTTCATTTCAAACAATTAGACAGTCTTGTCTTTCTATTGTTTATATCAAACCCTTGCTCAAGTTGTAAGTTTTATTTTTGTGAAACCAAGACCCTAACTTGCATAAACCCTAGAGATATGGCACCAAAAGTAAAAGCATCCTCATCTAAAGGAGAAGCCTCTGGCTCAAAAATCCCTCTCAAACCCATAGTCCAAGACTTAACCGGTCAGTTGAAGCCCTCCACCTCTGAAAAAACCTGAGGGTCAACCACTTTTATGTGAGAAACAAATTTTAGAAGGCCTGGTTGACAAGCAAAGTGAAATAAAGGATGCTACATTTCCTTACACTAGATGGAAGTTGTTTAGTGGTTGGCTCGGCAATAAAAACTATGGAATTCCTATGGGAAACCCATGGAATTTAGATTTGGGAAAATTAATTATACCCAATGTCTACATGGATGTTGACTTGTTCAAGGTTGTGGCTACTAACTATGATCCAGTCACGAGGGTTGTGAGGGATTTTGATGGGATTGATATGGTCAAAGGAACTAGACAAGAAATTGTTGAAATCTTCAACCTCACAGAGTGGAGTGAAGATATGGTTCCAATTGATGAGAAAACTCTTAGGGCAGAGTATGAAAAGGTCAGATTCACATTTTGAGCCCACATATTTCCCAATTTTCTGGCAACTATCGATGGCTGCAAGGTCGTCTTGGGTTCATTAATAAGGATCCCTACCCAGTCAACTATTTTGTGTCCTATTTTCAAAGGACTTTCTACTCCATCTGCCAAAGCATTAGCTATGACCCAGTCATAGATATTCCCATGGCCTGGATGTACCTAGCAGCACATATCTAGCACCCCAATACTGCACAGTATATGATTATGGAGGGTACCTGGAAGAAAAGATTCATGAGGGTTTGGTGAGATTGAAGAAAGGAGAAGAGGGGGTCAAATTCTCTTGGTATTCCTTTTTTATGCACAAGCTTCTTTTCAAACGTTCCACTTATTTTGGCCAAGATATGTCATTGGATAGGAAGGACGGTGATTTGGAGCTTCCCATTCAATGTTGGATTAGTATCCTAGACAAGGATGACAAGAAGTTTGAATATGTGATGTTTGATAATCTATTTGCCTCTAAATTGAGGAGATTTCTGGTTGTGAACATGACAAGGATTTCTAATGCCTTGCATGACTTCTTGAGGCCCAAGCACAGAAAACCTAAATTAGGAGTTGATCACAATTGGGGAGATGTTATCCCCTATCCCCCGTATACAATCTTGAAAGTATATGGTACAGTTGTCTCACCCCACATGTTTCCCAAAGATGTACCAAAGAGAATTGGATTTCTAGAAGTAATGTGGCAACTAGGTGATATGGAAAATAACCACCTGAAGGATCAGGGAAAGGGAACCTTTTTCCCTTCATAGAATTTTTTTTTAGATTTTGTGATGATAAAAGAGGGGTTAAATAAAATAAATGGCATACTCAAGCCTCTAAACATAAGGAGAATAGGAGAAAGGAACCATCAACTCGAAGGATGGATGGCTTGGTTAAAGATGAGAAATAGAAGTAGAGTGTTCACTCACAACTTCTATTTTCCTGAAGATGTTATAAGGAATATTTTTTATTTCAAAAAGCAAGAGGAGAGGAAGATGAAATGGATTGTGTTCAACAAGCTAGAGAGAGAGTTGCAATCCGAAGACCCTCAGTTTGTAGCCCTTGCTGAATTTCCCAATGAGATGCAAAGAATGGAGCATATGTTCTAGAATTTTGAGACAGTGGTTGGTCACCCAAAAGGTGAGAATAATTTAGGAAAAAGGGAAAGCTCTTGTTGAATAAAAACAAGGTGGAGGAGAGATCCATATCATGGAGGAAAGGCTAGCATACCAACCTCCCAAGGGACAAAAAGTAATTTTTTTAACGAGGAAGAATAAAGCAAAGGGAAAAGATACAATTGTTGCTCCTTCTCAATCAGAGAAGCAAAGAGCTCATTTTCCAGTGTCATAGATGCCACCACTATCCACCCTAGGTTGATGGGACCCGAGATTGTTGACATTGATTCACCACCAAGACAAGCATCATCACCTAGGCAACCACCTATGAAGAAACAAAGGGTTGAATCTAGTGGCTTGGTGGACTATGATGATGATTCTAATGATGAAATTTGGGTATCAAAGGAAGAGATGCAACATAGAATTCCCTCTCCATCGAGAAAAATAGTGCCACGACAACTGGGTTTAATTTTGAGCAAATCTAACCTTACTAGATTAAATAATATTGATGATGTTAGGATTGAAGCATGTACAAAATTCCTTGATGATGATTATTTTGTAAAATCCAAATCTTTCATGGAGTTTTCTTGGAGAGCTAAAAGGATGAATTTGTAAATAATGTTGCATTGCAAATAATCCTCCATCTAGAGTTACCTAATGCAAACCATTCAAGAACAGGTAATAAAAGAAATGAAAGACAAGTTTCAAGGAATGACTACATCTGAAGGCAGAGAGCTAGTGAGGAAGAGTGGTGTTTTACTATTGCTAGAATGGGACTTAGCCTTTGCAATTGCATTTGATACAATGAAAAGATGTGACAAAACCATTTAAAATTATGAGGAGAAGGCTACCATAGCACTGCAAGGATCTACATTCAATAATTAGTGGGATACCCTAGCTATATGGGTCCTATCCCCCAACACCAAGAAGCCTAACATTGCCAAGCCTACTTTAGATTATAGTAGAGGCCTAATAATGGAGTATCTAATACATCAGCTATTGAGGTTTCCACCATGTCAGTAAATGTGGCACAATTCACAAAGGCAATAGTGGAATCATTGACTACAGAGAAAGAGTAATTTAGAAATAAATGCAATGATTTATTGATTGATTATGGGAAAAATTAGTAACACACCATGCAATTAAAAATATAGTTGGCATTGTTGAAGGAAAAAATGTAGAACTTGCAATGTGGTGATCCAATGGAAGTTGATACTATCTCACCTTCTACTTCACAAGGGCCAACCCTAATTGTTTCAACACCTCCAACAAGTTCTTCATGGGAAACTATACCTTACAATATGGGAAGTGTGCCCATTTCAATTGAAGAGCCTACCACATTGGAGGTACCACAAGTAGAGGAAGGTGTCAGCAAGGAAGAGCTACTTGAACAGCTAAAGGATTACAAAGAAAAATGTGACAAACATGATAGAGAAATATTTGTTAGAAATATGAAAATTGTCACTGTAGTTTTGGAGTATTTGAATAGAGGAGTGAACAATAGATTAATTAGCATCCATGATAACTATTCTTCCATGAAGAATGTTATAAACAATTTTGATATTGATAAGGAGGTATCCATTCCACTTATGGAAACATGGATCCCTAGACTGCAAGAGTTGAGAATGATGGTTGTGGGAGCCAAGAATGATACTAAGAATCCTTCATAACTTAAGCCTACCATCCAGATTGTGAATGGAATTCAAGAATTCAAGGAGAAGATAGAGCCTTTGGAGGAAAAGATAAGGGATCTAATCAAGAATTTTCATGAAATGCATCATGGTATCCTTCCTTCCATATTAAAAGATAATGGTAACATTAAAACCCTTCAAGACTGGAGGAAAGAAACAAATGAAGTAGTTTCACAAGAAGCTGCTTTAATTTGTGAAGCGCATGATATGAGCATGCTGAAGAAGAATATGGATATGTTGGATCATGCAGTTAAGGAGGAAAACCAGGTTGTCACTAAGTATTCACCTTACAGGAAGAAAGTTGATGATGTCATAATATTCAACTGGCCTACAAAAGAATAATTTTGGGCTTGGAAGGATAAGTACTTGGATGTGTTAGAAGATTAAGCTGCAATTGTGAAGTGGTGAGTACAATTTTGGCCTTAAGTCTACAGATATGGTGAATAACGGATGGGAGAAAAACAACGCATATCCTGAAACCAGTATAGATTAGGCTTTTGCTAAAGTATTACAAAATATTGTTTTCTTCCAAACATAAAGATTGATGACACAAGTGATAATATGGATGGGTTTGCCTCTTTCTTTTCAATTGCTTTCTTGCTTTAAGTTTTGTTGACTAGACGTGCACATGGAGAATAGTTTTGGCTCATGAAGAAGATAGTTGGTGTTGTTACAATAGATGAATGATGCCTTTTGGAAGGCGAGTAAATATTCTTCAGCGGATGGAAAATAATTATGTCTTATATGCTTTCCCCCTTTTCAAAAGGTACAAATATAATTGCTTGGAGAATTTTGAAATTGAAATGCAAATGTGTGTCAAATGTAAAATGTGACTTTAGGTGTAATTTGACCTGAAGCTTGTTGCTCCCATGTTTCTATAAATGGGAATTCAAGGCCAATTGCACGAATCTTTTTATGGTTAAGAATTTGAGCTCATATGAGAGCAATTTTGTAAATTCAAGCACAGAGGAATTGAATAGTTTTGAGTCTTAGGTGTGATTTCTAGTTTCTAATAGGCATAATAGTTTTACAACAGCAATGGCATATGAATGAAAATTACAAAGTCTAGAATAGTTTCTCTCCCATGCATTTTGTTGCACAGATCATGAATAAAATGATCAATGATATTTCATTTGTCTTTAATCTCTTCAATTGAATGTATGGTTTTGTTTCTGCTTTAGTTCAAAGAACTAATTAAATGCTTTGATGAAATCATAGATCTGTATAATGGGGTATAAGGATTACTAAGTAGTTTGTATTCTATATATCTTGAGTTGTTTATTGCAAAGCAATATAACAATAGTCTTTAAATGCTAGGTTTAAATGTTGATGTATTACAATTTGTTGCAAATATGAGTTTATCACCGAAGGATAAAGCATAGTTCTATTAATTTGGTCATCTTTGAAGTCAATTGAGTTGGTCTTACCTGTCAAAGAACAAATTCATATTAAAAATCACTTACACACTATAAATTGTTGCAAATTTGTATGAGAATCACCCATTCCTCGCTTTAGATAATAATTTGCTAAAGGATCAACTAAATTCTTGAAGAATTATGTCTATTTGCAATTAGTAGGAATGTATTTGTTAATTATAATGTTATTGGTAATTTGGCACAAGAGTATCAATTCAAACATTTTTAGGATCACCCTCTTGGGTTTCACAAAGCCTAAACTGTAGAGGTCAAGCCTAGCAAGCTTGTACATGTTTGTTGGCCAATCCTCGCCATTATTGACCATTGAATTGTGGCAAATTCATAGATAATGATTAAGATTAAGTTTGGTTCTCAAAAAATAACCAACACCCTCATCATCTAAATCTTCGTCTATCTCCTCCTCCCTATCATCTCAGCAACCTAGAAGAGGTATGGTGTGGCCTACAGGATGATGTGCAGGAAAGACATGAGTTGGTCACGCTCTAGCCCACCACTGTATGTAGGCTAGTGTGGTACCTATGTCAATAACATTGGAGACTAGGGGAATGTCGTGGTCCTCATCCTTTGATTCACTAAGGTAAACATCATCAATAGTAAAGTGACGAGTGTCTCCAAGATTGGGTGCACTCTGTGTTGATCGTAAACACTGGAGATAGAGGACAATGGGACGTCATTAAAGGAACTATTGTTTTAGGAGTTTGTTTTAATTAGTTTTCTTCAATATAATGTCTCATTGGTGTGTTTGATTTGTTTTTTATGTACATTTGATACACTTAATTTTGATCACACATTTTTGGTGCCCACCATGGGGCATTTTCCCCGTTTTTGACATCTACTTGTAGGTTTTTTGATAGGATTTCGCATTCTAGAGTTTGGCTTTCTAGAAAATTTCGCGTTTTAGTGCATTCGTGGGTTATTTTAGTGCATCCAGGACTTTTTTCTAGTGCTTCTACAGGTCTTTCGGTGCATTCGGGAACTGTTTCAGTGCATCTGAAAATTTCTTTAGCACATCTAGGGAACTAAATAGTGCATTCATTTAGCTCACTTCATTTAAAATTGTCTAAAAAAAAAATTTACATTCTTAGATTAGCGCATTTAGGATTTCTTTAAGCGCATTTAAGGTTTTCTGCAATGCTTATGAGGTATGTTTTAGTGCATTGACTATTTGTTTTAGCACATATATGTGATATTTTAGCGCATACAGGTTGTAACTAAACAAGGTTTTGAGTATGATGTCTTCCATAGACAGGACCTTTTCTAGCTTAAAAAGAAGCAATCCTAGGGTAGACACAACAATTTAAAATGAGCCAATCCTAGGATAGACATGGAATTTAAAATGAAGCAATCCTAGGGTAGTCACCACACATTGATTTTGTGGTTAAAATGAATCCAATCCTTGTTGTGAAGCAACATCTTCACATAGATTAAATCATTGTCATTTGGGGCTCTAAAAAGAACATTGGCTGCTTTGTCTATGATAATAGGTCTATGCTCTCCCCTTAACTAGGTGATCAGAATACCAAACTTTTCTTTTCAATTTCTGCAATTTTAATGCTTTATTACATCCTTTAGAGGGCCTGCTCTTGTGTGAAAAAGTACTCACCCAAGAGGAACGACCCAAGTGGGTTCAAACCAAAGCCAGGTTATTCCACCCCACTATAAAATTTAAAGCAAATCTAGGGAAACCCACTTTTTCCGGTAGTGTGCAAGATAACCATCCCCAAAGCCTTTGTTGTAAAGGTTGGGAGGTCTCTTGAGGGAGTTTATTATTGCCACACTAAATGGAAACCCTTACTAAAAGCCTAGTGTAGTAGCCAACCGTGTCAGTTTCTGAACATCCTAATAATCACAGTGCAAAGGGAGGGAAGAATCTGCCCCCAAGACACTCACCATATAATTGCCAAGGATTGTTTGCTCAGGGGATCTGGTATCCACTTCAGTCACTCTGAGTACGCGCCTGGAAAAGAAAAAAAAATGGGTGCCCCTTCGGGGGTTACACGGCTGTGTGAGTCGACGTAGTTCTAAGATGTGGGATGTGGTTATTATGATGACCTACTTGAGTACTAAGAGTGAGTCTACCTAAATTGTTTGTTATGTGCAAAACCTATGAAAACACTTTTTGAAAAAAAAATTGAACATACACTTGAGTTTTAGTATAGGGCTTAAAAACAATTGTTTTCAGAATGTTTGTTGTGTCTTCAATCACATTAATTCAGATAAAATATCATCCAAAATGAGCATGCAAAAATTCAACTGAAATTGTTCAAAACTGTTCAAAAAACTGCATCAAAAAACTATTTTAGCGCATATAGGACATAAAGTAGTGCATCTAAGGTCTGTTGTAGCGCATTTGATTGTTTCCTTAACACATATGCCTATTTCTATAGTGCATATAGGGCACAAAGTAGCACATCTATCACTTTCCAGAACTTTTACTTTTGACATATCTAAGTTTGTAACACCCTTGGTCTAGTAGCATTTTGACATTTCACTCATCCTTAGAGAGTGGAAATCAACCAAGTTTGTTAAGAAATTGATTGCCAATAGGATCAAGAAACCTAAGAAACATTTAGGTTATAAGAAAACCTTGCAACGTAGAAAGTTTTTGTATGAAAGTCGAAACATCTTGCTCCATTATCGTGAGTTTCTCCATAGGTACCAAGATTTTGCTAGGGGATTTATTGACGAATACACTGTAGAACCTTTATATTCACGAGCCTATTTCCAAAGAAGAGCTCTATCACAACAACACAATCACAATCAACCTCTCAACTTCAATTATCTACCACAACCTTCTATTGAATATCCAACACATCCCAGTCAAATCCTTCAGTGAGTTTAATTAGGCTATTTGATATACTTATCATTCTTCAAAAACAAGGATCAAATCTTAAAAGTTCACCTTTCAAACAAATTTTTGATTATTAATTCAACTTCCCCAACAGGATTCTAACATCCTTCATCCTTGGAAGCACAATCAAGAATTAGGAACATCTTTGATCATATCATAGGATTTTCATCTTATCGGATCAAAACATCATCATTTTTGCACTTATCGAACTGTGATCTAAGTCTAGAAGAACATTTTGAAATAATATGCCTATTTTTACAACATCTCAATACAATAAGCTGAAAGAGGATATTCAACAAGAAGATCATACTCGAAGAACTCAAGAAGAAGGTGAGAGTAGCAATCCCCTTTATAGTTTGAGTCATAATCCCTTTTTTAACGACAACATGGGTGAAAGAGAAGAAAATCCATTTCCTTTCAACAAATACAAGGACATGAGAAAAACTCTTGTAGATAGTGATGATGAATGAGATGAAGAACGTCACCTTAGAGAGGCTAATAAAGATCCTAAATTTCACAAGGCCTTAGAAAATATTTTAGAGCACAACAACGAGAAATATTTCTTGCATTTTGCTGACGAAGGAGCTAAATTGCCTCATGATTTTGATATTGAGAACTTAAAGAGAAATCTTGATGAAACACCCTTGTATGATCTTTGATCCGGAGGATATTTTCACTAAAAATTGAAATGTCTCCAATACTCCAAATTTCAGCACCATTAGAAAGAGCTCGATGTCATGATTCCAGCACAACTTGAATGGAGCGAAAAGGAGTCTATTTTCTCAAGTTACGGCCAGTCAAACTTTGGGTCAAATTGCCATCAGGGGTCGTCCAGGAAGTGAAAAAAATGATCATCTCAGAAATTGATGGAAGTGGCATCAAGTCAAAGAGCTCGTCGAGATGATTCTGGAAATGTTCGTTTCATTGAAATCTGACATCGTATGCACAAGATATGAGCAGTCAAAGTTGGGTTGACTTTGCTGACATCAGCATGGTAGTCAGAGCAGTCTTCTCGGGCAATCATCGGATGACACGTGGAAACCTGTGAATGAATAAAAAAATCCCACGTGGCACATCACTGGGTGCCACGTGGCACCTTGGGACACATCATCAATCATCCAGTCAGCATATACGTCATCACAGGGCAACGAATCAAATCAGGCCATGTGGCACCTCCTTAGCACGCCACGTGGCACCCTTGTCCTCTGGTGGGTTGTTGTGTTTGTTTGGATTTTTGTCAAAAATCTTGTGAGAGGGATTCGAACCCTCCACCCTCCATTCCCTACAAATCCAGCCAACCATTATACCACGCGTCATTTGTTATCTATAAATGGCGAGCGGTTTCTTTTGTTATATAAGAAATCGTGAATCCCTTTAAAAGGGGGTAGTGGTTTGAACCACTGACCTCCCAAATGCTAAAACAACTCCTTACTGATGCACCATTGAATGGCTCTTAGAATATTTCAGGTGTGGGGTTAATTTAAAGACTACTAGTAGCCCAAATCTCCCTAATTAAAAGATATTACCCCTATAATTAATTGTTCAACCCTTAAAAATATCAAATCCCGATTTTTAAAAAATATAAGAGGGGTTACAAAATATTTTAAATATTTTTGTTAACCCCGAAAATAGGGGAATAATATTTTCATGGAGATATTTATCTTTGTAAAGGGGATAATAATGTTAGGGGAGATTTTTTCAAAATATTTACTATTAAGGGAGATTGAGTTGAGATTCCCAAATAAATTGGTTTTTCACCAATTTGGGAATATTTGTGGTATAAAAAGGGGTAGAAGGAAGGGTTATTTGGTTAACTTTTGAATATTTTTTGGTGAAGTGATATAGTTGAGAAATAGGTGATATGAAAGAGGGATTTCTAAGGAGTTCTTTGAGCCATTTTTGTTCATTGTAGTATTGTTATACTGCCGAAGTGCTAGAAGAAATGGTCTTGGTACAATTGTACTTTCTATTTGGAGATTAATCGGATCGGTCTCACTCGATTAGAGTGGACCCGGAGATGTAGTCATGTTTGTGGCGAACTCTGTTATCAAATCGTTTGCACTCTCTCTCTCTTCTTCCTTCTCAATTTTATTTTCACCTTCAGTTTTTAATGCATAATTTCAATAAAGTATGCATGAATTGTATTTCCGCTTAAGTCACATGTTAATGTGTTAATTTTGTTTATGTAATTTAGATTTCATGATTTGTAAACATTAAGCATTCAAATGCAATTAGTCTAGATTCTAATTAGATCAATCTTAGTACATTGTCTCAACAAATTAAAGCTCTACAAGGACAAATTAAAGACATGCAAGGGGGAACCACAATGAAGACATGCTCTGGATGACATCTATCCTTATCCTTTTGACCGACGTCTCAACATGATCCCATTTCCCAAACATTGTGAAATCCCAAAGTTTGATCATTATAATGGGAAATTAGATCCAATCGATCATATTAGGGACTTCTGAAATATGACTTTAGATTTTTCTCATGAGGACACATACTTGATGCGTTTGTTTCCTAGGAGTCTTGGAGGCCAATCTATGGAATGGCTATCGAAAATCACACTTCCTATCAAGACATTTAAGGAATTGATTAACAAGTTCATATCACAATACTCCTAAAACATACAACATCAAATAACCATGATTGATCTTTGCAAGGCTAAACAAAAACATGGTGAACCATTCATTACATTTCTTCAGAGATGGAGAAGATTGTTCTCTAGGTACCCACGTCATGTTCCTCAAAAGGAAAATATCACCACTTTCATAAATAGCTTAGATCAAGAGATGAGCTATCATCTTAATCTTCATTTTCCTCCCTCTTTTCAAAAATTGATTGAAAATTCCATCGCCATTGAAGGTGCCTTAATCCATAGAGGGATAATAAAACTTGGCAAGGACAATCCTAGCTCTTCAAATCACCACAATGACAAGTCTAAGTTTTGGACTCACAACAAAAACATGGTAAATGATGGTGTTGTAGATGCAAATCATGTCTCGATTAAGCCATTTGTTCTTAGTACTCCAAGTGCTCCTCACAACAATAACTATAACAATGTCAATTCGGTCACAAATCAAGGAAACAATCTTCCTCCTCTGAGGAATAACGTGAATCAAAATTTTACTCCAAATCAAGGGAATTCCAAAAATCAAGGTTATCGTGGAAACAATAACAACAAAAATTCCTTAGGAAATGCCTCGAACACAAATCCACAACGATCTTCATTCTTCTCTAGTAGAAAAACTTTTACTCCACTGGGCGAATCTTTAGAATCTGCATTTAAAGAGTTGATGGCTAAAAATGTTCTTATTTGCCACCTCAATGCAACTTTGAACCTAGTGTGAAGCCTCCATCATGGAATGATGCATACTATTGTGATTATCATCGGTGCAAGGGCCATCACACGAATAATTGTCAAGCCTTGAAAAATGTTGTCCAAGACTTAATCGAAAATGGCACCATCACAATAGAAGGACACCAACAATCAAACGAAGACCACCAAGCATTTCGCAACCCTTTTCCCAACTATCAAAATGGTGAGTCTTCTGTAAAAAGTGTGAATCATATCAACGATAATATCGTCAATCATATCTACACTGACGATGAACAAGTCAATGTTATAAAAGTTAACGAAAAGATGGAATATAGACAAGTCAATGCAACAACAAGGGAACAAGATAAAGTTGTCTTAAAGGGCACTTCTTCAAAATCCACTATGCCCCTGCCTCAACATTAATATGACTTAGTCAATCAACTTAGAAAAACTCCTGCTCAGATTTCTATCTTAGAACTCCTAAAGATTTCCCCAGCACACAAGGAAATTCTAGAAAAGTACCTCATTGAAACAATTGTATCCACTAATCTAGATGTGGACCGATTTCAAGCCATGGTGGGACACTTATCCTCACCCACATTTCTCTCATTCTCTGAGAAAGATGACATTTCCATGACACATCCCCATAACTCATCGCTATATTTAGAAGTCATGATCCACAAGTTTCATGTCAGACGCACACTAATAGATAGAGGTGCTGGTTTGAACATATGTACCATGAAGTTAGTTCAGGCTTTAGGATTTTTTGAAGACTCCATTGATCCTAGAAGAAATATTACTATTAAATCCTACGATGATGAGGAAAGAGCGTCCAAGGGTTTAATCATGTTGCCCATCAAAGTGGGACCTGTTATCAAGAATACTTTATGTCAAGTGTTAGACCATGATCTTGCATACAACATCATGTTGGGTCATCCTTGGATCCACGAAATGCAAGTTGTCTTGTCCACATATCATCAATGTCTTAAGTTTCCTTATGATGGATAGGAGATCACAATACCAGTTGATAATTTTAATAGTCAGACTTGTGCCAACATCAAAGCTATTCAAGATACTTTGGTTCCCAACAACCGAGAAGCTCTTACTAGTGCTTCTCCCAAGGTTGATACAAAAATTAGTCAGTTAACCAAAATCTTTGACAAGCAATTACGGTTCAAGGACAATGGAGTAGGGGAGTACTCTCTCTGTCTTGCTAATCTACCTACATCACCTCAGTCACATGGACAACCTTTTATCACACAACATCAAGTATCAGTAGCATCAACATCAACGCAACCACCAACAGAGCCAAGTAAAAAGTTTAATGGATGATTTATCAAAGAAAAATTCCCCATGGAAGATCCTAAGGATAGAGAAGTTCTAAATTGGCTCTATATAGATGAAGATGAAATAGTTCTCAATGTCAAGATACCAACTAATCAATATGGTAAGGGTATTCAATCATACAAAAGATGGGCTATGATGGTAATGGTCCTATCGAAAAGAGAAAAGAACGAGTAGTTGAGCCTATTCACCTTCCAAGAATTTCTGCAAAAGATAAAACAGGATTAGGCTATGATACTAACTCAAAAGAAAGAGCATCCAACCAGTTGCATGATACTGTCTTCACATTGCAAGAAGGTTTTGATACAAGAGAAGCATGTTTGATAGCAATTCAGAATTTCATGGATAATAACTCTGACATAGACTCTGGTGAATATGAATGGGACACCATCTACAATGATGAGTTCTGGAAAGACAAAAAGGTTGATGTGGTACACAAGTACACCCCAACTCTAATCAAAGGTGAAGGGTCAGGGTCCCAACCGTAAGAATTTGAACTACAAGGTGATTATGATTCTAGTGATACTGAGTCAGATTTAAATGAACAAGACTATCGTGAGAATAGTATCATCATTGATCTGCCTCATACCTCATATCCTACAAAAAAATCCATTATGACCATAACCATAGCCGATTTCACGCAGCCTAATGACCCGTTACCTCTGATCTCTCCCGATCTCATTGACTGGGATCTATTTGAACCTATTGATATACCTATGTTTCCAAGTGATGAATCTATCATGAACTTCCTTTCCGCAGATGACACAAATGATTGTTCCACTAGCAATTTTCAACATAGAGTCTTTAATCAGGAGAGTGTCAAGTCTCCTAGCTGCAAAAATAAAAATCAAAAAGAAAGATCCAATGGTGAAAATCAGAATCTAGCAGTGTTAGATCAAACAAAAGATAAAACAAAGAGCATATCAGATGGTGAAAACCTTTTTAAGGCACCAGATGATGGGATGCTTGACACTCTCCCCAAGCACTATCATGAGCGATCGCCTATCTTGATTGAGCCTACAAAAGAGGTTAATCTTGAAAATACAGAACAACCAAGGATTCTATAGTTAGCTACATCAATGGCAGATAAAGAAGTACCTTAGTTCATGGAATTTCTAAGATCAAATCAAGTCAACTTTTCCTAGTCTTCTGTAGACATGCCAGGTCTTGATCCTAATCTTATCATGCATCACTTGTCTATCAAACCAAGGGTTAAGCCTATGAAACAAAAACTCATAAAGATGCATCCTCATGTTGCACTACTAGTTAAGGAAGAACTCAGAAAACTCTTTGATGTGGGATTTATAAGATCAATTGACTATGGAGAATGGATCTCCAACATTGTTCATGTATCCAAGCCAGACGGAAGTATCAGAGTGTGCACAGATTTCAGAGATCTTAATAAATCATGTCCTAAGGATGACTTCCCACTTCCAAACATTGACACCATAGTTGATCTGACAATTGGCCATGCCATGTATTCACTAATTGATGGTTTTTTTGGTTACAACCAAATCAAGATTGCACCTAAAGACTAGGACAAAATAGCTTTCACATGTCCATGGGGGACTTATTGTTGGAACGTCATTCCTTTCGGTCTAAAGAATGTTGAGGCTACATATCAAAGGGATATGACTACAATTTTTCATGACATGATGCACACATTCATGGAATATTATGTAGATGATATATTGGCAAAGTCATACACAAGAGAAGGACATCTTGAAGTGTTATCTAAAATCTTTGCAAGATTAGAAAAGTTCAAAGTTTGCCTCAACCCCAAGAAAAATGTTTTTGGGGTCACATCTGGAAAGCTCTTGGGATACATAGTATCAGCAAAAGGAATTGAAGTAGATCCTACCAAGGTACAAACAATCATGGAAATTCCTCCACCAAGGAATATCAGTCAGTTGAGGTCATTACAAGGATGACTTCAATCTATACGAAGATTCATCGCACAGCTGGCAGATAAAAGTTTACCTTTCACACATCTATTGCATAAAAATGTTCCTTTCAAATGGGATGACAAGTGTGAAATGGCCTTTCAACAGATCAAGCAGTACCTAATGAACCTACCAGTTCTAGTACCACCAAAATTGAACAAACCACTAATCTTATATATTGTCGCAACAAAGACATCTTTGGGGGAATTATTAGCACAGGGGGACTCTATAGGAAAGGAAAGTGCAATTTATTACATCAACTGAATGCTAACAAGTCATGAACTCAATTACACTTTCATCAAGAAGGCTTGTCTAGCAGTAGTCTTTTCCTCACAGAAATTTTGGCATTACATGTTAACTCATACAATCAATCTTGTTGCAAAGATTGATCCACTCAAGTATCTACTAAGCAAGGCTACATTAACAGGAAGGTTAGAAAAATGAGTTATGATCCTGAGTGAGTTTGACATCCATTATGTTGATCGCAAAGCAATCAAAGGACAAGTTATCGTTGATCAACTAGCTGAAGGACCACTACGAGCAGAGCATCCCATGCACATTGAATTTCCAGATGTTGATATCTTCACTGCAGAATCCAAACAACCATGGTCATTATACTTTGATGGCTCTTTCACTCAACATGGATTGGGGGCAAGCATACTCTTTGTCGCCTCTCAAGGAAATACCATTCCTTGGTCATATAGGCTAATTTTTCCATGCACCAACAACATAGTCGGGTATGAAGCTTTAATCACTAGACTCAAGATCGCATTGGAATGGAGGATCACAGAACTACAAGTTTATGGTGACTCATAGTTAGTCATAAATTAGATCAATGATGATTATCAGACCAAAGATGACAAGCTGTTGCCATATAAGAAGATGGTTGATGACTTCAAGAAGTACTTCATGGATATCAAGTTCATACATATTCCAAGACTTGATAACAAAGCAACTGACACCATGGCCACAATCACATCATTATTGCAACTCCCAGAAAATCAAGCTCACTATGAATTTCTGGTGGAACAATCATTTACACCTGCCTGTGACACACCTGAAAGCCAAATCATTTGCCACTTAGTAGGATCCGATTCACCTTGGTATGGTAAGATTTATGCCTACCCAAAAGATGGCATCTTACCACCTGACTTATCCCATAACCAAAAGTGCAACTTTATCTGCCAATCCTCTCCCTATACTCTTATCATTGATAGCCTTTATCACCACGGTCTTGATGGTACTTTACTTCGATGTCTTGAACATGACAAATTTGACAAGGCTTTACAAGAAGTTCATGGTGGAATTTGTGGTACTCATTCAAGTGGACTGACCTTATCCAAGAAATTTATTAGAATGGGGTACTACTGACCTACAATGGAAAGAGAATCATTGACTTTTGTGAAGAAGTGCTCAAAATGTCAGATTCATGGGAATCTCATTCATGCTCCTACACAAGAACTTCAACCATTCACGCCGACCTAGCCATTCTCTCAATGGGGGTTAGATCTAGTTGGAAAGATTCATCCTTCATCATCGAACAGATACAAGTTCATCATCATAGTGACAAAGTAAATTACCAAGTGGATTAAGGCAGTACCTCTCACTAAATTTATCGGCAAACAAATCTCATTTTTCATACTCAACTATATCATTTGTCGGTATGGCATTCCCAACTCCATCATCCCAGATAATGGATGACCATTCAAGAATCAAGATGTTGATGAACTTTGTGAGAGATTCCATATTTAGCACAGATATCCAACACCTTACTATCCACAAGGGAATGACCAAGCAGAGGCCTCAAACAAGACTATATTGAAAATTTTGAAGAAGACTGTGAATGATGCAGGGAAAGATTGGCACGTTCAACTGAATCTCGTGTTATGGGCCTATAGTCAGAATGCCAACAGGAGCAACACCGTTTGCTCTTGTCTATGGAGCAGAAGCCATATTACCTCTAGAGGTTGAGATTCCATCACTCAGGGTATCATTGAAGGGTCTCACAACTGATGATAAATACAGAGTTTCATGGCTACAAGATCTAGAACTTCTTGATGAGAAGAGACAACAAGCAGCAGATCATTTGAAAGCATATCAATAGATGATGTCTCGTAGCTATAATCACAAAGTCAAGCCATGTACTTTTCAGGTCGGTGATCTTGTTTTGAAGGAAAGCCCATGAAATCAACAAGACAAAGAGAAGAAAGGAAAGTTTGAACCAAATTGGTTGCATCCTTACGTAGTCATCGCAGTACATGGTTCAGGAGCATATAAGTTGTCAACACCATAAGGGGACCTATTTAACGAGCCCATCAACAGCATGCACCTGAAGAAGTATTATGACTAAAGCAGTTATCATCATCCATAAAAATCTTGAAAAAATCCATAAAAATTAGAAAACATCCTAAAAAAAATACATAAAAATTAGAAAGCGTCCTAAAAATCCATAAAAATCAAAAACATCCTAAAAATAAAAAATACAAAAAATACAAAAAAATGAAAAAATTGTCATAGGGTGAAAACCTGGCAACAAGTAGTCTATTAACAGGAGAAATATAAAAATATCAAAAAGAAATTAAAAAAATGCAATAAAAACAAATAGTGAAAATCTGGAAAACAGACATTATTTGTAGCTCTCCATCTATTAATTCATGTTTTTCACTTAGCTTCTCATCCTTCATTGCATGCATCCTTTCACCATCATCTTAGGGCCACAACAGCATCATACGGTCATCATTTTCCTAGAGCGATAACATCTTACCATGGCTTGATCATCGTACATAATCATTTTATCAAGTTGTGCCAATACTGGGGGCAAACGTTGACATACTGGGGGCAATCAATTTTCAGAGTTTACCGAAACAGCTAGACAAATGACATAAAATTCAATCAAATGAACAAACAATCAAATCCTATGAACAGTTATCCAATCATTGATCCATATCACAATTTTCAACAAATTTCATATCATGACTCATATCTAGATGATCTACAATCTGAATAATGTTTGGGATAGTAGTATTATATTTTGAACAATGGTTGTTTGATTTTTGATATCATCCCTCTAGAGCACACTCGATGATGTACTAAACGAGAGTGGCGAGGAAAGAGAATGATTTTTCTTTGTCTGATGTCTTGAGATTAACTATCAATCTGGTACAAATATGTCACGAAACATGATTTTCAAATCATATCATTGATGACAGTTCCAAATTTGCATTAGAAAGTGGTTAATCTTTGTTTGTTTATGCAAGAAATTCTCAGGTCATCTCGGTTCAATTATACGTTGATGCTTGTGTTCACTTTCTATATCAAAAATCATGAAAGTTGTACTCAGGTTATCATTGGTGCTAATTTCCCCTCTGATGCTTGTACATACTTCCAACATTTTAAACGCTCTATGATGATTCAAGAAAGCTAACAAAGGGCTCAAAAAACGGTTGGCGTCGTTTCGTTGCATTTCATTTAGATCATTGTACATATCTGCATACTGGATTTGTATCAGAGTTTTGAAAGGCTGAACAAAAACACCAATGGTTGTCATGTTCCTTTAGACTATTTGTAGAGGAAATTCAGACATTTGTTTCATTATCATCTATCATTTTCATATCATTTATATATCATGTCATTTTTCACATAACATTTGACCCATTTCACATATCATTTCAAATGTTTTCCTAAATCATATACATACTACAAATTCATGATGCATTTCATAAACACGACATTCATTTTCCATCACATCATCATTATTCATTGCATTTGAAAAAATCCAAAAACAAACATTTCATGCATACATTACACATCATTTTTTGTAAACATATCATATATCCCATTGCATACTTTCATAATCAACATCCTAGGTCATCCACCTGCATGACATCATTAGTACGCATCATAAATCGCCATCATATCATGAATCATCCTACATATCATGTTAGTCATCAATCATTAAAATTCATATCAAAATTCATGCTACATCATGCAAAAATACATGCATATCACATCATCACATAAAAAATTCACATCATCAAAACTCATCATCGTTGCATATCATCGCTCATCAAAAATACGTACAAATGTCCAATGTTAAATGAAACTAAAAATTATAGAGAGATACATGAGATATGATCAAAAACAATGTACATGCTCCAACAAAATGATATACATGTGTGAAGTACATCAATAATACTACATCAATACACATCACATCTCACAGTTGACTAGTAGAGCCCCCTAATGGAGCTGGTCTAGAGGATGGTGGCCTGCCACTACCCCCTGTGTCGGGATCCTGTCGAGGCCCTGTGACCCCTCTATTATGTGTCGTAGTCTGTGATATGCTCCTAGATCTGTTGTGGGATTGAGGGTAAGGCTCTCTACAATCGGGAAGGCACAACTCATCATATCTAATCTGATAATGCTTAGCCTCCCTGGCAATCTCGAACCCCTCTGCAATGGCATCTCGCAAAGATGCACCCTCAATAGTGCCCATGAGTCTCTGAGCAACACCCTCTACCTCTACTACCCTTCGTCTAAAGGAATGTCTCTCTACTATCAACTAGGCCACCTGTGGGTCTGGGGTAGGAGGAGGTGCCTGTGCCTATTCCTAAGCAAGTTGTGCCTGTAACTGCACTACCAAACTCTGAGCCTAAGTCAACTGGCTCTACAACTACACTTGTTTCCCTTGAAGCGTTTATACCTGGGCCTGTAGAGTATCTATTTGTGCCTATTGCATTGTAGATGAGACCCTGATCATTGTCTATCATACAATACCAGTCCTTGGCCTCCACATGATCTGAGCATTTCCCAAGATGTCTTTCCTCTGCCTCACTAGCCTCTACCCCTCTGTCATCTCCGCTGTCATCCCCACAACCATCATCTGAGCTCTCCCCATCTCCACTCTCCTCCTCATATCCACTATCCTCCTCCTCATCCCCTCCACCCACTGCTTGCTCCCCTTGCCACATCCTCCTATCTCATCCCTCCTGGCTGAGGTGTCATCATAATGGGTGTCAGCTCATCTGGACATGTAAAACAAGGGAATGGATGTGTGTGAAAATAAGCAGAGTACTCATCTGACATCCCTACATCTGTAATATCTGGTCTGTAATCCCATTCCTCGAGTTGTAAACTGGTATACTTTGTATACGCCACCTGATATGAAATGCATGGCCCCCATCAAGGATCATCCTTGTGCCACCCATTGTGTGCAACGCCCTGAGGCATCCCCTACGTATAGCCATACTGTCTTTGCACTTGCAATGCCAAAAATCTCTCTATAATGAACTATGTCTGACCTATTAGATACTGGGGCATACATACAAATGGAATCTCCAGATGATCAGTATCCCATGCCTCACAATCCGTGTATGGCCTCCATATCACTGAATCAACATCATCAAGAGTTTGTCACCAGTACTCTAACTTTCCCAGCTTGGGCTGGACAAGTGCACTAGAATATGCATATACATATGGTCTGCCTAGTGGCCTAGCTCTAGGAAAAAGTGGTCTCGTAATAGCAATATGCTCCCATGCCCAAATCTGGAGCAGGGTAACACCACACGACAGACTACCCCCTTCATTGTATACTACCTGATGCAAGTCATGATATAAGTGAGCTAACATGCAACTCCCCCAGACATATCTCTACTACTAACCTATCATCAACTCAAGGATCCTCCCCCACCCAACTGATAATCCCTTTGACTAGTGGTCTGTACAAAGGAAGCCTCCAATGAATTCACCCAAAATGACAGGTAAGGCTAGATATCCCCTCAAATCTGCCCATGGCACCCAATACCCTGCTATCTAAGCATCCCCAAACACCCTCCTGAGTGCATCTATACCACCTAGCTCCTTGTGGTCATAAACCATAAGAGCACCTACCACTGGAATCCCCAAAATCTTGTATATGTCCTCAGGGGTCACGGTCATCTCACCCGTCGGCAAATGAAAGGTGTTATGCTCTGAATGCCACCTCTTTGCTAGTGCAGTCAACAGTCCCTTGTTGACCCAAATCGGTGGCATAGACAATAAAGGTCCCAACCCACATTCGACTATCAATTGTGCATCTGTCAGTGTCAGATCTCGTATCTGATCCCAATCTACAGGGAAGCACTCTCTAATCTAGAGGTTTTTGAAACCCTTCTATTTTTGGTCATTACAAGGACAATCAATCAGACTCATATCATGACTCATATCACAATGATCAATTTACTTCACATCATACAAATCAATCAAACTCATATCTATCTATCAGTGACCCATATCAATAAACCATATCAAGTGACCCATATCAGTGATCCATATCAGTGATTCATATCATGTGTTCTATCTAAGTGACTCATATCATGAAATCAATGCTAAATCAATCTATTTGAATATCAAATCAATCTACTCTATCATCATTTACTATTTTCTTTCTTTTTCAAGAGAGCAAATTTATCAACAATCAAATCGTCTTCCTATTTGTACTTCAGTCATGAATGAAAATATGTTTTCAATCACATCATCTACTTTTTTTTTCTATCACAGAAAGCAAATTTATCAGAAATCATATCAAGCATCTACTCTTTGTTTTCTAAAGCAAAGTTATCAGACAATCCATCAATCATTCTACTCTTTGTTTTTCATTCAACAGAAACAAAGTTATCAGCTATCTACTCTTTCTTTTCCTATTTTTAGGAAGCAAAGTTATCAATTCTTCATTATATTTTTTATCATTTCTATCCATATCAGCATGATGACAAGACAATTTATCTATCTATTGACCAAAGAAGCAATATACATCATTATTTTCATCAAACAGTGCATTCTGCCTAAATTTCTTGGATGCGCTAATTTGCAACCTCTATGCACTGAAACCCCAAATGCGCTAAAGTTCCCCCCAAATTCTCTAGATCCCCCTATGCACCATTATGTGCCTTAAAAGTGTTGAAGTTTTTCCCCTATGTGCTACTTACCTGTATGCGCTAAATCCCTACACATATGCACCATTTCATCCCCCCAATGCACTGAAACCCTATATGCGCTATTCTATTTCCTATATGCACTACAGTCCCAATTTCCTACAAGCATCCTATATGTGTTATTTCACCTATCGAATGCGCTAAACTATCTATACCCTAAAATCACTAAATTACACCCTATATGCATTAAAAGAAACATCGAAAGCACTAATCTATTTCCTATATGCACTAAAACAGAATGTTCAAACCTAAGTCCATGCTAAAATGCATAAAAATTCAGTTAAAATCACAAATTTTCAAATCAAAGAGGGTTGAATCGACTCACCGGTGGTCCATAAGTGGTTGGTCTCTAGTACTGACAGGCTTGCTCGAATCTATGTTTGTGATACAGAATCTCGCCAAGTCAGCGTTAGAGCAACAAAATCACTAAAGTCAAAAGGTGAAAATGGCTTGCCCTTTTTACCCCTTTTACCTTTTAAAGGTCAACCAAGGTGGGTTTTTGTGGCATTTTATTTTTATTTTTATCTTTTTCTCAAACTTTGACCTTATTTTTCAAACTGGGGAATCTTTTAATCAATTATCGGAAGCTAAATCACTGCATCCCTCTCATCATCTGAATTTTATCATCAACTCAACACTTTTCTCATCATAAGTAATTTACCTCCCGAGGGGGCATCATCAATATTAGCCACATCTTTCAATCAGAAACATATCAGAGTCAAATCAAAAGGCATATCAGGCACGTTTTTCTTAATCAGGGGCATATCAGTCAGATTTTTTTGACCAGGGGAAAAATCAAACACAGCAAATTTCAAAAGCAGGAATATTTTCTTTGAAGCAATGTGTTTCACACATCACTTCAAAGAGGGGAAAAATGTATATGCATAAAAATGGATGTCTAATTAATCCTGACATTTAATTAAATATTTATTATTTAATTAATTTATCTAAAGTCCTCTACATATGATTAAATTTAATTAATTTAATTATATTGTTCATTCACTTTATTCTTCCACCTTAATTAAATAAATTCACTTTATTTAATTATTTCACATTCATATGTCTACTTAATTAATTAAATAAATACCCTTTATTTATCTTAATTAATTATCACCTTTTTGAATTTAATTAAGTCTTTTGATTTAATTAAATTTAAATATTTTATTTCTCCTATTCAAATCTTTCTTCTAATTAATTAAATATTTTATTTAATTAATTTCATCCACATGTCATTTCCTAAGAAGTTAATTAAATATCTTTATTTAATTAATATGCTTCATATCTTTTCAAATCATAATTAAATATTTTATTTAATTATGAAATCTTTTATTATTCTTCAAATCTTAATTAAATGATTATTTAATTGAGAAAAATCTCCATGTCACCCATAAATAAATAATTGAATTTATAATTCATTATTTATCTTCTTAAAATCTTTCCAAAATCCTCTAAAAATATGATTTTTATCATCTCATCTTATCTCTTCCATGAAAGAGGAAACAAATATTGCTTTCTGTTTTTCTACTATTTTTCTCTCCAGTCTTCTCCATCTTTGACCGTTCGATCTGCTAGGATTATCACAGTCGTTGATCACATTAGCCAATCAGAATCTTTCAAAAACTTTATAAATACCCCTGTGAATCCAAGCATTGGTTACACACACACACATTAGAGACAAGTGATTAGCATTTAGCATTGTCATTATCAGCTTTAGCATTCATAATTTCATAATTTTACATTCTAGCAATCATGTTTAGTTTAAGCATGTTAATCATGTCTTAGCATAGCATGCATTCATCTTCAAATCTCATTCTCTAGGAAGACCGTTTGTTGAGCCTAGCATACAATCTGAGAGTAAGCTAGAATCAACAAAAACACTGGAGATAGAGGACAATGGGATTTCATTGAAGGAACTGTTGTTTTAGGAGTTTGTTTTAATTAGTTTTCTTCAATATATTAATTTCTTATTGGTGTGTTTGATTTATTTTTTATCTACATTTGATACACTTAATTTCAATCACACAAGTATTCAATGTCATCTCGCATCTCCTCAACTGTCCACTCATCGGCTGAGTGAACAATCTCACCCTGAATGGGTAACCGTAGGATGCAGTGAATGTCCTCTAAGGTGATGGTCATCTCCCCGGTAGTAAGATAAAAGGTACATGTATTAGCATCACATCTCTCTACCAAGGCCATCAACATAGCAACATGATACCTCATGGGTGGCATGAGGCATACCCAAAATATTCCAGTACCCTAGAGAACACTAATCTCCTCCTCTGATAGTCATGTAATTAACTCTCAAAGGAAATAGAATTGTTTTCCTCCTAGACGATACCAAGCTCGAGGAGGGACCTAAATAATAAAATAAGAAAAATAAATACAACATATATTAATTAAATAATTAAAAAGTACACTAAAGTTGCTCTAGGACACTTTGCAACCAACTTGGACAAATGGACCATTTTTGGACAGGGGGTCCTGGATACTTTAGCCATTTTTGGACACTTTGCAACTAAGATGGACACTATGTGACAAAGAGGGATGCTTTGCAACTTTCTTTTCTAGCGTCCTAAACATTTAAAAATTCATAAAAAAAATACTATAAATATACAAATGCAAAGATAAATCAGAGAAGAATACATTCACCATATGTCGGAGTGTGCCCTGTGCCACCTCGTCATGAAGAATCTCAAGTCTGGGAGGCCTATATGCTCGATTTCTTAGCATTATCAATCACTCTACACCAGGGTAAATTGAAAAAAGGAAAATATCAAAATGATAAGTAAATATATACCTAATTTCATTAAAAGAGGCATATTTTATTTTAAGTATATTTCATTCAAATCAACATATTGGGGAATAGAGAAAAAAAAAATTATGTTTATTGCATTAGACTAATAATTTCGCCCTTAATCTAATCCAGTGTCTATCACTATGTGGCATTGTACTTGAAATACCCTATGATAGGACCTAAACAATTTGATGCGGTTTCATGGCTACCCTGATTCCTCCTCCATAAAGCAAGTGAAATCAAGGGGGCATACATCTACCCTCAAATTCAATTCTTTGTAGAAGTTTGATAATAGGATTTTTGAATGACTAACGAATCGGTGTTGCAGGATGCAGTTCCTAACATTGTGGTTTTGCAGATGACTACATTTGGGGGCTTCATTCTCCCTAATGAATCCATATGAGTATCCTTTTTATAAAGATTATTGTTTGAATTCCTTTAGCTTGCATATGCATGTAGTGTCATATGGCAGCTAAAGTGATGGCTAAATGTAGTGTAGAAAATTGTACTCATTTCTAAGAATGTACACTTTCACACTTAATTTGGACTTATTTTAGTGACCTTTCATTTATGCATTTTTAAACCTCATTTTTGGGCCCCTAATACCCTTTATTGTGTATCATAAGGCCTATTTTATTTATTTCCTAACACTGTCTCCCACATCGAATAAATGTTATTAATCAAATTAATCCCCCAACATTTATTAGGTCATGAAGTCTTAGGTGCGAATGGGTCCCCTTTAAGTGTTGGCAATACAAGGGCAGACAACTGAGAGAGGTGGGTGAATCAGTTGTCACAGAAATTCAAAAATTATTCAACTTATTAACCTTATTCTTAGATCTAATTATTAACCATGAAAACATAAGTCATCAACACATCAGAAACACACATAACACAAATATTTTTTACATGGAAACCCTGTTAGGGGAAAAACCATGGTGGAGGTCAGTCCACAAGATTATACTCTGTTAAAAGTATAATGAAAAAGAAATATGGGGAATGCATATGCATTTAGGTAAATTTCCTAGAGCTCATTGCTCAATTACAAAGGAAGACACACTATCTTACAAAGAGATTTGGATTACAACCATCTGGATTTTGAACTGAGAAAACAGCATCTGCTAATGCCTAATTACAGTTCCAGTTAAGCACATAAACAATTCTTTACTCTCCTACATACTTCTTCACACTCTGCTCTACCTTTGAATGATTAGAACATTATTCAAACATCTCATACACAACCACACCTTCTAGCTCTCTTCAATTCTAAAAAACAATCGCTCTTATATATCCGCGGCAAGGAATTTCATCGCTACAAGTCGGCCACAAGGAAATAATAAAATGAATATAACTATCAGCCCAAAACATTAAAGATTATCAATTCGAATCAACCAAGGTCGGTCACAACTTAGTGAGTACCTAAAACAACATCTCCAACATGAAGACACTTCAATTAATTCCTCCTCGAAGATCCACAGCATGCTACAAACACCATGTCGGCCAAGAACAAGAAAAACATGAACACGTAAGAGAAAATCTCAGATCGCGAGTACAACGATCCATGCGGACATGCAACAAAGATAGAAAATGATCTAGAAACATCCACAAGCATCATGAATCACAAGAGAATCATCCACAACAACTGAACTAACTAAAATAGCATCATCTTCAATCAAGAACATCGACTGAAGCAACATAAAAACTGTCAAAATGAAAATATTCATAACTCGATCAAATCTTCATGCAAATCTATGAAACTCAATGTGGATAAACTAGATACACTCATAAACAACCCCTTTAGTCCACAACCTCTGATCATCAACGTACAAAATATACCAACATACTGAACTTTACTTTACCACTGACAACCTGCAACTCATTCCTTTACAATTTTCTCAATATCCTCAACATATACAGCTTCAAATGAATTAATGCTAATAGTGTTGACATCAATGAAAACCACATATCAGCAACACAACCACAACATCCAACATTAAGTGCCTAAATTCAACTTAAAACATGTTCTTTGCATCATTTTAATGTCTCAAATTCAAATTTCAAGTGTCAACTTTCAGGGTTTAATAAACGGGAAATTAGAAGGGAAGCCTATAAAACTCTTTTAATCATTTTTCACTAGACAAGAGAAAAATTCACCTGAGATCACAAGGTTTTGTTAAACAAGCGCAGGACAACTAAGAGGGGGGTGAATCAGTTGTCACACAAATTCAACCTTAAAACTTTATCACTTATCAGATCTTCAACCACACTATTCTGTTATTAAATATGAGCATGAAACATAGCTAACGGAAAGTAAATAAACACAATGAACACCAGATTTTTATGTGGAAAATCCAATAAGGGAAAAACCAAGGTGAGAGTTAACTCACAATATAAAGATTATAAACTGAATACAAAGGCTCACTTCCCAAAAGAGGACTCATTGTCCAAGTACAAAGGCTCACTACCTACAAAGGACTCACTGTCCAACAAGGAGGCTCACTGCCTATAGATACAAAAGAGAACAAAAGATCCACCACAACAATTAAATCACATTCACAAGATTACATAAACCTTTAGTTCATTGCCTTTAGCAAACTGAAAAACTGCTATCACAACTCACTCACACACACTTCTGCTCTTATGACTTGTGGCACACTTTCATCACTTTTCATCACACTGTCATACAATTATTCACAACTCGCCTTGCTTTTATACCATTCTCAACCTTAGAAACATTTACCAAGGTCGGCCACAATACATTGTTTCATAAATTCAAATTAGGTCAGCAACTCTAAATTCCCACGGTGGAAAGGAATAAGAGTGAACCGATAAAAAACATAAAAAATAATATTCTTGAATCTTCTACATGCTTCCTCAATTAAATTTTATTCTTCAAATGAAGTGTAAACACTAAGTCAGCCAAACCTAATGAAAATATAAATTATCAATGACTCACACGCTTCCCAAAAAGAAGATGACATGTGAACGCCACAACACACTTAATTATGCATGAGAATACATCTCAAGATCTTCTAGATACATCCGCGGAAAAAACAACAGGCTTCAATCACTGAATTTTTTTCACCGGTTTGTCTGATCTGTGCAAACACACACAAAAATACTAAAACATGATTTTATGATTACCAAACACCAAAACTCTTCACTAGAGCATAGGAAATACCTTCATAAGACATCTACCAGATCCGCACAATCTGAAATGAAATAGCAGAGGACTATGGAGCAAACATATTCCTCCCAGTCCACAGAACACTGACACTGTCGGTAGAACACACATACTAGTGGACACAACTTTCACGTACCATCTCACCAGAAAATGAAACTCAGACTATATCATCATCAGATCACCATAATGAAATCTTCAGAACCGCACAGGCATAGGATCACCATAGGAGAAATGCGGAGCACATACCAGAGCACAATCTGAACACTTCCAACACTCTAATTTCTTTTATTCATTAATTTCTCAAAATCACTTGGAAACTCATCAAACCAACATATTTTCAACACCATAAAGGTAGCTCCATGTACTCATAGCATCTCACCAGCATCTCAGCCATACATGTACAATCTACAACATATTGAACAGTGTTGACATCAATGACAACATTAATGAAAACACCACCAAACTAGCTCATACTTGCAACAATCTCCCTCTTTGTCATTAATGGCAACACAACCTTTTCTCCCCCTTTGACATGAATCGAAAAGAACAATTGCTCATATTACTCCCCCTTAGGAGTACACTCATACTACAACAATGAAAAACCTTTTCTACTCCCCCTGCGCAGTAGACCCATCAATCAGTCCAAGTAAATGAAGAATCTATGAATTCACTGGACTGATGCACCTTCCTGTGCACCTAGTTAGGAGGGCCAATGACCCCCAACCTCTCCCTAAGATGCTCAAAAGGATCCTTCAGAAGGGCCTTAGTAAATATGTCTACAATTTTTTTGTTTGTTGTCACATATTCGAGTCTGACCTCATTCTCTAGCACTTTCTCTCTTAGAAAATGATAATTAATAGATATGTGATTTGTTCTTGAATGCATAGTTGGGTTCTTTGAAATGTTTATTGCACTTGTATTATCACAGAAAATAGAAATAGGCTCATCACATACTACTCCAATGTCCTTTAGAGTTTGCTTCATCCACAGAACTTGTGTACAACAAGATGTTGCAGCAATATATTCAGCCTTTGTAGTGGATAAAGAAACCTAGTCTTTCTTTTTACTCAACCATGAAACTAGTCTTTCACCAAGAAAGAAAGCACCACCATTGGTACTCTTTCAATCATCTACACATCCGGCCCAATCAACATTTGTATAAGCACTCAAGGTGAAATCATTACTCTTAGCGTACCATAGTCCATAATCTAGTGTGTGTTGATGTGTCAGATGAGCATAGCAATAGTAAACAGAATATTACTACTCTGTTCTCCTGAAAGAGAAAGAATAATGCATGGATATCTAACTCCCAAGGTCTTGGTAATCAGTTCTCGACTGTACCAATTTCACTCAATGGTTGATGTGAACTATAATGTTCAAGGGGCCTACTGGTGTTGAGATTTTGGATTGTTCTAAGATCAAACATAAATTTAGACCTACTTTAACCAATTAGTTTTTAAAGAAACAAAAAAAGATAGATCAAAGCTTTGGAACTGAAGAGAATGCTAATTCACCCAGCTTAACCAGACTTGTTACCTTTCAATGAATTCCTAACTAAAACTACAGAACAAAATTAACGTGTGATTAACACATAGTTTCATTCATTCACAGTGCTAATTTCAATAGCAGATTGCAAATCACCATTTAAAAAAAACATAAAATAAAATTTCATTCCTTGAAAGCTTTTCAAATCAAATGATTAACCCAAGATAAATACCATTCTGGAACACAATATGAAGTAGATTTAAATCTGGTTGCTTCTATTGTTGGTAAAACAGATAAGCAACATTTACAAATATGGCACAATCACCAGTGTACAAAAAATCCATGTCTTCAAATCATCTCTATCTACATTGAGAAAACTGAAAGATACATCACTGCCTTCTACTCTCGAGTTTCTCTACCTTCTAATCCTAACTTGCTAAAAAAAATTAACCAAAAAAAAATCTCCCTTTGTCCCTCTCTGAAAGCTCTCTCCTTTTTCTATCCCTCTCTAAAAAGAGGAAAAAAGTGTCATATATACAGAATGTGCCAAAAGAATGTGTTGGCCCCTATTTTTAGGGTTTACAAAAATGGGTATGTTTCATAAGGGTCGGCCCTTAGATCTTTTTTGGAATAAAGTTAATCGCATTCAGTATGCATCCCTCATGTCCATGTCAATGAAGGATCACCTTCAGGAGTAGCTCTTAGATCTTTTACAACCATCACATTAACTTTTGACCTTCGTGTCCACCCTTGAACTTCCTTGTAGAGTTGCTTTGAATGTGATGGCCCTTGTTTTTAGGGTTTACAAAAATGGGTATGTTTCAGAAGGGTCGACCCTTAGATATTTTTTGGAATAAAGTTAATCACATTCAATATGCATCCCTCGTGTCCATGTCAGTGAAGGATCACCTTCAGGAGTAGCCCTTAGATCTTTTACAACCATCGCATTAACTTTTGGCCTCCGTGTCCACCCTTGAACTTCCTTGTAGAGTTGCTTTGAATGTTCTGAAGCATTATCATTAATGTCGATCTACCTTTGCCAGTAGAGATCAAAGTTGTCCCTGACACTCACGGTTTCTTCCCTTTCAGCTTTCTTCTTGTTTGAGATCTTTCTGCAAGTTGATCCCTTCAGGAAGCAACATCCAACTTTCCTGTTAGATCCAAACACCATTGTTCACCTAGTCGATTAATCACCTTCGATCTCATAGTAGATCCATGTTGTTTATGCTCTATTGATCTTCCTCACAAGACGGTCACAATGGTCAAACTACCAAGGGTTCATCTTTAGCTTCCTCTGATTGGTTGAACAGACACCACGTAAGATTTTCAGGTGATCCAAAGTTATTCAAATAGAATCGCATGTCGGTGAGACACTAGCTGTGTCTCTCTGATGTGATTATACTTCACAGCAGCAATCGGCATGGCCTAGAACTATTGGTAATACTTCATATCAAGTTGCAAGGGTCATACTGATATCCAAAATTGTCGCCCAGACTATCGTTATCGGTCAAACATCACAGCAAGCCCATAAGAGTTATACCGATGTGTTCCTCTGTTGGCAAAAAATTTGCATTTGGAAAGACATCATTCAGTCGATAGGAGGTCATAGCGGGTTCCCATTAGTCACACCGAAGAGTGAAACCATTGACGAGACTCTTCAGTTGGCGAGACCTTATATCGAAGACAAGCCATCGGCCAGGAGTCTTATCGAAGTCACATACTCATCAGCAAGACTTCACCTCATCGGCAAGACATTACACCGAGACCAGTCCACTTCGGCGAGACCACCTTTGGTCGACAAGAGGTTTCACCAAACTCAAATAATTTCAACGAGACCACCGTCAATCGGCAGGACCTTACCCCAAGAGCACCCTCTGTCGGCGAGAGATCCAGTGGTCGGCAGGACATTATACCGAAGCCGACCGTTTCAGTGAGAACCCCACAAGTCGGCAAGAGATTACACCGAACGAGACTTCCTTCAGCGAATGCAACTTCTTTTGGTGTCGGCCGCTTTGGTGAGACCTCTATCTGTCGGTGAGACATCTCCCTGAGCCACCATCTTTCGGCAAGCTCAGACCATTTTGGGGAGACTCCACCCTGTCAGCAAGACTTCACATCGATGATAAATCCTTTCGACGAGAGCTCCATTTGTCATCCAAAGATCCAGTGGTCGGAGAGAGATAGAAAACTTCATGGTGACCAAAATGTCTCGGCGACTCGAGGATTTCAAATGAATATAACACACTACCAGTCGGTAAGACAACTGGAGGGTCTCACCAACTTTCTTCTTTGAGGACTTTATGCCAAATCTAATTGAGGCATGCTTTCCAACTGACTTCCTTGAGAAATAGCATCAGATGTATGATTTAATCCTACAAAAAAATCCCTCCATTAGTCCTCAAAAGCATATAAAATATATCTTTTTTATCATTTCACTCAATTTTAACAAAAAGAAACCCAACTTTGGCTGAGGTAGAACCAAAATCTGACAGAACAAAATACAGACTTAGGATGAAAACAAAAGAACTCCTAAGACCCAACCAAACAACTGAAGGTGAAGAAAACAAAAGAAAAAGGGGGACCCATTTTGTTCCAGAATAAACTGGGGTGGTTATGCAAGGCATAACAAATGGCGACTCAGCTGGGAAAATGGTTTAACCATTTTCAAGAAACTGAAGGATTCAACTACCCAGAACTCCTGGTTTATGAACATCACAAATCCAGTTGGGTCAGTTTTAATAACCAAGGTTGAACTAGGATCTCAAATGTAAGTCAACACTAACTACCCCTGAATCTATGTGTGTGTTTGATGGTGCATCATCCTTTTATAAAGTTTTCTTCATCTTTTGAACAACAATGTGCAAGATTTGAACTACATGAGTTGATTCCCTTTAGCTGTTGTGCAATGATATCCTAGGCATTGCTCTAGTGCCAGTCAGGTGTCCATAGCCCTGGTAGAGATACTAGAATCACCCATTCATATTGAGTCTTCCTTTCTTTCAGATAATTCTCTTGTCTTTTCTTTTCTCTTGGAGTTTCAAATATTTCATTCAAAAAAAAAAAAAATCAATATGTCAAATGTCTGACATATGTGCTGGGTTGAAAACTAACATGGACCTCATAACAACATCTGGGGAATCATATTTTTCACTCAAATCTTACAACACTATCATCCTAGGACAAATATACCATTACAAAGGGAGATGATCTTGATGATTCATGATAGATTCAGAGGTAGTTAATGAAGATTGTTTACTTTGCACCTTGTTTTCAAGAATTTCCACAACTCTTATTGATAATGGGCATAAAACAACAAATTTAGGACAAAATCATCTAATTAGAAAACCTGAAACTATCTAAACCAGCTTCTCTCCTAATAACCAAAGTATACTTCATATAACAACCCACCATTTCAAGATGGAAAGAATAGAGAAACCCCTCGGAACAAAACAAGACAGACACAAAACAACAAAGGAAAAGAAAAGAAAGCAAGAAAGAACAAAGAAACTAACAAAAAAACCAACCAACAAGAAGAAAAACAAACTATAAAAAAACTATTTACAAACAGAAAAACCAATTATTTACATAAATGCACAGCCCAACAGAAAAATACCAAACTTCACGACTCAAAATAATGTTTAAGAAATTGTCCATTGACAAGCAATGGGACAGGTTCTCCCGTTAAACTACTCAGCTAGAAAGCATTTTCTCCCAGGATTTCATCAATTTGATAGGGACCCAACCAGAGCTTATCAAATTTCTGGTGGTTGCCCTTCTTTTCATTAGCTTTATCCCATAGCAGCACAAGATCTGATATTCTGAAAGCCTTGACTTTGGCTCTTTTTTCAAACCAACGTTTGACAATAGCCTAGTGTCTAAAGAATTGTTGCAATGCGGCATCTCTCTACTCTTCTAATTTCAACAAGCCAGCTAACCTTACTTCTATCCTATCATCATTAGAGTAAAAATTTTGCATAAACTGAAGGATAGGTATTTGCAAGTGAATAGGGAACACAGGCTCTTGGCCATACACTAACTTAAATGGTGAAGTCTTTAAAGCAGCCTTGATTCTAGTCCTATCTGCCCATAATGCAAATCTTAGTTGGGTATGCCAGTCCCCAGGATTGTTCTCTAACAGTTTTTTGATTACCCCTAAGAGATTCTTATTAGTTGATTCTACAACTCCATTTCCTTGTGGGTAATAGTTTGAAGAATACTTTAAAACAATTTTGTGATTATAAGCCCATGAAATGAACTCAGCAGAATAAAAAGAAGAGCCATTGTCACATACCAATGCAAAGGGTACTCCAAACCTAGTTGTGATGCATTCGGTGAGGAACTTGATTACTACCTTCGACGTTGTGCTATTCTTGCAAGGTATAGCCTCTTTCCATCTAGTACAGTAATCTGTGGCAGTCAAAATAAATTTGTGTCCTACAGAAGAATTTGGGTTAATTACCCCAATAAAATCCAGTGCCCATTGGGCAAATGGTCTTACCTCATAAACAGGTTGTAATGGCATGGTTGAATGGCATTCCTTTGATGCAAAAATTTGACATATGTGACATGTTCTTACATGTTGGTGGGCATCCTTGAACACACACAACCAGTAATAACCAAATCTAAGGATCTGATGTGCTAACAAATCTGCATAACCATGGCCTATGCCATGTGTCCCATGAAATTCAGCAATCACATGTTTAGCCTCTTGTTGATCAAGGCATCGTAGGTACACTCCCTTGAAATTTTTCCTGTGTAACAAACCTCCTTTGAGCATATAATGGGAGCTCTTCATTCTCGGTGCTCTCCTCTGAGTCGTATTCATTCCCTCTGGGCACCGATTATTAAGCATGAAACAGATGATATCGGCATACCAAGGGTCATTGGAAAAGCACTGTGTTGTGTATTGCTGACAAATAATGTTCTCACCAGCATCGTCTATGGATTTAGACAGGCCTAGACCTCAGACAAATTTCATAGGGTGAATCTCCAAATCGAACTCTTACAAAATGGCCATCCATTTCCCCCTTCGTTCTCCCAACTCGCTCTGCATGAGTAGAGACTTTACAGTAGCACTAGGAACTACAACAATAATTTGACTTCGAAGGCTGTAATGCCTGAACTTCTTGACAGCCGTAACCAACGCAAAAGCTTGTTTTTCAAGAGGTGGGTACTTTACTTCGGCATTCTTAAATGGAGAACTCATGAAAGCAATTGGACTCTCTGTTGGAGTTATGGATAGACACTGAGAGGGGGGAGGTGAATCAGTGTCAACACTTTTTCAACTTCGACCAAGATTTTTCATTCTAATTTCCTTTTCTTTCAACAATAGAGTAGAGTAATCACTTTTGAAAGCAAAAAGATATGACAAAATTAACTCAGTCTATTAGACAACTTATGAAAATATGATTTGAGTGAGATATCTTACAGTTGTCAAAACATGGCTCAAATTTGATCTCAATATTACTCTGATTAATGCATTCATCAGTTCAATGTAATCATTCATAAACAGAATTGAGAAAAGTAATACTCAGTGAACAAAAACAACAACAACACTATAAAGCAGAGAGCACACAGAAGAACAAAGAGACAAAAGATTTTTCCGAGTGGAAAACCCTCCTGGGGTATAAAAACCACTCCTAAATTTCCTTACTGGCTTAATCTTCAAAACCATTGTTAACAATTCCTTATAGGCTAATTTGTGAGCACCAACTCAAGGAGCACCAACCCCTTACTCAAATTTTAGAATTACAATAATAATATCAAAGGATCACTCTATTTTCAAGTAAGCTCAAGAAACTCAATGCTCTTATCTACCTCATACTCTAAGAATCCAACTCTGTATTACAGAGTTTTCCAATACATCTCTTGATATGGCCAAAATAACTATCTCTCAGAATTACAGGCCAGCAGCACTCACAGTGTTTATAACACTGGTTTTTATACAATACTTCAGTATGTCTGTCATGAAGAAGATCTTCAAAGAATGCGAGGTCAAAAGGAAACTGAAATCTCATTCTATTTTCAGGAAGATGCCAAATAATAAATGTTTGTAGGAGTAACACCTATCCAATAGGCTGTCAATAAACTAACAATCATGAATCAAAGTGAAATTAATTTTCCAATACAAGAGTCGTTTCACCCAGCTAAGAGTCGTCCTCAACACTTTAATTTCTGTGCTAAATCTGGAGATTTCAAATTGTAACTGATAGATTTTCATCAAAACCATGACTGCTCACAAATAGAAAATCATAACCTCTAAAATCTCAGAGAATATTTTTCCACGTAACCATTCTGAGATTCGATGCCAACAAATGATGTCAGCCTACAACTATACTTAGAAAAATCCATGTCGGCCACAGTGTATGAGTTTTCAAAAAATCATTCGCTGAGACAACAATCGCCATGTGTTTTGTTCTTTCCAATCACTAAGACATCCAAACAAGTATGTCGAAGGCAATTATAACATTGATCGTTCCTTTGTCCCTGTGCGTCGCCATGACCTTCTACCATCGGGGAGAAACCATATCGAAGATCTTTTATGTTTCCCCGAGATCACATTTCTGTTAAATTTGTTTTAGTTGCTGAGACACAAGAGTCTTTCTCACTGAGATGCCCTTTTGTTTCATTCACTATTGCTATATCCTTTTGATATCGGAGAGACATCTTGTAGACAGGTCTTTGTTTTACCGAAAGTCATTCTAATTCGCTGTGACATCCTACTGTCGGGGAGACGTTATGTAGATTGCATTAAGTTTCACCGAAAGACTTTATCCCTTGTGTGTCGCTATGACATTATGATTCTCTCGCCGATGCATCCTTCTACCTTATGAGAGTCGCTATAGCATACCGTCATCAGGGAGACCTCTTGTAGAATGCTTGATTCATACCGAAAGTCACCCACCATCTTCTGTGTCGCTGAGACAAGTCAGATCCTATGCCAACAAAGTCATTTTGTGTTCCATCGGTGAGACCAGAGGTTACTTGCCAAGACCTCACGCCGAAACCCCTAACTCTTACCGAGTTGTATGCCTTTATGTTGTCGATCGGTATAAGAAGACAACCTCGCCAAGACCTTTCTTTGATGCACATGAGTCATACTGAAATGCTTTATCCACTTTGAGTCGCTGAGACATTACAAACTCGCTATGACCCAATGTCAATGACTCTAACTCTTATCGATATAACCTTTGTGCACAAGTCGGTAAGACACCACGAAATCACTATGACATTTCATCGAAGCCTTAAACTCTTGTTGATATGTTCTCATTCAACCTCTGATCAGTGAGACAAAGCAATTTCACTTTGACCACATACCGACGGTATAACTTATGCCAATATAATCCTTTTCTATTGCCGAAACAAAAGAGAATGTCACGTTGATAGATGCTTGGAGATGGATCCCGATCGCTGTGACATAAAATAAGTCTTGCCGATATGATCTTTCAATGGAGGTTAGTGTGACATACCAATTTCGCTAAGACATCATATCGATGCTGCAACTCTTGTCGATATGAACTTTCTTGTGTCAGTCGCCAAGACACAAAGCGCTTGATGAAACAACATGCCGATAGGGATTACTTACATCGATGCACCACCTCATGTATTAGTCGGTGAGACCCGACTCATTCGGTAAGACCTCTCAGTGGTGAACAAACCTCATGCTGATAGACTTTTCTTTTGTCGCCAAGACCATGATCAATGTCACGCCAAAAGCTGTTTGTATGTAAAAAAAAATCGTTGTGACATCAGAAACGTCTTGCGGATAGGCAACACAGACGTTTATCAAAACAAATGGATCGAGGAGACCCTAGCATTCTCACATCGATATGTTCTTTTTCTATCACCGAGACAATGTACAAATAAGATAGACAGAGACAGCATGAATCTCAAACTAATTAGTACCATAAGATATTAAAATTTTGAATGTAAACAGTCCACTGAATGCCAAGACAAGTAAACCATATAGACAAAATTGTACCAAGATAAAGCATGAGAAACCAATCTAAAACTGTCAACAAGTAGAATCAACAGAAAGGGATTTTGTCATCAAGGACAAACCATATGATCACAACTGAGAACCAACACTCTCCTCTCCCTCTTCTCTTCATTGAGTTAGGACAACTGCACAGGATGTTCAGAAGCAAAAGAGTAAATATAGAATGGCCTCAAGTAGTCAGGGCTGGTGAGAATTGGTGCTTCCGAAATGGATTGTTTGACTTGAGAAAACATGGCCTTTTCCTCGTTACTCCATTCTATTATAGTGTTTTTCTTCATCATTTCATTCAATGGTTTTACAATTTCTACAAAACCTGTGATAAACATTCTCACAAAGTTGATCTTTCCAAAGAAAGATCTCATCTCCTTCTTGTTTCCTAGCCTGGTTATCTTCAGATGGACTCAACTCAGTCTGGATCGATCGATATTCCTCTTTTTGAGATTATGTGTCCCAAAATTTTCCCTTCAGAAACCCCGAACACACACTTTTTAGGATTCAAGGAGACACCATAATGGATACATCTTTCAAGAAATTTAGCCAAGTCTGTAGCATGGTTTATTCTATTATAGAGATTACTATCAGGTCATCCATGTAGACGATGATGCATTTACCAATCAAATCTTTGAACGCTACGTCCATGGCACGCTGAAAAGTTGCTCTAGCGTTTATTAGACCAAATGGCATCCTTCTGTAAGCAAATGTTCCCCACTTAGTAGTGAAGGTTGTCTTCATTTTGTCTTCATAATTAACAATCACCTTATTGTATCCAGAATAACCATCCAGGGATGATATCATCTGAGACCCATTGACAGTCTGCAAGACTTCATCCAGTGAAGGGAGTGGGTAGTTGTCTTTTTCTAAAGCTCTGTTCAAATTTCTGAAATCTACACATAGCCTGATCTCTCCATTTTTCTTACGAACTGGAACCAAATTGGCCACCCATGTTGAGTGTCGTATGGGGAAGATTATTCTTGTAGAAAGCAATTTCTGAACTTCCTCAAAGATCGGTGGTTCAATCAAGGCGTTGACGGGATGCTGCTTCTACTGAAATGGCTTAGCTTCGGGCTTCAAAGGAATAGTATGAGTCATTACAGAAGCATCAAATATTTTTAGATCTTCATACCCCCAAGCTATTGCAGCAATATCCTTCTTCAGTGCCCTCAGTATATCTTTTTTTATTGCTTCAAAGCAGGCCTTCCCTACGTAGACATTTCTTTTAGGGCCAGAATCAGCTAGGTTAATAGTTTCATATTCACCTCCTTTATCCTCGGTTGATTCCTTTTCCCAAGCCCTTGGGTCTGAATCAAAAATTATTTCTAAGGCCACCATTCCCTTGGAAATGCTATTAATTTTTAAATTGAGGACCCCCTCTGTATCGCAATCTTCGAGGCTCTAGTCTCCATGATCCCTGTTGGACTCATTGATGATTTGTCTTTCAAAAACATATGAGCTTGCTAGAAAAGCAAGGATTTGTCGATCATCATCAAAAACTTGAAAGTTCTTGATGTTATCAGGAACAGCTGGGGTGGAAATCAACTCTACTGAGAATCTCTTAAGCTTAGAGCCTTGCATGGGTTCCAGGGTACTTACAGCAACAGCTAATGAATCAGCGATTTGATTTTCCTCTCTAGGGATTAAAATAATCCCAAAAGCATCAAAGTCTTCAATCAGGTTCCATACCTGATTTCTATAAGTTGCCAACCTTTTATTGTGAAATGTGTATTGGCTATGCACTTGCTTGATAACTACTTCTGAATCTCCCTTAACCATCAAGGCAGTAACTTTCTTCTTGTGTGCGAACATCAGCCCCCGAGATAGAGCTTCATATTCTGCTATGTTGTTAGTGCATCTAAACTGCAACCTGTAAGAAGCAAAGAAAGTTTTCCCTTTCCAGCTAGTTAATCCAATCCCAACACCACAACCTATTTTGGACTTGGATCCATCAAACGTGAGGGTCCATAGCTAATCATGAGCTGGGGTTGATCCCTTTGAGGTTATTATGGGCATTTGGATAAGATGAGCCATAGGTGGGAGCATTTGATCCTTTGCATCGAATATTGGGAAGGGGTATTCAATAGGTTCCTCAGGTGCAATTTCCAATTCCTACTCGGATATATCATGTAATTCGTGGCTATTCTTTTGACAGTCACTTGTTCCTTCAATTAATCCCTTGGGTTTTGGTATACTTGTGAGTGCAGGAATATCAAACAGACCTTGGGGTTGTTCTACACAACTATGTCGGTCCGGTATCATGACCAGGGTAGGTTCAATTTGAGGAGGGACTTCCTCCGAGGGTATATTGTCCCTGGTTAACATTATTGCACTTTTGGCTTTAAATGAGAAGTGATCTGAAACGGTCTCAAGGTGATTTAGGCTAGTTCCCTTAGTTTGGAAAACATGATTTAAGATACTAATGCAGGGTTGACAGGTCAATTCTAAATGATTTTGGTAGTGTACCCTGCACCAATTAGGGAGTAGAAGACTCTGCAAATCGATATCTTCACCCACGACCAGCTGATCCTGTTGCAGCTTCCTGATCAACCCCTATTGATTTTCATTAATCATGGGATTAGGGGACTTTTGTATTGAAAATTCTTTAGAATGAAGAACCAAAAAGGTTAAAATTTCCTCTCTTTTATAAACCCCTATCTCGATTTCAAAATAAGCTACCTCATTGGGACAATCATATTCAGTGATGATATGTTTGAGGTGAGGTTCACTTTCAATCCTAATCTACGTAGGCACTCCCCTCCATGGCAGCCACATATGTGAAAAGTCGAGGGAGAGATATCCCCCTATACTTTTCAGTAAATCTCTGCTTACGAGCATACCATAAGTCTCGGGAATGTCTACTACCTGAATATCCATATTGGTTAAAATCCTAGGGTCAGACCCTACTTGCACATGAATATTTTTCAACTCTCCAACTACATTAACCATTGTTTTATCAAGTTGGATGACCTTCTTGTTTGTTTGGATAGGGTTCAATCCCAATTTCTTACATATAGGAAATGGCATAACATTGCCAGAAGCCCCTGAATCCAGCAAACAATTATGTAGATTCTTCCCACAGATTCTTAAACTCAAAAGAAATGGTGGGGTGCCTACCTTGCTTCTATACAAAGTTGTATTCATGTCTATAGTAGGTGCCACCTTGGTTTTCCCTTTTGGTTTATCAGCTTGTTCCAAAGCTTTCAGCACTATCTCTCGTTGGGTAGGGCACCACTTTAGGATGTCAAAGTATGATAAAGAGGTTTTTTGTCTCCGCATCTCAGAGACTATCAAATTTTTTGTTATAGATTGCATTACATTTGAAAAAACTAGGTGAATTACCTTTGTTATGGAAGTCAGGTGGACCTTTTGGTGGAGGAGGGTTATTGTCAGCACTTTGATTCGGAGGCACCATGTGATTAGGTGGTGCTGATGTAGTGAAGGGACCCTTATTCTGATTTCTTAGGAAGTGTCCCCCCTTTGTCGAAAAGGCTTGGGCATCATACATATCTTCCTCTGGTTCACTATCATTCTGCATTGGGAATGAAGGTTCATCCTCAAAGAGGTCGTAAGTCATTGTTGTATCTACTAAGCCACCTTCTTTATTTGAATTCCCTTGGAATGTTTGGGCATCTTCCTATGCCATCTTCACGACTTTCTCCATTTTAGGGCAGTTTACCTCAGAATGGGTTGCAGTATCATGCAGTCTGCACCAGTTAGTCATAAAATTAAGGTCAGCCACATTTGCAGTGTGTGACCTATCCTCATTAGCTTGATAATTGTGAGAAACTCCTTCGTTATTTGGCCATGTATTTCATTGTCGGTTGTTATTTGGCCTCTGGTTATATCCTCTATTTTTATTTTGATAGCCTTGGCTAGGAGAGTTTTGGCCTTGATAATTTCTTTGGTTGTGATTGTAGTTATTCGAGTAATTACCCTGATTGTTATTGCTCTTATTAGGATAATTACCTTGGTTTTGAGAAGGGTTCAATCTAAGCTAAGCCATGTCATTTGTAACTTGAGATAGAGTTTTCTTTAAGGTCTCCACCTCGTTTGTGAGTTAAACTTTCTTTTCACTTTCAACACTCTTAGCAACAGGTGACTGACCGGCATGATTTGGTGTTCAAGCTTGGTTATGATGACCATGCAGACTATGATGAGTCTGTGATTGTTGAAAGAAGTCGGGAGCTCCATTGGCAAAGAATGGAATAGGAGATTGAGTCTGCAACTCAGACATAGGCCCATAATGGGAAGGAGACATTCCTGGGATAGTATTGAATAAGGGGGTTGGGCTAGACATCTGATACCCTATTGAAGGAAAACCTCCTCCCAAACTTCCTTATTGAGAGCTAATTTGTTGTTGCAGCTTGATGGCTAGATGATAAACTTTAGACAGGGAATCAATATATGCTAGTTGATAAGTCCTTTGTAGGAACAAGCCAAGGAAAGGGTCTATAACTCTAAAGTATGCTTGAATGGCACTATTCTCAACAACTAGATAGGGTTCATGTAGTCTCCTATACATTCGTTGAAACTAGTATTAAACAAGGGCAAGGATTCACATGGATCTTTTCTAATGGTAGTGAAATGGTGGAACAAAATGGTTGGATCCACATAAACTCTGAACTGATTGATCAAAGAATTCTCCAGGTCTGTCCAGCTTAGAATAGAACCTTGTGGAAGATTTAGATACCAGTTGTATGCCATATCCCCTAAGGAATAAGGGAACAACCTAAAATCTACATCATGGTGAGCTATCTAAGCTCTGGTACAAGTGTCCTTAAAAGCTTGTATTTGCTCTTCAGCACTCCTTGATTCACCATGAATGTATTTGGGATAGAATTTCTCAGGATTCTTAGGCATATCATGAAAGCCTCCAGGAATAGTCCCCAATGGAGAGGGATTCTTCTGTGCTACGCCCTTAATATTATTGTACATCGGGTTATGAATAGTCGGCTTGTGGCTATCTTAACTCTCTATTAAGTCATATTATCATTAGTATATTGTTATTTAGTTGTTTAGGTTGGCCTAAGTCTTATATAGTTGTGTCTAAGTCGGCCTAGGTAATATCCTTGGCATAAATAGGTATATATAGGAGGTTGTGAGTCTTATTTCATCATCAAGTTGTGAAGTGTGTTCTCATTAGAGATATTTGGAGGTTTTCCCCCTCGAAGTGGCTTGTTATTCTTAGTTATTATCAAGTATTTATAGCATATTTTATATCATATTCTTCTATTGTGCAAGTTATTTCATTACAAGTGGTATCAGAGCATGATCTTGGCACCATAGAGGCAAGGTTTTTCTCAATTTTAAAGGCGATTTTGGGAAGAGCATATCTTTCAGATTTTGGAAAAAAAATTTCTTATTTTTAAAAGGTTTTTGAAGAACTATTGAAGAAGATACGGTCCATATTTCAGGAGAATTGGAGCAGAATTAAGAGAATTATTGCAGAATTTGGGTTTCTACACTATTTTTTTGGAATCTACATATCTCGCACATCTTGTTGAATTGGAGTTTGATTTTTATTGGGTTTTTGAAGACATAATAAAGGAGATTACAGTAAAAATTTGAGAGAATTTAAGTTTCATTTGTGTAATTTATTTCAACATTGGTGGTTTCCATCATGCCGGGGCCATCAACAAGGGGTAAAAAGAATGTCACTCCGGGGAAGACTCCTGATAAGGAGGGTGAAACAATCGAGGATATTACTCATAATGAGGAAATAAATAAGGTCAAGGAAGACATTTCCTCAATTAAGATGGATATGTGTGACCTAAGAGGAGATATATCAGACATACGAAACATGTTAAGCACCTATAGGGCTGAATCAAGAAAGGAGTTCTCAAGTGGCCAAGGTGAAAATTCTAGGTCAGCTACTACTGACACAAGCTTTAGTACTCCTATGGGATCTAGGAATTTATTTCCAAAGGTGGATATGCGCAAGTTTGATGGTAAGGATCCTCTAACATGGATAAACCAAATGGAGAATTTTTTTGAAGTACACCAAATCCCAAATGGACAAAAGGTTACGATGGCTTCCTTATATCTAGAACCAGATCAATTCATTTGGTATCGTTGGCTTTGCACTCATCGAAGAAAAAAGGGTCTCACCGTCTCATGGTCAATTTTTACAGAGGAACTCCAAGCACAATATAGCAATAGTGTCACAGACAACTTCTTCAGCCGACTAGCTAAACTTCAACAAACAGGATCAGTTAAGGATTATATTCAGCAATTCCAAAATCTATCCTTAAGGGTGGATACAATTACGGAGGAAAACTTGAATGACTTATTCTTGGGAGGTCTCAAGGATCACATTCAACATGAGGTACGCATGTTTATCCCTAGTTCCATAAATGAGTCTTTTATCTTAGCACGCAGGGTAGAGGAGAAGTATTTGATTCTTAAGAAGCAAGGGGCTAATGTGACAAGAGAGAAAGGATATTCAACACAACCTACTAAGTTGACTCCACAACAAATTGAGGAGAAAAGAGCAAAAGGCTTGTGTTTCAATTGTGATAGCAAATACAGTCGAGGACATAAATGTAGTGAAAAGAAATTGTTTTATATTGAAGGTCCCAATAAGGAAGAAGAGGAGGAACCCATACTAGAAGATGAAAGGGAGTCAAATGAGGAATCACATGATTCTCAACCAATCATTTCTTTTCATGCACTCTCAGGTTTCAGCGCTCCACAAACTCTCAAGGTGGTGGGGTTCCTAAAGAAGCAAAAGGTAATAGTGTTGATTGACTCAGGTAGTACTCATAATTTCATCAACAAAAAGTTAGCTACTCGTCTAAATTGTTTCATATATCCAGCTCCAGAGTTTCAAGTTTTGATTGCAGATGGTGGTATAGTTAGTTGTTAAGTGTCATAGCATTAAATTATCCATGGGAGATTATCAACTTGATACCCCAATGTATGCGATATCCATGGGTGCAAGATATTGTTTTGGGAGTACAATGGCTTACTACATTAGGAACAATTGAGATGAACTTCCAAGAACTATTCATGAGATTTCAATCAGAAGGAAGGCTAGTAGAGCTAAGGGGGTTGAAGGAAAAATCTCCACAAATGGTAAGCTCTCATCAAATGAAAAAGTTTCTTAAGAAAGGAGTGGATGGATTTGTGGCTAAACTATGTTCATTAGAAGTCTCTCAATCTAATACTCCTACTCATCCAGATTTGCAAGCTATAATTGATCGTCACTCAGTTGTTCTTGGAGATATTCCTAAAGGACTTCCTCCTAAGAGGGATCATGATCATGCCATATAGTTAGTCCCAGGGAGCCAACCAGAACATCAGGCCTTACAAGTATCCACACATACAAAAGAGTGAGATAGAAAAAGATTGTTGAAGAGATGCTAGAGGCAGGAATCATCAGGCATAGCCAAAGTGCTTACTCCTCACCTGTGGTGATGGTACGTAAGAAGGATGATACTTGGTGCATGTGTCCGATTATAGAGTGCTCAACATGTACACCATTAAAGATAAGTTTCCAATTCCAGTCATTGATGATTTGCTAGATGAATTAAATGGAGCTATGTTTTTTACCAAGTTAGATCTTAGATCTGGTTATCACCAAATTTGGATTAAGGAGGAAGATATTTGTAAGACAACATTTCAAACTCATGAGGGTCATTATGAATTTTTGGTGATGCCATTTGGTCTTACCAATGCACCATCTACATTCCAAAGTTTGATGAATTCCATTTTTAAGAAGTTCTTGAGAAAGTTTGTGTTAGTATTCTTTGATGATATATTATTAATTTATAGCAAGACTTGGGAAGAACATTTGCAACATGTGGACCAAGCATTACAAATACTTGAAGATCATAAACTCTATGCTAAGCCATCCAAGTGTGCTTTTGGTCTTACAGAGGTGGAGTATTTGGGACACATAGTTTCACATGGAGTAAAGGTGGACCCTAACAAAATTAAGGCTATCATGGAATGGCCTATTCCAAAAACCATTAAGAAACTGAGAGGATTCTTGGGATTGACAGGGTACTATAGAAGATTTGTGAAGAATTATGGTAGTATAGCAGCACCTCTCACCACTCTATTGAAGAAGGATTCTTCTCATTGGAACGAGTCTGCCAATACAAGCATTTGAAGAGATTGTACAACTAAGATTTGCCACCCCCGACTTCACCAAGGAATTCATTGTGGAATATGATGCTTTGGAAATGGGATAGGAGCAGTGCTCATGCAAGAAGGTCAACCAATTGCTTTTGAGAGTTGTCAATTAAAAGGTAAGAATCTACTAAAACCTATTTATGAGAAGGAAATGCTAGCAATACTCCATGCAGTGAAACAATGGCGGCCTTATCTATTGGGTAGACATTTCAAGGTTAAGACAGATCATGATAGCCTAAAATATTTTTTGGAACAACGACTATCTTCTGAAGAGCAACAAAAATGGGTCACTAAGATGTTAGGATATGACTTTGAGATTGTATATAAGAAAGGGAAAGAAAATATTGTTGCAGATGCACTGTCAAGGAAGGATGAGAAAGATGAAGCCTTATTGTGTGCCCTTTCAATATTACAAGCAAATTGGGTGGAGGAAGCCAAAGCAGAGTGGCAAAATGATGTTGTGACAAGTAATCTCATTGAGCAATTAAAAGTGATCCTAGTAGTTCAGATAAGTTTTGTTGGAAGGGAGATACTCTTTGGTATAAAGAGCGTTTGTATCTCTGCAAGAATTCCAACCTTAAAATCAAGATTCTCACAGAGTTGCATGAGTCTCCAGTGGGTGGTCATTCAGGATTTTTGAAGACATATCATTGAGTCAAGCAAGATTTCTTTTGGGAGGGGCTAAAGGGTGATGTTCAAAAATTTGTGGCTGAATGTTTGGTGTGTCAAAGGCATAAAGGGGAGACAATTAAGACACTAGGTCTCTTGCAACCCTTATCTATTCCTAGCCAGCGTTGGGAAGAGGTATCCATGGACTTCATCACAAGGCTTCCCAAATCTAAAGGTCATAATGTCATCATGGTGGTAGTTGATCGGCTCACTAAATATGCACATTTCATTGCATTATCACATCCTTTTACAAGTAAGTAGTGGCTAAATCTTTTTGGAGAATATCCAAAAGCTACATGGTACACCTAAAGTTATTGTTAGTGATCATGATCCTATCTTCACTAGTCACTTTTGGAAAGATTTATTCTCATGTTTGGGTACTCAATTGGCTCTTAGCTCTTCATACCACCCTCAATCAGATGGGCAAACAAGGTTGTTAATAAGTGTTTGGAAGGATATCTACGTTGTTTCACTTCAGAGAAACAGTCTTAGTGGGTAGATTGGCTACCACTTGCGGAATGGTGGTATAACACTTCTTTTCATAGCTCATCAAAAATGTCTCCATTTTTGGCACTTTATGGATATCATCCTCCTTCCATCACATCATCAATTAAGGTGTCCCCAAGAGTTCAAGTAGTAGAAGACCACTTGCTTCATCAATAACAAGTACTTTCAGGACTCAAGGAGAATTTAGCCATGGCACAAAATCAAATGAAACAACAGGCAAACCAACATCGTAGTGAAAGAAGTTTTGAAGTTGGGGATTGGGTCTTCTTGCGATTGCAGCCTTATAAGAAAATCTCACTAAAGCAGAAAAGAAAGAATAATAAGTTGTCTCCAAAGTATTATGGTCCATACCAAATCATGCAGAGGATCGGTAGTGTTGCCTACAAGCTTGAGTTGCGACCAACAACAAAGATACATCCAGTTTTTCATGTTTCCTATTTGAAGAAGGTAATTGGGCATAATATTCCCACTCAAACAACACTTCCCAGCTGGATGAAGAAGGAAGAATCATTTTGGAACCAGAGTGCATTCGTCAAACACGCACAAAGAAGCTGAGGAATAGAACTATCACTGAGTATCTCATCCAATGGAAGAAGTTACCAATTGAAGATGCCACATGGGAAGACGAGGAGTTCATTCAAAAGTTTCCAAACTTGATTAGCATTGAGGACAATGCTTCTTTGAAGAAGGGGGCATGCTCGCCCTTAATATTATTGTACATCGGGTTATGAATAGTTGGCTTGTGGCTATCTTCACTCTCTATTAAGTCATATTATCATTAGTATATTGTTATTTAGTTGTTTAGGTCGGCCTAAGTCTTATATAGGTGTGTCTAAGTTGGCCTAGGTGATATCCTTGGCATAAATAGGTATATATAGGAGGTTGTGAGTCTTATTTCATCATCAAGTTGTGAAGTGTGTTCTCATTAGAGATATTTGGAGGTTTTCCCCCTCGAAGTGGCTTGTTATTCTTAGTTATATTTACAACATATTTTATATCATATTCTTCTATTGTGCAAGTTATTTCATAACATTCTGAAAAAATGCCATTAGTGGTGGTGGTTGAGCCAGCTATTGGATGGGTTGAACCAGCTATAATGGCACTTGAGATGGATTTGGTGGTGGATTGATGGGTATCCACTGGGGTATTGGTGAAAATTCGGGTGGAGTGAGTGGAGCTAACAAACGTGGTATGATGGTTGCCCCAGTCTTGTGAATCTTGTGTCTTATTGGGGTCTTGAGTTCTATCAAAGGTGTGAATTTTCAGCTGATCGAAGAACTCTACGGGACCTTTCTGGTGAGAAAAACCCAATATTATCTAGTTTTCTCTTATATCCCTACTTCTAGCACCAGTTAACTGTTGATGTGTCAGATGAGCATAGCAACAGTAAACAAAATATTACTACTTTGTTCTCCTGAAAGAGAAATAATAACGCATGGATATCTAACTCCCAAGGTCTTGGTAATCGGTTCTTGACTGTGCCAATTTCACTAAATGGTTGATGTGAACTATAATGTTCAAGGGGCCTGCTGGTGTTGAGCTTATGGATTGTTCTAAGATCAAACATAAATTTAGACCTACTTTAACTAGTTTTTTTTTAAAGAAATAGAAAAAGATAGATCAAAGCTTTGGAACTGAAGAGAATGCTAATTCACCCAGCTCAACTAGACTTGTTACCTTTCAAGGAATTCCTAACTAAAATTGTAGAATAAAATTAACTTGTGATTAACATACAGTTTCATTCATTCACAGTGCTAATTTCAACAGCAGATTGCAAATCACCATTTAAACAAAACATAAAATAAAATTTCATTCCTTGAAAGCTTTTCAAATCAAATGATTAACCCAAGATAAATATCATTTTGGAACACAATATGAAGTAGATTTAAATCTGGTTGCTTCTACTGTTGGTAAAATAGATAAGCAACATTTACAAATCTAGCACAATCATTAGTGTACAAAAAATCCATGTCTTCAAATCATCTCTATCTACATTGAGAAAACTGAAAGATACATCACTGCCTTCTACTCTTGAGTTTCTCTACCTTCTAATCCTAACTTGCTAGAAAAAATTGACCAAAAAAAATCTCCCTCTGTCCCTCTCTGAAATCTCTCTCCTTTTTCTATCCCTCTATGAAAAGAGGCAAAAAGTGCCATATATACAAAATGTGCCAAAAGAATGTGTTGGCCCCTATTTTTAGGGTTTACAAAAATGGGTTTGTTTCAGAAGGGTCGGCCCTTAGATCTTTTTTGGAATAAATTTAATCACATTCAATATGCATCCCCTGTGTCCATGTCGGTGAAGGATCGCCTTCAAGAGTAGCCCTTAGATCTTTTGCAACCACCACATTAACTTCTGGCCTTCGTGTCCACCCTTGAACTTCCTTGTAGAGCTGCTTTGAATGTTCTGAAGCATTACCATTAATGTCGACCTACCTTTGCCAGTAGAGATCACAGCTGTCCCTGACACTCGCGGTTTCTTCCCTTTCGGCTTTCTTCTTGCTTGAGATCTTTCTACAAGTTGATCCCTTCAGGAAGCAGCATCTGAATTTCCTATTAGATCTAAACACCATTGTTTACCTCTCCAATTAATCACCTTCAATCTCAGAGTAGATCCATGTCGTTTATGCTCTATTGATCTTCCTCATAAGACAGTCAGAACGGTCAAACTACCAAGGGTTCACCTTTAGCTTCCTCTGATTGGTTGAACAGACACCACATAAGATTTTTAGGCGGTCAAAAGTTATTCAAACAGAATCGCATGTCAGTGAGACACCAGTTGTGTCTCCCTGATGCGATTATACTTCACAACAGCAATCAGCATGGCCTAGAATTGTCGGCAAGACTTCATATCGAGCTGCAAGGGTCATACCAATATCCAAAATTGTTGCCCAAACTATCGTTATCGGTCGGACATCACAGCGAGCCCATAAGAGTTATACCGCTATGTTCCTCTGTTGGCAAAATATCTACATTCGGCAAGACATCATTCAGTCAGCAGGAGGTCATAGCGGGTTCCCATTAGTCACACCAAAGAGTGAAACCATCAATGAGACCTTATATCAAAGACAACCATTGACCAGGAGTTTTACCAAAGTCACATACTCATCGGCAAGACTTCACCCCGTTAGCGAGACATTACACTGAGACCATTCCAGCGGTTGGCAGGACATTACACCGAGACCATTCCACTTCGGCGAGACCACCTTCGGTCAACAAGAGGTTTCACCGAACTCAAATCATTTCGACGAGACCACCGTCAATCGGCAGGACCTTACCCCAAGAGCACCCTCTATCGACAGGAGATCCAGTAGTCAGCGAGACATTATACCGAAGCTGGCCATTTTGGTGAGACCCCCACAAGTTGGTGAGATATTACACCAAACGAGACTTCCTTCAGCGAATGCAACTTCTTTCGGTGCCGGCCACTTCGGCGAGACCTCTATCTGTCGGTGAGACATCTCCCCGAGCCACCATCTTTTGGCGAGAGCTCCATTTGTCAGCCAAAGATCCAGCGGTCGGATAGAGATAGAAAACTTCATGGCGACCAAAATTTCTCAGCGACCTAAGGATTTCAAATGAATATAACACACTGCCAGTCGGCAAGACAACTGGAGGGTCTCACCAAATTTCTTCTTTGAGGAGTTTAATGCCAAATTTGATTGAGGCATGCTTTCCAACTAACTTCCTTGAGAAATAGCATCAGATGTATGATTTAATCCTGCAAAACAATGCCTCCATTAGTCCTTAAAGCATATAAAATATATCATTTTTTATCATTTCACTCAATTTTAACAAAAAGAAACCCAACTTTGGCTGAGGTAGAACCAAAATCTGACAAAACAAAATACAGACTTAGGATGAAAACAAAAGAACTCCTAAGACCCAACCAAACAACCGAAGGCGAAGAAAAATAAATAAAAAGGGGGACCCATTTTGTTCCAGAATAAAATGGGGTGGTTATGCAAGGCATAACAGTGTGCCTTTAAGATATCTAAATATTCTTTTTACAGCCATAATATGTGCTTCTCTAAGATCTACTTGAAATCTAGCAACTAAACACATTGCATGCATAATATCTGGTCTAGTAGCAGTAAGGTACAGTAGTCCACCAATCATGGATCTGTATTTTCTCTAATCAATCTTAGCATATTTTTCATCCTTGCTCAGTTTACATCTGATTACCATAGGAGTAGAAACTGGTTTAGAATCCTCCATCCCAAACTTTTTCAACTACTCTTTTACATACTTAGATTATGAAATGAATATCTCTTTGTCAGTTTGATTCACTTGTAGACCAAGGAAGAAATTCAATTCAGCAATCATAGACATCTCAAATTCTTTCTGCATTTCTTCAGCAAAATTTTTACACATGTCTTCATTTCCTCCAAAAATGATGTCATCAACATAAACAACTACAATCAACATCTTATTACCTTGCACTTTTAAGTAGAGTTTTTTGTCAGCAAAACCTTTGTTGAATCCTTGCTTTGTCAGATATTTGTCTAGTCTTGCATACTAAGCTCTGGGAGCTTGCTTCAATCCATATAATGCTTTCTTCAATTTACAAACCATGTCCAACTTGTCAGATAGCTAAAACCCTTCAGGTTGCTCCATGTACACTTCTTCCTCCAACTCACCATTCAGAAAGGCTGACTTAACATCCATTTGATATACTTTGAAGTCCTTGTGTGTAGAAAATGCCAAAAACATTTTGATAGCTTCCATTCTGGCCATAGGGGAAAATATTTCCTCAAAATATATTCCTTCAACTTGTGAATATCCTTTGCATACCAATCTTTCCTTATTCCTTACTACTCCATTTTCATTTAGTTTTTTTCAGAACACCAATTTTGATCCAATCACATTTTTGTTCACAGGCCTAGGGACTATTTCCCATGTCTAATTCTTTTCTATCTACTGCAATTCCTCTTTTATATCTCATCCAAATTTCATCTTCACATGCTTCTTTTACAAATTTAGGTTCTATTTTAGAAAGTAAACATAAATTTACCTCAGCTGCAACTTTGCTTCTTGTCTTTACACCTTCACTCTTGTCTCCAATTATCTAATCTTCTGGATGATTCTTCTATACATATTTAGGAGTCCTAGCAACAGTTTTTGATTCATTTTCTTCTTCTTCTTCCACTTGTTCTTGTTCTTCTTTTTCTTCTTCTTCCTTCTCCTTGTTTTCTTCAGGTATATGTCCTCAGATAGGATCATCAGGTTCAACTTCACTTATCTCAATAGTTTTGCATATGTCTTCTTCACCTTTCACATTAGCACTTTCAATAATCTTCCTTAATCTTTTGTTAAAGCATATGTATGCCTTTCTAGTGGTAGAGTATCCAATAAATATTCCTTCATCACATCTAGCATCAAACTTTCCAATATTTTCATCATCTCTTTTAATATAGCATCTGCTTCCAAATACCTTAAAATATTTCACAGTAGGAGTCTTACCAGTCCATAACTCAAAAGGTGTCTTTGTGTTGTTGTGTCTGATTTGAACTCTATTAAGAACATAAACAGTAGTATATATCGCTTCTCTCTAATATACATTTGATACATTAGATTCTTTCATCATAATTCTAGTAGCTTCCTATACTGTCTTGTTTTTCCTTTCAACTACTTCATTCTGTTGTGGGGTTCTCAAAGCAGAAAACTATCTTTTTATGCCATGCTTCTCACATAATGCATTAAGTTCACCAGAAGTGAATTCACCACCTCTATCCGATCTTAAACATTTTATTTTCAAATTTACTTCATTCTCCACTCTTTCTTTGAATACCTTAAACCTATCTAGGGCCTAATTCTTTTCTCTGATAAAAGCAACCCATGTCATTTGAGTGTAATCATCAATAAGCAACATGAAATATCTATCACCATTCAGGCTTCCAGTCTTAGTCGGACCACATAGATCAATATGTACTAACTCCAACATTCTGGTAGTAGGATGTTCTTTTCCTTTAAAGCTACATCTTGTATGCTTCCCCAGTTGGCAACTTTTGCAAATAGTATTAGCAGGTCTTGTGATTCTAGGTAGTCCTCGAACTATTTCCCTTTTATTGATCTTGACCAGGTTATCAAAGTTCACATGTTCCATTCTTCGATGCCATAACCAACTTTCACTGATCTGAGATACAAGACAATGACCATCAACTCCCTTCAGCTGATAGATGTTTCCATGAGTTCTTCTTCCAATAACAATCATATCTCCATTTTCGGGTCCTTTTATGATTTCATAGGTATTGTTCTAAAACACAAGTTTAAAACCATTGCTACACATCTGATCAACACTCAGAAGATTATGCCTCAAACCCTTCACATAATATACATCATCAGTTCTATGCACTCCATCAAAACTAATTGAACCTTTACCACAGATCTTAGTTCTTGAATCATCACCGAACATAACTAAACCACCATCATATCTCTCAAGTTTAGTGAACTTACTCTTATCTCTGGTCATGTGGTTTGAACATCCACTATCAATTACCCAATAGTCTTCATCCTGTCTTGCATGAAATTCGGTAACAAGAGTATCTTCCATCCTATTCTTCTTAACCTCTAGAGCCCTTTTCTTACATAGCTTCCAAAATTAGTGGATACAGATTTATTTTCCAAAGCTAAGAATAAGCATTCACTATCATCAACCTCATTTTCAGATTCATCATCAGAAATACATGCCTCTTCCTTAACATAGTACAGCTTCTTATACTTCTTATCCTTCATATCCTTATCCTTATCATCCTTGTTCTTTTTATGTGCAGCCCTATTCAGACATCTTGAAGCATAATGACCAATATTACCATAGCTAAAGCATTTAAAGGGCAACATACCATTATACTTTCTGGTACCTTTCTTCAATTTCCTGGTGAAGTTAGCTTCCAACTCATCAGCATCATTGCTATTTGGTTCCTCCTCAATCTTCATTTCCTTAAATGTCATTTCTATATTTTCTTTTATCCTGTCATCTTTCTAGAACTTTCTCAATTCAAATGCTTGCAAGGTGTCGAACAAGTGTTCCAAGGTGTACTTCTTAGGGTCATACATTTCTTCAATCACCAAGATTTTATCATTGTAGCAGTCTAGTAGGGTGATCAAGATCTTCTCTATTATGTCTTCATCTACTAGCTTTCCTCCTTGATTTCTAACCTCATTTGCAGTATGTTCAACCCTGTGAAAGAAACTTTTAAATTCTTCACCGTCTTCCATTTTCAGGTTCACAAATCTATGCTTTTCCACTAGTCTCTTTGTCAATTTCACCTTTTCATTCCCTTCATACATGTCTGCCAACTTCTTCCAGACTTCATATGCAGTATCCAAAGAATTGACCTTAATTCGCTCATTTTTAGATAAACCACTACAAATCGCATACTTCACCTTCTCATTTTCTTCATAAGAAGAGATCTCATCTGCAGTATTAACACCACCGGACAGAATTGTATACTTATTCTCAACAGCCTTCCAAGTTTTGAAACCAAGAGAGATAATATATCCTCTCATCTATCCCTTCCAATCTTTGTATTCATTTGCATTAAACATAGGGATCACCAACTTGTGCGCCATTGAATCTTCCTTAAGCAGTTAAGCTCTATAGCAAGGAACCACAATCTCTGATACCAATTGTTAAACAAGAGAAGGACAATTGAGAGGGGGGTGAATCAGTTGTCACACAAATTCAACCTTAAAACTTGATCACTTATTAGATCTTCAACCACATTATTTTGTTATTAAATATGAGCATGAAACACAGATAACAAAAAGTGAATCAACACAATGAACACCATATTTTTACATGGAAAACCCAATAAGGGAAAAACCACGGAGAGGGTTAACTCACAATATAAAGATTATAAACTGAATACAAAGGCTCACTACCAAGGGCTCACTGCCCAAAAGAGGACTCATTGTCCAAGTACAAAGGGCCACTGCCTACAAAGGACTCATTGTCCAACAAGGAGGCTCACTGCCTACATATACAAAAGAGAACAAAAGATCCACCATAGCAATTAAAGCACATTCGCAGGATTACAAAAACCTTTAGTTCACTTCCTTCAGCACACTGAAAAACTGCTATCACAACTCACTCACACACACTTTTGCTCTTATGATTTGTGGCACACTTTCGTCACTTTGCATCACACTGTCATACAATTCTTCACAAATCGCCTTGATTTTATACCATTCTCAACCTTAGAAACATTTACCAAGGTCGGCCATAATACATTTTTTTATAAATTCAAATTAGGTCGAAAACTCTAAATTCCCGCGGTGGAAAGGAATAAGAGTGGATCAATAAAAAACATAAGAAATAATATTCTTGAATCTTCTACATGCTTCCTCAATTAAATTTTATTCTTCAATTGAAGTGTAAACACTAGGTCGTTCAAACCTAATGAAAACACAAATTATCAATGATGCACACGCTTCCCAACAAGAAGATGACACGCGGATGCCACAACATGCTTAATTATGCACAAGAATACATCTTAGGATCTTCCAGATACATTCGCAGCAAAAACAACAAGCTTCTATCACTGAATTTCTTTCACCAGTCTGTTTGGTCTGTGCAGACGCACACAAAAATACTAAAAAATGATTTTATGATTACCAAACACCAAACCTCTTCACCAGAGCATAGGAAAGACCTTCACAAGACATCTACCAGATCCGCACAATCTGAAATGAAACAGTGGAGGACTGCGGAGAAAACATATTCCTCCCAGTCCATTGAACACTAACACTGTTGGTAGAACACACATACTGGTGGACACAAATTTCACGTACCATCTCACCAGAAATTGAAACTCAAACTATATCATCATCAGATCACCATAATGAAATATTCATAACCGCACAGGCATAGGATCACCACAGGAGAAATACAGAGCACATACCAGAGCACAATCTGAACACTTGCAACACTTTGATTTCTTGTCTTCATGAATTTTCTCAAAATCACTTTGAAACTCATCAAACCAACATATCTACAACACCTTAAAGGTAGCTCCATGTACTCACAGCATCTCACCAGCATCTCAGCCATGCATGTACAATCTACAACATACTGAATAGTGTTGACATTAATGAAAACATTAATGACAACACCACCAAACTAGCTCATACTTGCAACAGGTTTTGCATTCAAGAGCAAGGAGAAATTATTCAAGCATTCAAAATTGAAGTCTTGGAGCAGCATTCTATTTTTTGTGTAGGTCTTCAAGTTCATTTTTTCAACAAGATCAAGCATTGTCAAAGATTGATGATAGATACCTATTGAGGATCATGATGGATTCTAGGTTTTGGGAGATGGACTAAGACATTCAACCAAGCCTAATGACTTGTTTCCTAAGTGGTTCCATCTTCTATTATCATTCTACTTTCTTCCTAAAAGAAGGTATTATCAAATTTGTGATCTATTAGGGTGATTTGATATCTCCCAAAGTAGGTCCTCACCATTGTTCATGTTTCACTTAGGGATTCTATTCTAACACACTTGAATAGGTTTTCTTTGCATTTTCAGCTCGTTTAATCTTAGAGACACTTAATATTAGGGATTGCACACACTTTTCATATTTTAGATCTATATTTTTCATCAAGGTTTAATTACCAAACTTGGGGTTTGAATGAGGAAAACCCCTATCGACAACCAAACAAATATTTTTTTTGCAAATTTATCATAGATTCAAATATGGGAGCGAAGGTTTAGAGTTACAGGGAAGAACTGCAGGTTTTAGACTCAAATCTCATATCCAAAATTTTCCAGAAAGGGCTACCTAGACCCATTCACCCATGGGTGAATGAGTCCCTATCAGGCTTGCAGAAACAACATTTTGTGGCAGACACACAACATTCATTTCTCCCATATTTTCTAGAAATTTTGTTATTTCTTTTAGTTTTACACTTAATCTTCAAGATCCCACTGATAGATTGCATTTTGGAGTTTATTTTCTATTTTTAGTTTTTCTCCCCAAAGTGTTGTTTGGCTAGACCCCAATCCTTCAAGCATAAGGAAATTTGAATATTTTCACCTTGATTTGATTCACCTAAGGGTTGTTAATCAATTTGAGGTGCGCATCTCATTTCCTAATGAATTGAGGAAGATAGGGTCTATTAACCCTTTTTTAGGCCTACCTTTCCATTTTCAGGGAAACCCTATTTTTTTCATTTCAAGTTCAAAGACCCCCTCCTATTATGAAACATTTTAGAGTGTTTGGAAGAAAATGTTATATCAAGAGAGATGAAGAAAACTTAGGAAATTTTGATGCAAGATCAGATGAAGGAATCTTCTTTAGATACTCTACAAAGAGCAAGGCATACATATGCTATAACAAAAGGCTAAATAAGATATTTGAAAGTGCAACTATCAAAGTGGATGAAGAATCTCACCAAATCTCAGTGTTGATAGAAGGATATGAATCTGATGAACCCCCTTGCAAAGAAGGAGAAGAAGAAGACAAAGAGAAAGAGATGACAGTGGAAGAGGAAGAATCTTCAGAAAGGAATCCTACGACTCCTAAGTATGTGCAGAAGAATCATTTTGAGGATCAAATCATTGGAGATAGAGAAAAGGTGTACTGACAAGAAGAAGAGATACCATGAAAAAGGAATATGTAAACTTTTGTTTACTCTCTAAGGTAGAACCTAAAATAGTAATTGAAGTATGCAAGGATGAAAGTTGGATCAAATTTCTATGGAATAAGAGTTGAAGAAATTTGAGAAGAATTAGAAATGGAAACTGGTCCCAAGACCAGAAAATAAGAATGTGATAGGAACCAAATGGGTGTTCAGGAACAAATTGAATGAGAATGGAGAATTTATCAGGAACAAGGCTAGACTTGTGTGTGAGGGATACTCACAAGTAGGAATAGATTTTGAAGAGACTTTTGCTCCAGTAGCAAGAATGGAATCCATTAGGATTTTTTTGTATTTTTCAGCACATAAAGACTTCAAGGTGTATCATATGGATGTTAAGTCTACATTTTTGAATGGTGAGTTAGAAGAAGAGATTTACATTGAACAACTGGAAGGTTTTCAATTATCAGAATATTTTGATATGGTCTGCAGGTTGAAGAAATCTTTATATGGACTCAAACAAGCTCCTAGAGCTTGGTATGCAAGATTGGATAAGTACTTATTGCAGTAGGGATTCAAAAAGGGTACTATAGACAACAATCTTTACTTCAAGGTTGAGAGAGATCAAATCTTGATTGTGGTTGTGTATATTGATGACATAATCTTTGGAGGAAATGAGGAAATATATAAAAAATTTGCAGAGGAGATGCAAAGTGAGTTTAAAATTTCAATGTTTGGGGAGATGAATTTCTTCCTTGGGCTACAAATCAGTCAATCTAATAAAGGTATATTCATCTCACAATCAAAGTATGTCAAGGAAATGTTAAATAATTTTGGAATGGAGGACTCTAATCTAGTATGTACTCCCATAGTTACTAGTTGTAAGTTGAGCAAAAATGATGAATCTCCTAAGATAGATCAGAGAAAGTATAGATCCATGATTAGTCAATTGTTATATCTAACTACTACTAGACCAGATATCATGCATGCAATGTGTCTTCTAGAAATATTTCAAGATCCTAGAGAATCACATGTGGCAGCGGTCAAAAGAATATTTAGATATTTGAAAGGCACTCCAAAATTTGGTCTATGGTATCCTAGGGATATTGATTTCTCTTTGAGTGCTTATACAGATGCAAATTGGGAAGGTTGTATAAATGATTGAAGAAGTACAAGTGGAGGTGCTTTCTTTCTGGGAAGCAGATTGGTCTCTTAGCTAAGTAAGAATTAGGATTCAGTATCATTATCTTCTGCAATGGGAAAATATATTGTAGCAACATCCTATTACACACAGGTATTGTGGATGAAGTAGACATTGAAGGATATCAGATTTTCATATGATGAACCTATTTCTATCTTGTGTGATAATGAAAGTGCTATCAACATTCTAAAAAATCTAGTAATGCATTCAAGGACAAAGCATATCTCTATCAGGTATCACTTTCTAAGAGAGAAATTTGTAGAGAATAAAGTGAAGTTGGAGTATATGTCTAAAAAAGACCAAAGAGAAGACATTTTCACAAAGGCTCTTCCAAAAGATACATTTGAGTATCTCAAGTAGAAGCTAGGGGTTATTGCCTCTCCTTTTAACTAGATACATGAGTTGGTGCATCTATCCAAGTGAGCAATTCCAAATTTATTCTTTTCCTTAGACTAATCAATGTTGCCTCTCAGGGGGAGTAGGTAGTGGTGTCTTTGGTTGGTGCAGTTAGGGGGAGCATATTTTGTGCCCATAAGGGGGAGAGAGAAGTAGAGTGAGAGTAATGGAGAAAAATTAGCTTGTAGGTGTTGTATGAATTGAACTATGCAAGTCTTTCCCTTTGCCATTGATTTCAAAGGGGGAGAGAAAAGTTTGAAAAACTAAGGAGAAATTGATGTCTAAAAAACACGGGGGGGGGAATGAATCCTAAAAAGGGGAGAAAAGAAAGAAGTTCAAAATGTAAGAAATATCCAAGTAAGGGGCAATGTTGCTTGATGCAGGGTTTCTTTTATTGTTGATGTTCTTTCAAAGTCGGTGTTTCCACCAATGACAAAGGAGGAGATTATTGGAGATTATTGTAGAGTTGTCGTTGTTGTCAACGGGGAGATTGTTGCACTATGTTGTCCTTAGTGTTGTCATTAATGTCAACCTATGTCAACCTCTAGTGTGGTGTTGAGCAGGTGTTCTAGATGGGAGATTGTTGGTTTTTGTTGTAATCTCTAGTGTGGTTGTGATGAGAACGTGTTTGTGATGTTGAGCGGGTGTTGTTGATGAGCTGGTTCACTTGGTTTCCAAGTGCTTTTGAGAAAATTAATATAGAGAGTGTGCAAGGTGGAAAATTTTTGTTTTGCATTATGCTCTACATTTCTTCATTGTTGAGGATGTGCTTGCACGGTTTGGATGAGATGATCAAAGGTGTTTAGAGGTGTTATATCCAGAGTTTCAGGTTATGGATCATGCGGCAGTGGAAGTTGTGTCTGACAGTGTGTTGCTTGTGAAGAAGGTTTTGTAGGAGAAATGGAACTACTTCACATTTCTTCATGTTGAGGTTTCTTGTCTTTTGGATTTGGGAACATGCTAATATTTTATGTATCTACCTTCCCTTGGAGTGTTTGGTGTTCAATTATTCCACAACGTTGGTTAGTGAGTTGTATGTCTATGGTAGTGTGGTTGGTTGCACAGGATGATAGTATTCTCAATTGCAGGTGGTTGTCGCAGTGTTGCTGAATATTTTGATGATGTTGGAATATTTTGGGATATTGTGTGATGTTGCTTCATGGTCTTTAGGATGTTTTTGGACCTAGTGAAGAGCGAATTGATTGTTTTTTAGCATTAATGTAGGTTTGGCTGACCTGACATGTTAGCACTGATTACAGAGGTAGTTTTTTGTTTGTGGAAGTGTGGTGTAGTGTGTCGGTGTAGATTTGGGTCCTGGTTAACCCTTGGTGTGGTCATCCTTCACTTATTTCCACCATGAAAGTGTTTGGTGTTAACCTATTTTTTGGTTGCATGTTTGAGGTGCATACATTTCATTAAGGCTTACCTGGAGAAGTTTTTTTGAGGTCACACAGGATATATAAGCAAGGTTATTTTTTGGAGATGTGTATGGTATAGTGTGGTGTATTATGTGATACAAAATTATGTGAATGTGATCAAGTTTTGTGATCTAAGTGTGAGCTTAAACACCTAAGGATATCAGAAGCAATGAGCAGAAGGTGTCTACATTTTTAGTGTACTTGAATTTGTTGGAGGTAGTGAGTTGAAGGTTGTGGATGGTGTAGATTTGTTGTGGAGGATCTTCATTTTTCTCTGAGATAGTGAACCTCTTTGTAACATTCTTCTTCTATTCTTTTCTATTCTAGACAATGGGTCCTTTGGGAATTAAGCCATTCTTTTCTTCTAGGCAATGAGCCCTTTCGATAGTGAGCCTATTGTATTCGTTGTTGTTATTCATATATGTGTGAGTTAATCCTCACCGTATTTTTTTCTTGATTAAGGTTTTCCACGTAAATCTCATGTTCTATGGTGTATGATTGTGAATGTGTTTATGTTTCATTAGTTTACATTCATGTTGGTGAATAATAAGGGTTTGAAGGTTAATGAGGGTTTTAATGTTTTAATGTACAATTGATTCACCCCCCTCTCAGTTGTCCTATGTCTAACAAAACCTCCTTGTAATAGTCTTCTTATATTATCTTCTATTCCAGATAGAGATTCCTTTGGGTAGTGAGCACTTGGCAGCTAGCCATTCTTTTCTTATGGGTAGTGAGCCTATTGTATTCGGTGTTGTTATTCATATATATGTGAGTTAATCCTCACCATGGTTTTCCCTGATTAGGTTTTTCCACATAAATCTAGTATTCTATAATTGTAAGAGGGAAATATGGATTAGGATTAGTATCCATGAAATCAATCAAATGAAATCAAAACAAAGGATAAAACCCAACCTACTCATGAAATGCAATTTCCATAGCTATGAATTCAACAAACAAGGTTAGCACAATCAAATCGAAACACAAATGAATTCAAACTACACAATCTTACCATCCCATGTTGGAGTGTGTTTGTGTTGATCTTGATATGTTGGATTGCTTTTCAACACAAAGCCTCCATTATTTGCAAAAGCTTGATAATGATGATGATGATGATGACCTAGAATGCAAGAGTGTTTGCTCAATTTTCTCAAGAATCACACTGACATGACCACTCCACAAATTCTCTGAATGAATTGTGAGAGGGATGAGGATTATTTTATAGATTTGCTTATTTCAGATGAATGATCTAGATGCAAAGATCAAAGATCAAGATCAACAGTCAATGTCTATTGAGAGGAAATAGATTGAGTAGTTAACTGACCTGATTAATCTAATTAAGGGAATCAATTGGATAATCAGTGGAAATTTGATATTTTAATTAGTGGGTTTGGAATAATCAGTGGAAATGATTGATTATTTTAGCAAATTAGATTGAGTAATCGGAGGATGTGATTTGATCAATCAAAATGTGTGAGGATAATTAATTAATTAATCTTGAGAGGAACGTGCAAGATGAAATTGATTTAATAAATGAAAGCTTATTTATTAATATACCATGTTGAGTGAATAAATAACATTAGAGACATAATTATATAGTTAATGTTTATTTAATTAATCAAGAGGAATAAGGTTAAATTAGTGATGACCTAGTGAATTAATTAAACAATTCAAGATTATTTAATTAATATAGGAAAATAGGGTTAAATGATGGAAATGATGTTAAAAGGGGATTAATGATGCCAATAATGAAAAAATGTAGTTTTAGGATGTGTGATATGCATTAGGAATTTTTACATGTCTATAATAATGTATGGTTGTGAATGTGTTTATGTTTCATTGTTGATGTATAATAAGGGTTTGAAGGTTAATCAGGATTTGAATGTTTGAATGTACAACTAATTCACCACCCCCCCCCCCTCTCAGTTGTCCTATGTGTCTAACACTTCTATTATATTAAATTAAAAAATTATACCATTTTGTGATGAAGCTTTTAAACTTTCGTGCATAGACTAATTGTCCCATTCAATGGAAAATAGCCCCAAATCAAAAGGAAAAGTGTGTATAATATGGGAAGAAATTGAAATGTAGAGTTCCTTGAATATATAAAATGTTATATTTTTAGTCACTAAAATACAATCGACTTCCTAAATTTGTCTAACTTTATATGATGACACAAAATAAGAAATTTTAGGAAAATAATAAACTAGACTACCTTATTTATAAGAATATTTGTGTTGTAACAAGTACTATATTTAATTAACTTCATTTGTAATTTTATATGATTAGTATGGCTTCTACTTAATAGAGAGGGGTAGGCCTTCAATTCATTAACATGTTATGGTTGTAATTATTTTGTTTAAAATTAAAACATATGGTTTGTATTATATGACAAATATACCATATAAAATATTTTTAAATTAATGAGAATCTCTTCAAATCAAAATAGTAAAAATAGGGAGGCTAAGGATTTATGTCTTAAGATGATTCCTAAGAAGGTCCACGATGAGGATGCTAAGATGCTTGAAAAAGACTTATCTCTTCAAGAAATTGAAAACACTATTAGGTCACTAGCTAATGAGAAGTCTCATGGTGTTGATGGGCTTACAGTTGAGTTCTATATAGTGAATATTGATTAGATTGGGACATAATTTCTAGAGATGTATAGCTATGATTTTCAGAGTAACTCATTGGGCCATATAAGATCAATAGGGGGATTATAAAGTTGATCCCTAAAGATGGAGACAAAACACATTAAGAATTGGAGACCTATTACTCTTTTGAATGTCTCATACAAGATCCTTGCAAAAACTCTCTTGCCAAGTAACAAAAATCCTTGGGAAAGTTGTGTATGTCACTCAAACAAGCTTTATTAAGGGGAGGTATATTTTGGAGAATCTTATAACAAGCTAGGAGGGAATGAATTGGGTCAAACATGATAACCATGAGGTGGCAATGGTTCTCTTAGATTTTGAAAAGGCTTATGATAGGATTGAATGGCCTTTTTGTGGGATATGCTACATTTATTTGGTTTCCCTCCAATCTTTTGTAAGTGGATTAAGATTCATTTTAATGACTTGTCTGCAGTTATAGATGTTAATGGTGAATTGACTGATTCAATAATTCACCAAAGATCAATTAGGCAAGGCTATCCTATAGCACCTTCCTTGTTTGTTATTGCAATTGATGCTTTGTATTATGTTCTTAGGTCTGACCTATTGTCCCCCTATTAATGGAATTAGATTGCCCAACCAGGAGCAATTGTTGAATGCTCAATTTGCAGATAATACTACTCTTTACATTGAATTTTCTGAAGCTAATTTTGATAATACCATAAAGAGACTTGAAGTATTTTGTGTTGCCTTTGGGCCCAAGATTGCGCCTCATAAATCCACTATTATTGGTTGGTCTCAAGAGCCCCCCAATTGGATTGTGAATAAGGGTTGGGGATGGTCTAACCCCCACAAGGTTGTGAGATACTTGGGAATCCCATTTTCAGTTTCCTCCTCACTAAAAAGTATGTAGGATTGGCTTTTATGAAAATTGAGAAGAAACATCAAAAATGCAAATGCAATTGCTTTCTCTTGTTGGCAGGATTCAAGTAGTCCAAAAGGTCATAGCTTCTCATGCAAATTATCACTCCTCGGCATGGTTATTTTCCAATATACAATTTGGAAAACTTCAAAAGATTCTTAAGGAAATTTTATGGTTTGATGGAAAGGGCAACAAAAGGAGGCGTAATGTAAATTGGACTTGGTGTTGCCTCCCAAAAAATCAAGGTGGGATAGGCCTAAAGGATCTTTGAATCCAAGGGATTTCTTTAGCTTCTAAGTGGATCTTCAAGGCTTTGGATGGTGATGAACCCTGGAGAATTTTGATAAGGAACAATTTGGCTTTATCTAAACCAAAAAGGGTAACCAGTGGAAAAATTTGCACATTCATGACATTTTATTTGGTTAGTTTGATGTTAGTTTTTGGCTCTATTGTTTTTACCACTCTTAGGAAAGCTTGGACTTAGTTAGGCATTTTATATCTGGTGGTGATGTAATGAATAACTCTCCTTCTTACTATGTACCTAATAGGTCTATATGGTGGAATGTTGGTCTAAATGGAAAACCGTTGGCTCTTTCACAAGGTTGCTCTGCAAAAAATTGGAACTCTTGGGGGATTACAGACTAGGCTCTTGGGAGCAGTTGTGTGCTAAGTTTAGATTACCTATGTCCCAAGAAAAACATATACCATGATTTTTAATAGTTTGGGGGATTGGTTCCTCGAGTTAATAGTGAGTGATACAGATGCTCTTGAATAAAGTGATAAGATGGCTCTAAATTGCTTCCAGTTTCAGTTAAAAACATTTATTTAATTTTTGTTGGCTTAGGAGAGGTATATGAGTGATTGAATTCCTCATGGCACTTGACATGGTCTAACTCTAAGTGGACCAAACAAATTAACTATTCTTGGCATAATATTGTTGAACCTAAAAAGACTTATTTTTGTTGGTTTTTTATGTAAAAAAAATTGGTTGTTGGGCATGTTTTGCATAAGTATGGGCTTCCCACTAGAATTTGTGATTGTTGTTCTATGCCTAAAATTTTTTGAACATTTATTTTTTGATTGCAAATATGTTATTTATATATGGTCTTTATTTTTTGGTCACCCTGTGAACTAGAATGATGATATTGGTTTTTCTTGGCATGAGATTCTTGTTGGGTATGTTGAGAGCTTTGATGCTACTTCAAATAAGGTGTTTCTTTTTCTTTCAAATAAAGTTTTATGGTTTTTATGGAAGAAGAGGAATGAAGAGGCTTTTTAGAGCAAAAGAAGGCATCTTACTGAGTTTAATAGTGAACTCACTTTCTTGAGTATTATGTTACAGGTATCTGTTGCCATGGAAATTTCCAAAGAATGCTTTATGATCCTGTTAAAAGAAGGTGTCACTCTAGTTTACATATCTAAAATTACATTAGCTCATTTCTTTCTGCAAGGGAGGATTAAACTGAACAAGAAGCCGGAGTTGCTTAACAACTATTTGGAAAAGATGAAGATAGATAAATCAAAATTGAAAGAAAAGAGAACCAATTGAAAGAAAATGATCAACCTGTTGTCATAAATATTGATCCTAATCTGATTATGCCTCCTATTGGCACTTATAAGTTTGATAAAGCAGAATGTAGCAATAATGTAATAGGAGCTTGGGACTAGTTCTAATTATTGTAGTTGTTTCTATAATAGTTTTAGGAACTTCAAACTCGATCATAGCTTTTGATTTAAGATAACTAGTAATCCTCTCTGATACTTTCGAGAGTTGCAACTCCATATGATGTATTTTTATTTTTCTGAACTATTTCTAATATATAAAAAAATTAAAGAGAGATGTGTTGAACAACTAAGATTAATTAATTATTTCAACAAATTCAAAAATTTAAGAATGGAGACATTACATTATGCCTTTAATACATATCGCATAATTATTTGATATGTCTTGCAACAATTTTAAAGATGTAGTTGTTTTTAATGATAAAATAGAAATTTAAGATTGAGAACTTGTAAGAGTTGCAATTGTCTTAATCATGGTTGCAAACAAAGAGAATACATTAAATACTAAAGTTAATGGCATAATTGTACATATTCTAACTTACCTATTGGGTTGTCATTCAGGAGAAATGAAGTGGCATGAAAATAAACACTAGGCGCAGCTATGGGAGGAGAGAGCACACGTTTAAGGCACAGGTAAAGAGGAAAAGTGAATGTTTAGAGAAGGGACTGAAAGACTAAAAGAAGCCAGTCAAGAGAAGATCACTGATATGCAGCAAAGTGACGAAGGCGCAGGTCAGGGAAGGAAAGTATAGTCAACAGAGGCATGTAGAATGAAGTTGGAAGAGCGATTGGCTTGTAGAGAGGGAGGCAGGTAAAGATCAAACGAAGAGGCTGAAAGTAGAGATTAAAAGAGCATGTGTAAGGTCCCATATTGTAATATGTTTACAAAACTTATGTTGCATATTTTGACATGTATTGTGTGAGCTTTAATCAAATTGAACCAAACTATTGTGTTGGCATTTAAATTTTGTTTTTGAGTAGCAAGTGTATGTTGTTAAGGGGTTGTGACTCAGGTCAAGGTAGGATTCTTGCATCAATATCTTGGTATCATGCTATCAAATAACAATTGTTTATGAAAACTAATATTCTTTGAGCATAAGACTCCACATTGCTTAAAATACTTCGAAGGTTTACACGATTCTTCGTATAAATCTATAAAACTAATAACTTTTAGAGTGGATGTAAATAGTTGTAAGTAGAAACCCTTAAAACCCTCATTCAACCCCTTGTTGAACAACTTACAATATAAATATATGGAGATTATAATCTCTAATCCTAAAGATTACATCTAACCACTATAAAAACATGATAGTGGTTAATTTATTACAATTATTAATATTTTAAAAAAATTAATCAATTCATATTAAATAAGGTATGATTTAAATTTTAGCTTTATATGTGGTCTTTAATAAAATTAATTAAACTAGAAGTTTATCTTTAAATTATTAGTTCTTGCTGGGGAACTATTGCGGAGGCTCGAAAACCTTAATTGGCTATTACAATTTTGTAGTTCAGCCAATCAAAATTTGTAATTTGCATGTCTAAATTTTGTTTCCTATGTTGTTATAGACAACTTGCTAAAATTGTAATTGTTTGCAATTAAAAAAATAAAAAATAAAAAACTTTGATTGGTGGATTAATATTGCACGCAGTTTTCGAAGCAAGAGCGTGCACAACTATCATGGCTTGGCCTGCAAGCTCCTATGGATTGTCATACTTGGGAGTAGGTAATGGGAAATTGGAAGTTCGTAGTTTTAGCTATGTTGACGCCTATTTGCATGGAGAGAAGACATGGCAATAATTAAAAAGAGGGCAGTAGTGAGCCAGTATTCATTACTAACAAAGCTACAGGTGTGCGTATTTTGTGTTTCTTATATTCTATCTAACGATCACTTTTTTCTTTGCATCAAAATAAACATCTTTGAATAGGAGCTACACCTTGAACTCTATAATGGTGACAGGGATGGTCTGCTTTCAGCTATTACCCTCATTTTCAGGGAGAATGGTTTATTTGTTACAAGGGTTGATGTTAAAACATGAGGGGATAAAGCAGTGAATGTTTTCTATGTCGCAAATGCCTAAGAAAATCCTGTAGACATGAACATTTTTAAAGCCAAGAGAAAAGAGATTGGCGATACATTTCTACAAATGAAAATGTGCCTAACAGGGTGAACAATATACAAATGTTTGTTTATTATTGTAAGTATCAAAGATATGCAAGATTCTTTGGGATGAATTTCCGATCCATTTAAGAGCTCTTGCCTTTAGCAAAGGTGTTCATTTGTATTGATGTAGAGAATACCCAAACCCATGAAAATCTTTTTGTTAGCTTATCAATCTCACTCTTTCTGAAAATCCTTTTGCAAACAACTATAAATTTCAGGATTATATAACAAAAAATGATTGAAATGCTAATTGATTTTTTGTGCAGGTGGTTCTTTGCATTGCTCAACAATTGGGAGCAGTTGTACCATTTGTTTTTTCCCAGGTAAGCAATGTAACTCATGTTGCATTGTCTTGTTTAACAAGCTGCATATGACTAATAATGTTGTTGCAGATTGTCAGAAGGTTGGAGATGTGGAAATTATTCTTACAATAGTGTTGGCATTTTTTGCATGCGAAGGAGGCATAAAATTTATTGTTAGGGATACCATGGTTTTATCTTTCAATTTATACTATCGTAGTTTGTGTTATTGTGTTTTTTAGGGTGGTTGTGCTTTGTTTTTCATTTAAGGTTTACAAATTTATGTTCTATTTTTGGCCTCACCTTGCCTTATTTATGTATTAGATTTAGTTTGCATCTTTGCTATTGATTTTTTTAGGCTCAATGTGCCCTATTTTTGCATTCGAGGTTTATTGATTTCAAAAAAATCAAAAAAAAATTGTGTGCACGACAAGTGATTGAATATATTCGGAAACAACAAGCTCGAAGAAAATAAGGCAATCCACTATAAGGAAGAGGAGGATGCTTCCTTTGCCTCTATGCAAATGGTTTATTACATTCTTCTTTAATAGTCATCAACTTTATCAATGCATGGCTATAAGAAAGTAAGATTCTAAAATTTTTGGGCTTTATGTGGAATCCCTTATCATGAGTTATGGAAGTTGAACCAAGAACAAATCCTTCAAAACTAATGATGGTGTAGGTAATGAAAAACATATCTTGTGTTAGGGTTAGAAGGTAGATTTCAATCAGTTTAAATGCATATTTGATCAATAAAACAGAGAAATAGAAAAACCCAGAAAAATATAGCAACAAGAAGACAACACAAAGATTTAACGTGGTTTACCCAAATCCGGGCTACATCCACCAATAAGAGGGTCCAAAAATATATTAATCTCCCAGCAAATAACCTTTACAATGACATGCAAAAATAGGCAAAGCCATGCAGCAACGTTTTTATCACGTTTTTCACTTGTTGGTTTTACACAGCCATGGCTACAGATACCCGCAACTTCTCATGCGTTTTTTCAGCCACTACTATGCAATTTTCTACTAACATTTTTCATGACCTGCACACCTCAAAACTCATCCCCGAGTATTCTAATATGCTCCCACACATGTCCCATTAATTACCAATGAAGTGTGGCCATTGGTTGTGTCTCATGCACACAATAAAACACTTTCTTTGGGTGATTACATTTACTTTGTCCATCTTTCCATAGACTTTATATTTAAAAATATTGTCACTAATTACTTCCATTTGTAACTAATCACTTCCAGCATTTAATAGTTGTTTCTAACCACCTTTTAGATACAAGTGTAGCATAAATATAAGTGCAGCAAATTATTTAATAAATAAAATAATACGAAGATTTTATCTCAGTCTGATTGGTCTCCATAACACAACAATCTCCCACTTGGAGACTGATCGGACTCCCCTCCATACCATCTCCCACTTGGAGACTAATCAAAACACTATTGCCCCTACAACTCCCACTAGAAATCAGCATCTTGGACCCTATTGTTTTGTTTAAGTTGAATTCAACCTTGAAGGCCAACCAAAGTTGAAGAGGAGCTCAACTTCTCCCTTGTCACCGCCTCTATAAACATATTCGTTGGATTGTCATCTATATGTATCTTTTCTAGCTTCACCTGTCCATCCTCCAATACTAAACGAATGAAATGATATCTCAGTTGTATGTGTTTGGTTTTAGAGTGCAAGGCAGAATTCTTTGCAGGATGTATAGCACTCTGACTGTTCGTAAACAAGCAACTTTCATCATGTTGTTTGCCCAACTCTTCCATGAAAATTTGCAGCCATATCATCTCTTTTGCCACCTTTGTTGCAGCTACATACTCTACCTCCATGGTGGATAAAGCAACCACCTTTTGCAACCAAGAAATCCAACTCACTGTTGTCCCACCAACTATAAATACATAACCTATGGTACGCCGCCCGGTATCTATATCTCCTACCAAATCTGAGTCAACATAGCCTTTTAAATCAGTATTAGAGCCTCCAAAACATAAACATTTATTGGATGTACCTCTCAAATATCTGAGAATCCATTTTACTACATTCCAATACTCAACTCCGGGATGACTCATATACCTACTAACAACTCCTACGACATGTGCAATTTTTGGTCTCACGCATAGCATGGCGTGCATTAAACTTCCTACAGCTGAAGCATATGGTACCTTGGACATTTTTTCTTCCTCCTCTTGTGTCTTAGGACACATATCTTGAGTCAATTTGACATGACTAGGCAAAGGTGTGCTAACAGTTTTTGCATTCTCCATATGAAATCTCTGCAACACCTTTTCAACATAATCAATCTGAGATAAAAACAATTTTCTATTTTTCCTATCTCTTGTAATCTTCATACCAAAGATTTGTTTTGCTACCCCCAAATCCTTCATATCAAATGAATTTTCTAACTATTGTTTTAACTCTATGTAATCCATGTTAGACCCCGCTACAAGCATATCATCAACATATAAACATAAAATAATGTAGCTATCATCATCTAACCTCTTAAAGTAAACACAATGGTCTAAATTACACTAGTTGTAGCCTTGTTCAGCCATAAAACTATCAAATTTAATGTACCATTGCTAAGGTGTTTGCTTCAAGCCATATAAGCTTTTCTTCAATCTGCACACTAATTTCTCCTTACCTTTGACCTCAAACCCTTGTGGTTGTTCCATATATATTTTCTCTTCCAAATCACCATGGAGAAAGGTTGTTTTAACATCAAGTTGTTCTAAATGCAAATCTTTAGCAACCACAATACTTAAAACAGTATGAATAGAAGTCATTTTAACAACCGGAAAAAATATTTCATCAAAATCAATGCCCTTTTTCTATGCAAATATTTTAACTAATATGGCTTTAAATCCTTTCTTACCTCCATCTTCCTCTTTTAGCCTATAAACCCATTTGTTTGGTAAATTCTTTTTACCTGCAGGCAACTTGCATAAGTCCCAAGTCTAATTTTTCAGTAAAGAGTCCATTTCGTCTTCCATTCCATGCTCCCACTAAACCTTGGCATCCACCTGCATAGCTTCATCATAACATTCTAGTTCACCAGCATCAGTCAATAAAATAGAATACAAAGAGGGAGAAAATATTTCTGAAGGTCTACTTATCCTTGAAGATCATCTAACATTCACTGGAGTTTGTGGTATTTGTTGTTGCTAATGTTGCGGAGCATGAGGAACCACTAGAACATCACTATTTGAAATATCATCCAACACTACATAATCATTTTATTTCTTCTCATGTTGTTGCAACTGATCTTTGTACAACACTTTTTCATTGAATATGACATCCCTGCTTCTCACAATTTTCTGATTTTCAAAATCTCAAAACCTATAACCAAATTCATCAATGCCTTATCCAACAAATATACATTTCTTTGATTTTGCATCAAGCTTGGTTCTATTTTATGAATCTACATGTGCAAATGCTTTACAACCGAAGGTTTTGAGAAAAGAATAACTCACCTTCTTACCTGTCCATGCTTCCTCTGGAATACCACAACCCAAAGGATTAAAGGGACCTCTATTAATTAAATAAATAGTAATGTTTACAACCTCTACCAACATGTTAAGGCAACCCAACATGCAATCTCATAGTCTGTGCACGCTCCATTATTGTTCTATTCATGCGCTCAGCCACTCCATTTTCTTGTGGAGTCCTTGGAATCATTTTCTACCTATAAATACCATTAAAGGAACAATAATCTTCAAACTCTTTGCTACAATGCTCACCACCATTATCAAATCTGAGACATTTTAACTTTTTACCTATCTCATTCTCAACCAAGCTTCTCCATTTTTTGAATTTCAAATGCATCAAATTTTTGCTTAAGGAAATAAATACATACCTTTCTTGTTGCATCATCTATAAAAGTGACATAATACCGGGAGCCACCAAGAGAAGATACTTGAGCAATCCCCATACATCCATATGCACAAGCTCCAATTTCTCATCTTTCTTTTGCTTCCCATGCTTGAGAAAACTCTCTTTTGTTTGTCATACACACAACTTTCACTAAAATCCATATTAACACATTTTAGACCTGGTAAAACATTCTATGAATGAATTATTTTCATACATTTTGCACTTATATGCCCAAGTCTATTATGCCATAGTGCTAATTTAGAATCCATAGCAATTGTCTAATTTTATATCTACTGAACTACAGCAACTGTTCCTAAACATTGATCTTTATCTGCAATAACTAAAGTAGAAGGAATAGTATGACCTATACAAAGATATAAGGTTCCTACTTTTACACCTTTTGCTACTACTAAGGCACCTTTTGTAACCATCCAATTTTTATCACTAAATGTAACAACAACCTTCATCATCTAGTTGCCCTACTGAAATTAAATTTATGTTTAACTTTGCATCATCTAGTTGCCCTACTAAAATTAAATTTATGTTTAACTTTGGAACGTGCCTTACCTCATGTAGTAGTCAATGATTCTCATTCTGCAACTTAATCTTGATTCTTCCCCTTCCAACAATCTAACAAGGTTCATTATCTCCCAAATAGACCAGCCCAAAATCCCCTTAGACATAATCAAGAAAATAGCTTCTATGGGGCATAACATGAAATGAAACCCCTAAATCTAACACCCAAGAATCATCAGCATTACCAATATCAAATAATCAAAGCATCCTCATCATATTTATTACTTACCACATTTGTCTCTTTATTGCCTTCCTTTTTGTCTCTTTTATTTTTCCAAGACCAACAATCTTTCTTTAAATGACCCGACTTACCGCAGTACCAGCAATCCTTCTTTTCTCTGGATTGGGACCTCTTGTCCTTTGATTTTCCTGATGACTTACCACGACCTCAAGAATTATTTCCTCTCCTTTGTTCTGCCCCTACTTTCTTCATTCAAAACACTACCTGATGTGAATGTACCACCTGAGCTTTTCCTACGAATTTTCTCACTCAAAATCACACCAACATCATCAAATTTCAACGTATTTGAACCAGAAACAAAATTACTAACCGCCATTAGCAAGCTATTCCAGCTTTCAGGCAAAGAACACATAATCGAAAGAGCCCTAACTTCTTCATCAAAGTTTACATTAACAGAAGTCAATTGATTGGAAACTGTGTTAAACTCATTTAAATGATCAGCAACTAACCCCCTTCTACCATTTTCATATTAAATAAACACTTCATAAGAAATACCTTATTTGAAGTAGAAGGTTTTTCATATAGTTTTGCCAAGGTCTTCATCAAATCTTTTGTTGTCTTTGTTGTTAAAATATTAAACGCCACTGATTGTGCTAGGCATAAGCGAATACTGACAAGTTCCTTTCTATTTAGAATATCCCAATCCTCATCAGACATAGCCGAGGGTTTATTGGCTTTCCCTTCCAATGGCCGCTATAAATCCTTCTGATAAAGAGTCTTTCATTTGCATCTTCCATAACTAATAGTTATGCCCATTAAATTTTTCCACCTTCAGCTTGCCCTCTTCTGCCATAACTCCCACTCAATCGTGAGACTCCCACTTAACCATGAGATCTTCCTGCAGAGGATAACTGAACACAACCCACTGTGATACCACTTGTTACGGTTAGAAGGTAGATTTCAATCAGTTTAAATGCATATTTGATCAATAAAACAGAGAAATAGAAAAACTCGGAAAAATATAACAAGTAGACAACACAAAGATTTAACGTGGTTTTCCCAAATCCGAGCTACATCCACCAATAAGAGGGTCCAAAAATATATTAATCTCCCAGCAAATAACCTTTACAATGACATGCAAAAACATGCAAAGCCATGCAACAATGTTTTTATCACGTTTTTCACTTGCTAGTTTTACATAGCCATGGCTACAGGTACCCGCAACTTCTACGTTTTTCTAGCCACTACTATGCGATTTTCTGCTAACATTTTTCACGACCTCCACACCTTAAAACTCATCCCCGAGTATTCTAATATGCTCCCACATCTCATTAATTACCAATGAAGTGTGGCCATTGGTTGTGCCTCATGCACCCAATAAAACGCTTTCTTTGGGTGGTTACATTTACTTTTTCCAGTTGTCCATAGACTTTATATTTAAAAATATTGTCACTAATCACTTCCAGCTGTAACTAATCACTTCTAGCATTTAATAGTTGTTTCTAACCACCTTTTAGATACAAGTGTAGCATAAATATAAGTGCAGCAAATTATTTAATAAATAAAATAATATGAAGATTTTATCAAAGTTTGATTGTTCTCCATAACACATCTTGCTCCATTTATGCCACATTTCATACTCCAGTGTAATTTGTGAATATGTCGACAAGTGCATTGACACAAGTTTGTCTAAATGTTGTTTACAAAATTGACAAATGTGGACATAATTTCCAGTATATTCAATCTAGAGGTTACCAAAAATGCCACAAGTGACTTTAACCCTAAGAGAAGGCGGGTTTGGTGTTGTTTTCAAGGTATAATCAAAGCCCACATTGGTATTGGACTTTAATTGTTTTGTCTGAACATTAGCTGAAATGGGCCTAAGACACAGCGCCCTATATAGCAATTTCTTTAATGTTTCCTTTCTTACTGGGGTATACTACTAGATAGAAAAATGGTTGCAATTAAGCATATGTTCACACTAAACTATACAAGAACAATAAAAATTGTATAAATGAGTTCTTATTGAGTGAGATATTAACTTCATATACATCAACACTTTCATAGTACAATTTCTATTAGATACTTATAACAACTAAAAGTTTTATCTGTGTTTGATTTGTTATGGCTTGTGGTTATAATTAACTTAAAATTATCCTATAAAATTACACTTTAACTCAATGCATTCTTCACATATCTGGCATTGGAAAGCCTATTGCATTAATACATTATTTACATAGTAATACTACAAACTCTTTGATGAACTTTTTTGTGTGTTAATGATTAGAAATGCTAAGCAGTGCTAAGTGTATTCAATGGAAATTTAGATATGTTAGCTTATTAATCAATAAACATTAAAAATCCAAAGAGGCTATCAAGAACAATGGAAAATCAAAACAAAGAACGATTATACCTTCCTTTCCTTCCATGCTTCACCTTCATAGCACCTTTTAGTTTGCAGCAAGTCAATGAGGCCCTCAGATTTCAAATTGAGCAACCTATAATAATGCCAAAGCCCTATGCAAATGTTGAAGGATTTACAAGATTATGCCTATGTCTATGACGATATGACAAAATGAAAATAATGACTACTAATGCCAAATGACTATAATGCCTATCTTAAAAATCAAGTTGTTGGATCCCGAAATTATGAGCAAAATTGTCTTTTATAGAAAACACAATTTTGAGTGGACGGATGAGGTCGAATTCTAAGAAAGACCTAGAATGAGAGGTCCAGATTAAACCTGAGAATCCCTAATTAGGGTTAGGGAAAAATCATTAATCGAATGGTCAAAATAATATCTCAGATAATCGGATCGACGGTGGAGAATAAATGAGATAATATTAATTAGAAAATAGAGATTTTCGAAAATCAAGAAGATAAGATTGCCTGATTTGTGAGATTCGAAAAATCAAGAAGATAAGATTTGGGCTGAATATTAGATTTAAAAAATCAAGAATCTGCCCGATTACTTGAGTTTTAGAAGAATAATATCTTTTTGAATTTAATTAATTCAAAATGATGATTTTGTGTGACAAGTAAATAATCTTTTTCAAATTATTTACTAAAAAGAGTGAAAGTTAATAAAATGAAATCATTTTAAATATTTTCATTTATTTAAAATGAGAGGAAAGTGAAATTAGTAATTAAATAATTAAAAATAATTATTTAATTTAGAAGATAAGACTGAATAATTAAATAAATTAATAAATTTATTTAATTGTGACAATTAGTGACATCAAATAAATAAATAAATAAAATTCATTTATTTAATAATTAGGAAGAATTAATGAAGAAAGGAAATTAAATAAATTAAGAAATGTATTTAATTAAGGGAAGACTTAGACAATTAATGGCGTATTTAATAAATAAATGAAATTTATTTATTTAATAATCATGAAGAATAAAGGACGTGAATTAATTAAATAATTATGAATTATTTAATCAATAGTCGAATGTGGATCAAGGACAATTAAATGTCATAATTATGCTAGGACAAAAGTGGTAAAAAGAAGCTTGCAGGCTTAGGTCATTTTTAGGTGTCTACACTAAGGTAATGCATCCAAGATCCTTAGTCATGTTTCAAATCTTCATTTTTCCCTCTAATTATAATTGGGGAGAATGGTTATCTAAAGTTAAACTTCAGGTCCTCTTAGATTATTGTAGATTATTTCCTTGGATTTGCATTGTAATAGAATTTGATTTTCAAGGTTGTATGACTACTGAGATATCTATGTATGGGGTTACATTTATAATTGCATTCAGTGTCCTTTGGTTGTAATTGCTCTAAATGACCAACACAATGAAGATGAAGCTTTTTTTTCTACCTATTGTTATATTGTGAAGACTAGGTTCTTTGCAAGAGTAGTGTTGTCTTTAGTCACTGTAATACTCGACATTGTCTACAATACAATTGCATCTGCTGTTAAGAATTCAGCTGCTTGGATGCATGATTATCAAGATGTTTCTATGACACAATCACAGTATGGACCATCAAATGCCCAACTTGTTTTTGTGCTTGAAAATGCATACACCCAATATTATGAGAATCCCCAAAACATGGATGGCTCACAACATATCACCCAACCAATAGATCCTAGACAAAGTTCAACTTGGAGGTGATGTCACTGAAATATCTTGTGTGTCTGTTATCATAACCTTAAAGATCAAACCAAAAAAATATTTGGTAGGTTTTGGGTTACCATTCCCACAGTATAAGCAACATCTAATCTTGTCCATACTATTGATAACATCAAGATCCTAATAGCATTCTGATATGGAGTGACTTCCATTTCAACTTTATCTTCTACCATTTGGAGGTACACATTGCCAAACAATTTGATGCTTGTATCTACAAGGGCTTCAATTGGTTCACATTTCTATATTGCAAAATTATTTGGCATATATATTAAGTATTTTTGTTATTTCAGTTGAATATCAAATATATTTGTTGCATTGTAGATATACAGTATACACCTAAGTAATACCGAATTTTACCTTTTTGATTCATATCAATTTCAAACACAAAGTTCTTTCTTTAATGTGTAAAGACAGAATGTTGCTAAGTATGATTGTATTAGGAGATATTTAGAGGTTAACTTAGTTAATGAGAATTCCCCCATGTTAAAGTGGTAGAAGCTTAGGTAAGTATGACAAGGTTACAATTCATAAATCCGAATGTACAATAAAGAGAAAATATTCAAGACTACAATTCATTATAGAATTTATTGCCTACATGCTCCTCATTTTTATATTTTTTGGCATGGAGATCTTGCAAAATGATATAGTGCCTTGCAAAGAGTTTGGGTCAATTATCTAACAGCTGATCAACCTCTTTGTTTTGACCAAGTTATCCCAAATAGAATGTGCAGGTAATTGGTTTTGCATTGACTCTTCTTTGACATGCATTCACACCATGATTTCCCACATAATTGGATTCGTTATCTCAGTCATCTAAATCTAAAGCCAGATGGACATCAACCAATTGGTTCCCCATTCCTATTTGCTTGTTGGTAATAACTACGCAGTCAAATAGGCATAAACCAAATCCTTTGCAGTTTCTCAAAACTACCTTGCCAACAGTAGGCAAGAACTGCGCTACACTGCAACTCTTGTTATAATATGTGAACATATAACAAGATAAAATTTATACTCTTATAAAACTATATATTTTAAAATACTCATTAAAGTTTTAAAATAAAAAAATTGCCTTCATATGTCTCAAGGCCAATGAGTCCCAATATGTTCCACATCTAACACATTCATTTCTTTCTTCCCATCCGCATTCATTTTGCTTTAAAATATTTAGTTTTACATAGGAATTGAGAGGATATATGAATTGCTTGTTAAAAGTTTTTATTAATGACTAATTAATTGACTTTAACACCTTTGTTCTTGTCTTGCAACCTGTAAGAAGTCTCCATAAGTTTACCATGATATAATAAGGGCTTATTAACTTACCATTGTCAACAAATGAGCTCACAAGTTTGGTTCTAGCACCCAAGATAAGGAGTAAAGCCTTTCAAGCTTCACTAAGCATCATATTAATGTCTTGTATATTTCTAAAGATGTGTCCTACAACATTTTACAAGACTTTTGAACTTCCTACAAAACTATATACAACAAAAGTGGCATTAATTGAAAAACAGTTGAAGTTGATCTCTAATAGCCTAACTCATCAATCATCTATTAGTTCATCTTCCAATCACTAAAAGATAAGTGTTCAAACAATTTCTATTTTAATGTAACCATGTTTGGTATTCTATTATGGATGTTTTCCTATTGGTTCTTGTTCAACAAACATCATAGCTAAGAACCATTGTTGTAATTTTCAGTCTCTTTCATCCTTACAAATAAACTTGTCAAGTTAAATATTATGAGACGATTAGAAAAGAGAAAATAGGATTCATAGGAAATTGGAAGTTCATTCTAGAATAAAAATTATATTATGCTACAACAATATTTAATTGGCATATAACATTATAATATTATTTTATAATTAATTGAATTATAATATCATAAACAAATCTTAGTAGAGTGAATGGAATAAACCAGAATTGTGAGCAAATCTTATATTTGTATAAGTTCAATTCCATGTACATATGTACTTTATTAGTAAAATGCATTTCAACAATTAATCTCAACTATAATGTACCATAGTTATATTAATTAAAAAACATAAGAATGCATATTAGATTCATCAATAAACCACATACCTAAAATATTTTTAATGCTTTTCAATTTTCATTAATTTCAACAATTCAACTAATCTACATTCGACACTCAATGCTCCCTCTCTTGGATTTAGTCATTCTTCTTCTTCATATATCTTCTATCTAGTCTATATCTCCACATAAACTGCATTCACCTTAACTACACTTAATCCAACAGCTATAACTTCAGTACAAAAATTGTTTCATGAAATAAATACAAGCAATATTCCCCTAATTCAAAAACAGATAATTGAATCTAACAAAAACCCCACATATATTAACAAACATCAATAAATCTTATAGATTATTTGAGAACTCTAATGACCATTTCAAAGCCAAACATAAACAAGAGACAACTAGGAGACCACAGCCATTAAGTCATTAATAATAGATCTAAACACATAGGGACACAAATAACAAGTTCCATCCCACTCTATTGAGTTCAATACTAGCATATTGTGTTCAACCACAAACCATAAAAGTTAGATATTCAACTTGGAATTTCCATCAATTACCTAGAATCCCGCTCTACTGAATTCAATACCAGCCCATTGTGTTCACAGCCACAACCTTTAAAAGTTAGGAACTCAACTTGGAATCTCCATCAATTACCTAGTATTTGTTGTATGTTTTTTTATTAAAATACCTTTGGTTAAGAACATGCAATTAAACTTTTTTTTAAAGCCGGCTCTGAGAGTTGTGGAAGAAATAGAGATCTTTCCTCCAACCAAATAGATTCAGAAAATAAAAAGAAAAAGGCACAGCATGCAAGATTCGCACGTTAGGATATCTATAAATCTTTTAGATAGATTTTGAGGTTGCTCAGATCTACTTAGAATAAAGGGGAATTTTTTTTGGTTGGTATGTGAACATCGCTTATTAGATGTGTCATATAAAAGCATCCTAATCAAAATTCATGAATTTTAAATTACATTTGATGTGGAATATTATTAACGTTATTGAAATTGTGCTGTCTATACAGCATGGAGATAAGGTAGGTAGAGTATAGCCCAATAAGGAATGGAATATATCTTTTAGAAAATCCATCTACAACTGCCCTTCGCTCACAAGTTGCCTGGTGGGCAAGTAATTTATTACATTGTGTCCTTACGTGTAATAGAATAATAATAAGCTTTTTTCCTAGCTATCTTTTGCTCGAGTTGACAACTAATTCTTGAATTTGCCCTTTTGTCAATATGGAATTGGCTTCTTTATTACTCTCATTCTTTAGAATATATTTTGAGGCTTTCTTGGTAAAGTTTTGATTCTTTACTTGGGAGAAGCCAAATTTCAATTATTTTTAATTCTGCTAAACTTGTCCTGATTAACACGCCTCTTCCGGGTTTTCTTTATACAAAGTTGACAGTGAAAAAGGTCTCCTTCCTGTCTCTACAAGAGGCCACACGCATGATATCTCTAAGATGAGATTGTGAAACACAGGCAGGAAAACTTGCTCCTCCAATGTAAACTACTACTATCTATAAACAAATAATTATGAAATTTTCGACAAGCATATTTGCAACAATGCAGAATGTTCTGTATCCTGATTTGGCCTCCCTAAATTCACTACAAATTACACCTCCTATGTGAGTATTTACTACTTACAAAGTAAATATTATGAAAATCTTGTTCAGCATCTTAGCTGCAATTATGCAGAAAGTTCTCGTGTCTCAAAGTAAAAGAAGAAATGATTTTACCACTACTTGGATAATTGCCATAAATCAATCCCACTGCTATGACAAATTGGTAATTTGGATAGTTGACACAAATATATCCCCTGAAATCAATCCTCTGAAAACAAGCATCACAGACTAAAAGTAAAAAGAGACAGGCTAAACTAATTAAAAGCAGCCTAACATTCAAAAGATTTAATCTAAAAACTAGAAAGCACTCTTCACTTAAATTCTTCAATAAAGCCTTTACTTAAGCTTCACCTGAGTTGGCCTAATGGTGGAGAACTTGTACTCTTGAAAGAGATCACAACTTCAAATCCTGCAGGGGGTAGGGTATGTACACCTCGTATTCTGAAGCACAAGTTAGGTGCCTCCTGCCTGGGAGTACGAGGTAGTCCCATATACTTTAAGCCATCTGTAGACCCAAAAACGGATCTCCTGGTATTGTGGGCTATCAAAGGACCTTACCTTTCCTTTCCTTATGTGTCGTACATCCTTAACATTTGTGGCATTATTTTAAATATTTCACAAGCAATATAGTGCATCTGATTTCTAGCCATGAAAGATGCAATTTAACTTTGGCTAAGAGGGTTACAAAGCATAACTTTCCAAAATGGTGACAGTTAGTAAGAAACAATCCTTCCCAAAAAAAATCAAAGGGAAACAATCAGAAATGTGTGTTCCCTCCATTTGTTCCGTTCAAAAATATATTTTCCCTTTTGTCTTTTCTAGATCAGGCTTCTTGGGTTTTTATTCCTCCTCACATTTTTATAATTCAAATTTTTCAGGAAAAAAAAAAATCAAAAATGACTGTTTCTGCCAAACCATCAGGAAATAACCAAGTAAAGTTTCCAGTAAGGAAACCTGTAAATGTTTCCACAACCGAAAATGGATCAAAAAGGCAGGGTGGACAACTTTAAGGAAAGGTAATTCTGGAAACAAAGAATGTGATCGTTTCACATCTGTGGGCAGTTGTAAAAGTGGCATGACTGTTACCAAGACGAGTAATGGTTACACAAAATTTAATGGGCATTTTTTTTTCTATTTTATATAACAAACCTCTCGCAAAATGCAATTAGAACAGATCTTTCTAGGAATGGCTAAATACTAAATAGCATTCATAGAAGAACCCCAGCTAATGCTACAGAAGTCTTAGTCTCCACGGACATCAATATAGCATAAATTCATCATTTTACATTTTTAAGTAAACTGGTGCAAAAATTCCCATTTGGCAATTATTTTAACAGAGTCCATATGACACCTGCACTTATAATTGCATGATACTCTCAATACATTCAAACTTCAAAGTATGACAGTCTTGGGTTAAAACAGGGGTATGGCTACTATCTGCATAAACGATAGCAATTTTGCAAGAAAATAGCAACCAATACCCTTCCATGGTCTACTAGTAACATGATGAATATCCTCCAAAGAAGATATGGGGAACTAACAAGGAATACAATACAAACAAATTATGATGCATCTACTACGATAGACAAGGAAAACATCAGATCTGCAAATTAAACATGCGCCCAATTGAAAGCATGTGGGGGAAACCTCACTCATTGTAAACATGCAATCAAAGAAATATTCTGAGGTACAATACACAGAAGTACAACTAAATGTCAAATGGGCTACAAAAGAAAAGAACAAAACTGAATTGAGATGAAACAAAGTTTAAAAAATCCTTATTCTACAACTAGGTTGTACAAATGACTGACTGGCGACTGCAGATCTGCCATTGTGTTTCCATCCCATTTCTTGTTTCCCACTTTTCTGCAGTCGGGACTGATTAGACCATAGTTGGCAGACTCGCCGAGTTTTCGGTGAGCCTGCAAAAACTCACGAGTTTTTCACCCCAACGAGTTTTTCTGATGTTTACTCACTGAGCTATAGTGCCAAGTTTTTGCCGAAAACTTGCCAGAAACTTGGCTAGTCCGTTAAAAAGACTCACCAGATACATCAAAAATGCGAAACACAAAAAAAAGGAAAAAAATAGTCAAAAAACTAACAATTTTGCCCTATAAATGCATGAACGCACCTCACACTTCCTCACATAGCACTTGGAGAGCAAATATTTTTCATTTAAAAAGTGCCCAATACCTAATTTCTCTGAACTCCTCCAAGGGGCACCGCCCCTCAACGTCATTGATATCTCCACTCCTAGACCCCCACTGGTTACTGGGATCTCTTCTCATTAGAAATTTGATTACAATGAGGGGATTTGGGAGTGAAGACTGGAATCGACAACTTAGACTATCAGGCTTTCAACCATTAGGAAGCATGAGAATGGGAATTTGTACTCAATTTGCACTAAAATCAATCAAATTTAATAGAAAACACTTTTGTGCTCATTTAAGGACTCATTAGATTCATCTTGTCATTGAATTTTGCAAAAGATGTGTTTCTAATGAAATTTAAGCAATTTTTTAAGTTGCCGAGTCGCAAATTTTGGGCTTGGCTAGTTTTTGCCGAGTCCGAGTTTTCCAACTATGGATTAGGCCTTCCTCTATTTCATTGAGTGTAACGGGATCGGCAGCAAAAATAACAAAGGATTTTGTATTGATTTGTTAAAATCTCCTTATCCCAAGCAGCATTTGAATAACAATTGGACACTCATAGGATGTGGGAACTACAAGTGCTCAATAAACAACAGCATTGATGATGTGTCTATTGAGCCGTCTGAGAAAGATGCAGAGAATCTCTGGACTAGACACGATATCAGGACCAGAGGTGGCGCAACCAGCAGAACTGCTCCAACATCCACACAGGAATCCTGTTCCATGGCACAGCTGATTTTAATTTACTATCGTTGTTGGCAACAGTGGAGGTCAATGAACGTAGATGGGGCGGGTGGGCAGGCCCCTACTATTCTCCATTAGAAGATGCAAGCTCGTCATTCATCATTGTTCACATGGTTCTTAGTTTTCTGTAGAACTGTCATCAGATGACATAATTACATATGACAGATGCTATACCTGATGATTAATTCCAAGCGAAGTATAATTTTAAACCCCCATTACCAATTATCAATAGATTTTGACACTTGATAAATGAAAGCTTTCTGGTGTTTGCTTTATGAAGTTTAATGTTACTACTCTAGTTAAGTCATAAAGCAAATTTGTCGCACTAGATAGAAGTTTGAATTTCCTAGGCTGCCACTTATGCTTATATTTATCCCTGTGGTATGAAAGAATTGGCATTTCTGTATTTATTTATATATATACACATATATTAATACATACCTATGGCAGGAAATCTGTTTCCCATTTCTGGGAACATAAGGTTACAACTTAAAAGACATAAGAATATTATATAAGCTGCTAACCAACAAACGCATAAGAATCAGCAGAGTATAGGTTCAATGACAAGTGTTTCAAAAGAAAGCATTCTTATACATTCTCCTGATATGATGTACTTCAGGCTTAGAGCACACAAAGAAAGATATGGCAAAAGAATGAATCAAAATGTCTGCATCAAAATAAGATAAGCTCAAAACAAGCCTTACCAACTTGTTCACAAATATGATATTAACCTTTTAACTCTATTTGAAAGCAAAGAAACTCCTCTCCCTCCCTGTTTAGTGATGACTTCAATTAAATAACTATGATTACAAAAGCCTGCAGAATCAAAAGCGATTTGAATAAATGGTGCATCTCAAACCATAACAAAACTTGAAGTGCTGATTTGTAAAGAATCAAGTTAAAAAAACAAAGCAAAAAGAGGAATAAGATTGGACTTAGGAGAAGAGCACAAATAAGAATATGGCATTTTTTCACAATTGCAATTGATGTTTGACTAAATCTTGAATAAATTACGATACTTCAACTAGGATGGGCATGTAAAGGATTTACATCCATTAAACAAACTTGTGCCCAAAAAAAAGGCATGTTAAAGGTGAACCTGGTTGAAAGTGAACGTAATGAATAGCAACTACAGAAACAGGATGAGACCAACGTTAAAAAGTAAAAACAGAATATGTTGCAAGCAAGCAAAGAAATTTTTCGAGTTACAATGTCAAAATGGACTATTTTGCAACTATGTTACAAATAACCTGAATACGGCTCTGCTATCACATCTTCATCCCATTCCTTGTTTCCTGCATTCATGAAGTCAAGGTTGATTACCCCTCCATCCATCTCGTGGTATGCGTGGAATGCTAGGCTAAGCGACAAAAACATGGAGGATTTACAATTGTACACTCAAATCTCCTTATCTAGAGAAAAACTCAAATACCAATGGATTGAAGGTATTGATTGTGCCCAATGGATGAGAGCAGTATTGAGGTAATGGGTAAAAGGTGCATATGGAAATTATATATATATATCATAGCAGCATAATCTTTTCGGAAAAAAATCGGCAAACCAAAAGCATAAGATTTAATCAGGAAAAATTCAGATTTAAAAAAAATGTAAAAAATTGTAGAACAAGAGATAAAAACAATTTTTTTGAAATTGAAAGGCATTTCCATAGCATAGAGATATAGAAAGAAAATAAAATAAAGAGTTTAACTAATGAATTGTAAAAAATATATTTTTGTAGTTTATATTCATATCACTGATTACATTGCATTGCACATCTTTCAAACTCAAAGCATTACTTCACATTGCATAACTAATAACTAGATGCCGATAGATGACAAAATTTCAATTACAATATAGCTTTTTACAAAGTCAACCTAAGCAGTTATGCAATTACTTCACATTGCATAAGTAATAACTAGGAGCAGCTGCCAATGGCATTTGCTTGTCATGGCATTCTATGAGACCACATTTCTTTGAGGCATTTTTTCAAACAGTTCACTGCCTTGTCTATGCTACCACATTTTTCATACATGTCTACCAAAGCATTATATCAAACAATTCACTGCCTTGCTGCTACAGCTAGAAGCCTAAAACAGGTGCATTCAAACAAGCTATGGATGCTTGGAAAAAATCTATCATGGCATTCCATCACCATGAGACCACATTTCTTTGAGACATTTTTTCGAACGGTTCACTGCCTTGTCTATGCTATCACATTTTTCATACATGTCTACCAAAGCATTTTATCAAACAGTTCACTGTCTTGCTGCTATAGCTAAAAGCCTAAAACAGGTGCTTTCGAACAGTGCTATGGATGCTTGGCAAAAATCTATCAAAGCATAATAGTAAGCATAGACAAGGCAGTCAACTGTTTGATAAAATGCCTCAAAAAGATGTGGTCTCATGGAATGCCATGACAAGCAAATGCATAGACAAGGCAGTTAACAGTTTCATAAAATGCCTCAATTTCAAAGACATGTGGTCTGTTTGATAAAATAGACAAGCAAACGCATAGACAAGGCAGTGAACTGTTTAGAAATGTGGTTTGTTTGATAAAATAGACAAGCCAATGCATAGACAAGGCAATGAAATGCCTACCTGTAGGCTTGTAGCAGAAATCGTGGTCCGCGGGTGCTTGAAATCACGAGCAGCAGCAGCGGCAGAAATTGCAGGAGCTTCAAATTGCGAGCAGCAGAAATGAGTGGCCCAGAAATCGCCTCCAAAACATGCCTGAAGTTGACATGGAGCAGACTAAATGGGGTTTTGGTGCAAAAAAAAGGGCTTTTTTTCATGCGAAAATCAGCGCAATTTTATCTACGTTTTTTTGTAGGTTTTAAACCCTTTTTTTTGGGATTTTGCAGTTTGAAACGGAAAAAAATCATTGAACAACAGGTCAAAGATTTTTTCAAAAAATCGGGGAAAAAATCATCCAGCCTGCAGACTTTTTGCAGATTTATGCTTCTACAATATATATATTAAAAAATGTGATATATATAATTAAAAATTAAAAATTAAAAATTTACATAGCAAGTAATTTAAAGTAAACATAGACTATAATGTTTTAAAGAACAAAGCTTTTAATATTAAAAATTTAAACCTTAAACGCGACCATGTTCACAGGAGGCAGCTTATTCACAAGATCAGACCATTCACGGGATCAGCATATTCACAGGTAGCTAAGTAAAAGATAGACATGGAAGGCATCCAAACACAAGAGGACCAAGGCATACTCAAAAAATCACAGAAACAAAGAGAAGCATGGCAGAAACCTACCGTCAGTGGCTACAACTTGGCTCTGCAAACCTTTGAGCACTCCTTTTGAATTTCTACTGCTCCTTTTGTGTGTTTCTTGTGAACGAAACAATAGCAGCAGATGAATTTAATAGAATAATTAGATTTATTTTTTTCATTTTTTAAACTTTTATGGTTTTCTTAGGAGACATTCCTGATTTAAGGTTTTTTTAAACAGAGATGTCCAGAGACACAGCTGGGACATCTCCATACACATCTCTGATATGGGATTATTGTACAAGTTTCTGAGACACATCCCAGGGGTGGGGAGATGCATCTCCCTGCTACTATGATAAATATTGTAACTGATTGTTGATTACACATCATGTATTGTTTTGGACCCCCACTGCTGTTGTCTATGGATTTTGACAATCAACAAATGAAATCTGTTCTGATGTCTGCTTTAACATTGTTTGTTAACTATTAAATCATAAAGCAAACAGATTGCACTATATAGAAATTTGAATTCCCAAGACCAACACTTATGCTTATATTTGTTTTTGCAATATGCAAATAATTTAAGAACTAAAATTTATGTATGTTCTATACTCAGATGTATCTAATATGTAATATCTGGAAACTTGTTTCGTGATCTGGTAACTTAAGTGTTACAAGTATGGTAGATGGAACCTTGAATATTGTGCACTAAGTTGTCAACTAGTGAACACAGAAGAATCAACAAATTGTAGTGGAAACTTGTTTCCTGATCTGGTAACTTAAGTGTTACAAGCATGGTAGATGGAACCTTGAATATTGTGCACTAAGTTCTCAACTAGTGAACACAGAAGAATCAACAAGTTGTAGATTCAATGGTAATAGCTTGTTAAAAAGGGAGCACTTTTATATATTGCAATAACAGAATGTGTTTCTACCTTGACGCACACAATGAAACCTATAGCATAAGGGTGATTTGAAATGTCCACATCACAAGAGATGTACATAAATAAGTTCTTCAAGACTCGACAAATTTTGACAGCTTTTTGACATATTAACCACTATAACTTTGTTTGAAAAAAAGAGGCCCCTCCTCCCTCTTTCAAGGAGACTTTAATGAAACAGTTATTATTCACTGTTGCCGGGAGATGCATCTCCTGCCCCCTGAGACGCGTCTTGGAGACTGGTATGCATCTCGAGTACCAGAGACGTCCCCGGAAACGCTTCCAGCAGCATGGCAACTTGATGTGCCATCTCCCGAGTCTCCCGACATCTCCCGGCGGAAATTTTGGCATCTCCCATGAAATTTAAAAGCATTGAAAAATTATAACGTGAAAAAATTTATGATGTAATGATATTTTCTATAAATTATTAATTTATTAATTTTTATTTGTATTAACAAAAGATGGTGTCTCCATAGGGGGTCGTGCTACCCGATTCCTGCAGTCAAAAAAAAAAAAAAAAAAAGATGGTGTCTCCAAGTATAGGAGTCGTACCACTCTCCCGTACCAGTACCAGTACAGTCTCCTGGTAACTATGTTATTATTTCTAAAGTCTGTGGATTTTAAAGCTGTTCAACTAAATGGTGCATTTCAAATCATAACCAAATTCAAGCTGCTTATTTCGGACAAGTGCAACAAAGTAAAACTAGGTATTAGATGTGACTTGAGCATAAGAGGACAAACAAGCATATCACATTTTTCCGCTTCAGTAATTAACAGTTAACTAAAATCTCAAAGTAAGAATATTGGGGTTAGCTTTGACATCCAACCTAAGATACAAGATTCTCCCAAACAACGGCAAAATACAAATTCATTAATGCAAAAAGGGTTACTGATAATTCCATCTTAACTAGAAAATTTCAAATTACTTATGCATCCAATTATTGATGCCAAAGAAATTTCTGAGAAATATAGTATCTTTCACAATAAGCAGAAGCCCGGGATGGCACTGACAGCCAAAATAACATGTACAAGTCTATGGTATAAATAGGATAGATTGCAAATACAAAATACTTCATGCAACCATGTACAAGTCCAGAGTAGAAATAACAAAAATTGAACAATGTGAAACATCCCGTGCGCCTGAAATGCCGAGGGAACCAATAGAGTAGGAACAATACTTGCTCTCTAAAGTTTGGTTATAACTTATTCTACAAGTTAATTAACACCCCTCTAAAACCAGCAATTCTAATGCACCAGTCCATTGTGATCTGTTATCCTTTCATCAATAGCTAAAATTTGGCAGAACACCAAGACATCAGTTTCTTGAACCAATCTCATGCACAAGGATCTGGATTGCACAAAAGCCTCATTCCACAGCTTGTCTATTTACATACAGAATGCCTCTCAAGAAAAAATCTATGAAAATTTTTGGACAAAAGCCCAGTTAAACAAGAGCACGATAGAGACTCGTCTTGGTCCATTGGAATATCGAACCAAATTAGCCCTGTAGCGTTTGGGCATTCATTTGATAGTGTACATTCATGAACCTTGGCCAAATGGGGGATAGGTTTGCTAAAAGAGGGCTATATTTGGCAGCATTCAAATATTTGGGCTTAGCAAACCTTTCACCAACTTTTCTCTATGTCAAACCCCCTATCAAATCCATCATTCTGAAATGCATTTGAATCCATTACAGATGCCAAGCCAAACCCCAAAAAGAATTGCACAGACAACCACATCTATAAATAGAACAAGCCTCACATTGCGCCACCACATCCTCTGAGCAATTTGCTGCCCTTTACTCCTAAAACTAGCACTCTTTTGCAACGCCAGGGGTGTTGGCAAAACCCCACCTGGCCTATTACCATCCATCACTATCTCAACCCTATTACTATTCCCCTTATTCATATCCAAAGGCTTACTGCTATTTTCCATGACAATATCCCTAATCTCTGTGACATGATCCTTATTCTTCTTCTTATGGGCATTCTTCTTTTTTTCATGACCACCCAACAAAGGCCTATTATTGGAATCCCCCCCAACATGAGCATTGTCATACAATGGCATAGAAGCATCAGTAGGAGAACTAAATACCTGGGGGGATTGATGAGTTATTAAACCAGATTGGGTAGTGGGTGCCGCCATTTCCTCCTCCAAAATCCGATCTTTCTCTATTTGTGGAACACCCACCATAGGGCTTACCAGTCTCTTATAAACCGGTCCAAATTCGTCTCTTAAACAGCAGGAACTAAACAATAACCCATCAGAGCAGCTGCCCTTGGCCTTCAATAGCTTCTTAAACTCGTCCCTGACATTCTCCAGGAATAAAAAGGCCTGGGATTTTCCCAGCGCCTCGTCAACAATGGCAAAGTAGACAAAAGGGCCGTCCATCAAAAAATTAAACATTTTTTTCCTGGTTGTGTGAGTAAATCGGCTGTGCAAAGGAGGGATTTTTTCCAGGCATTGAGTAGCCAACTCCTCTAACTCCGCATCGCCTTCGCTGTGCTCCGCTAAAATCCTGGTACCCCTCGATACACATGAATAATACACCAAATTTTGCAGGGACTTGGGAGAGGACCCCATTAAATTTTTTCTGGACCAGATCCGAAATGGGTATTGTGTTTTCAGCCTCACGGCTGCATTTTTAGGTCCCCTCAGATTGTAAAACAATATTTTGCCTCGATTTCAGACAGTTTATTTAATTTCTTAGGTAAAATAGCAGTTCTGCATTTTTTCCCCGTGACGACTTGGCATCTCTTTTAAATGAGAGTGACCGTCAATTTTGTCAAGATTTAAAAAAATGGTTACCTGACATTTCCTGTCGGCGATAACTCGGATCTATGGCCCAAAAAAGTATTTAATTATTATAGGAAAACGAAGTAATTCGTATTTTATGTTGGGAGGTAACATGGGTGGGTAAATTTTGAAAGGTAGGAAGCTGAGGTGCCATGGAAGGGAGCTGCACTTCCAATTTATGGTTTTGCTGAGTTTTAAGAGTTTGAAAGGATTTTTCCTATTAAATTAGAAAGCTATTTTTTTATTTTATTTTTTTGGGACATGTGCATTCCGGTGATCCAGCCCAACGTTTAAGGGGGCAAGCTGAAGCAAGATTAGCCCCTTGTGGGGGGCCCAACAACGCACAAGCCAGTACCAATCAAGTAAATCCGGAAGCAGAGTCAAACCCGAAACCAATGGGGAGCAAACCCACGACCCAAACCAACTCCCCAAAATGGTTATTATTTTCTATAGGTTTTATGGAGTCGGTGGTAGTTGTTTTGAGTTATCAATTTTGTTATATGTTATTTTATATAAAAAAATTAGCTATATGGTTTAAAAGATTATGTACAAAGGGTATAAGTGCAATTTGTACTTTTATATTTTTGTTTATATCACTTTCAATATGTAGTAAGCCCTGACATGTAATTTGACCTATGTAGCACATAAAACGACTCTTATCTGAAAATTTGTTATAGATATTCTTAGTTTGGACCAATATTTAGTCACATTTTTTCCATCTACAATTAGGATATGTGACACAACCTTATCCATAAATTGAATCACACATTTGTCTTAGTCTACTCCATCGAATTCCAAAATAATCAGTCTTGAGCCAACCCTTTCAAAAATTGGTCTTGACCTACATACTAAAAACTTCAAATTATGTGACTAAGTACATGTATTTATAAATTTTCATAAGGCAAGCCTATTTGTAATAGGATGATTGTGCTTCTATTAGTGTAGATATAATAGGTAGGTATATAATTCTTCTTCCTTTTACGTCATCTTCTACAAGCTTATAGGTGGTCGGCCCCTTGTCCTTAGATTATCACATCATTACTTGGGCTAATAAAGATAAGAAGCCTTGTCCATAGACTATCCATTACCTAGTATTTGTGCTTAACTAAAGAGAACCACCTAATGACCGAACAAACCCTTCGATCATAATTGAGAGCACATTTTATTAAGACCAAATCAAATATATTTGTAATTAATCAAGGGATAGCAAAAATCAACCAAAGACAACAAATTTTAGAGTATCTAAAATTAAGTTTTGCATCTAAACACTACAATAATACACTATGACACTTTATGTCGTCATTGTTGGTGTGACATGACCACAGACTTGTTCAATCATCTAGAGGCTTCATTATTACTAAGACCAAGTCTTAAACTTCTCTTGCCTTAAAGATATCCCTATTATACTTTTCAAATTTCCTTAAAAATAGATTTAAAACAATAAATTTACTGTACACCTCATTAATTTAAGACCAAATTACACTATATAACATTATTCAAGACCAAGTCACATCACTCAATCCTTTTACATCAACCTAAATTCCCTTAAACATGTATTATAAAGATCTCTAATCTAAATCTCAAATTTTAATTTTTTTAATTATATATTATGAGCACCAATAAACCAACAAGAAGAGTTAAAGTTGCCACCTCATTATAAATAAATAAACATCATTATTCTCTCTAATTGCTTAGTTTATGAACTCTTTATAAATAAATATATTATTTGATTATCTTGATTAAATTTAGATTACTATAATATAGAAGATGAGTGGTATCCTACCTTTGTATTTCCACGCATCATTTCATCGACTTTTGTTCACCTCTTTAATTAAATAGTAATTATTATATTATTTTTTCCAATAATTTCCGTTGGTTGTTATCTAGGTAAGACTATTCCTTCCTAACAATTAATAAAGAAATTTCAAAACCATATAGTAAAATTCTTTTTGTAGTATTTGAATACTGAGATTTAGAGTCTTTAATAATATGTTATATTGATAATTGCATGACTTTGCGTTTATTTATTTATTTTGTTTGATGGAATTTAAAGGTAATGATTATTGAAAATATTTAGAATAGTGTTAAACATATATAAAATGGTATAAATTAAGGTATAAAAAAAATTGAAATATTTTTCTATTGGTTAATAAAAAATTGTCAATAGAATTTAAGTCATTTGTTATGTATGAGATTATTTTATTTTATTTATTATGTGAACAAAAATTATAATTTTATATAAGAATTATTTTATTTTATTATTTTCTATTTTATTTGGAAAAAAAATTATATATATAAATCTTAATTTTATGTTTTTAAATCATCATTTATTACTTTAGTGATTCGTTTGTTTTGTTTTACTTTTTAAATGATATATTTATATGTTATTTTTTCAAATTTTAATTGTGTAGTTTTAATTGTTTTAAATATATGTCAATTGTATGTTGGTTTCTATGTATATTATCACAACATGTCGTTCCATGTCTTGTTGCAACTATAGAAACTTCTTGACAAATTATAAAATTTTGGAGAATGTATGTATTTTGTGGAGATCGTGTATTGATCATTAATCTATTAACTATATTAAGGGGAAAGATATAATTAAAAAAATGCATAGCTTACTATTGTAAATGAAAATAAACTTTCTTAATTTTAATTTAGGCTAATTAAATAAATTGCATGCACATAAGTACAAATTAAACTAAATTAATTAGTGACAATGTAGGTATTATATATTGAAAAGAAAATGCTAAAGTATAAAAAATTAAAAGTGATAAAATAATGATATTTAATTTTGTGTATAAAGGAAAAGAATGATTTTAATGATATCAAATTTCTACAATTCATAATGTTGATCACCGTTGTTTCTAGATTAGATTGTGTTAGAGTTTTTACATCAACATTTCATATCACACTTTATGATCCATCATAGGGATAATAGAGAGCTAAGAGAGAAGAAATGGTTAATTGTGGACCAAAACACATTAAAAGGAGAGGGGGAAGAGATTGCACATGGTTCGAGACACAAATTTTTCCAAAAATTGTTCCTTGTCCCTCAAACCATGTGCAACCTCTCCCCCTCCCCCATCTTATTTTAGTGTGTCTTGGTCTGCAACTAACCATTTTTATCCTTTAGCTCTATACTATCGTCATGATGGATAATAGGTTGTGATCCAAAATATTGTAAAGACTCTTGTTAGAATTGTGAAAAACATGAGCCACGTGATCAAACAACGAATAAAGACACTTTCCATGCAAGAGATTTGCAAACAATATGTGCAATATTCACAAACAAGAAAAAACTACATAATGAACCTCAAGAATCTTCAAGGAAAACAAAAGTCCTCAAAGGTTGAGAGTTCAAGAGAAAATCTTCAGAGTTAATACAATGAGGGTTGAGTGCTATATAAGAGCAAAACCCTAAAAGCATAAAAGTACCCCTAAATGTAGCTTAAGTGCATGAGAATAAATTAGACTAATAATCAATTAAAGAGTAATTAATTATTAGCTAATGCATGATTACTCTAATGCCCCCCTTAAGATGAACTTAGGGAGAAGCTAAAAACCCTAAAAAGAGAATACATGTTGGGTCCCAGCAAACAAGGCCTGGTGAAGTACCCATGTACAAACAAAAGATCTCTCGCAACTAGAGAAAAGGAGAAAACCACTATGGGAGAAAACTCGTCTCCAAAAGAGAGAAAGATAAATGAAGAACTGAAAAGCCTCTAAATCAAGGTGTGAAGGACTGAAAATCCTCCAACCAAACAATATCCTAAAAAAGAGGAACATGTAGAACAACGATGAAGCACGAAGTTGTAGACTGTTGTCAAATGAAGGCTGATATGGTGCTGAAATAAAGAACCCCCTCTAAAAAAATGATGTTTAGGATCAAGATAACAAGAATCTGCATGAGCTCCCTCAATGGCACTACTCAAAATTAGATGTAAAACAAAGGAAAAACATCTAGAACTTGAAGCTACAAATGTCAAGACCAAGAAGACAGTAATCTACATGAGTGCCCCCAATGATGTTACTCGAATTGGATGGAAAATAAAGACAAACATCTGGAAGTTGAAGATACATGTGGTTCATGAATTTGCACTAGTGACCCAAACAACACTACTCAACATGCAAGTCAAAAATGTAGGTACCAAATAGTATGAAGAACATTGATCACAAGAGAGACAATAATCTGCATGAGTGTCCCCAACGACAATACTCAAGTCTAATGGCAAAAATGCAGGGACCAGTAGTCTCTAATCAAATGAAAATGGAAGGTCACATCCAGAAATAGGAATCGAAGAATGTCCATATGGTAAGTGCTCTAACTCACTGAAATGCATGTAACTAGTTGATGATGTACGTTGCATCTAAAAGTACATAGGAACAAGAACTAGATACATAGCTCACTCAAAAGTGAGAAACCAAGGAAGCATTAGCACCAACAGTAAAAACCCCCCCATAATGCTGACAAGGGAGAGCCATGACAGGTATACTGAAACTATGTGAAACTAAGAAGTGCGTGTAGGAGAAACAACCTACAAATAAAAGGGTGTGCAAACTAAGGCACACACACATGAGTCAAGAATCACAGGGATTCACTGTTATCATGGAAGGGACACTCACTTGACAAAGGTGTGGTGGAAAACCAAAGGCAAACATCAACCCCCCATGGCACTTTATATCATAGTGTGAATACAAAAGGCACAATAGGATGTGCAAAATCCCCAAAAATTATACACCAAAATGGCACTTTATCTCAATGTTTCTACACAAGAGAATATGCATGAAAAATATGTCTACAATGCCTAAATAGGATAGAATACTAGAAATACATATAGAACAACCAAAAACAAATCATCCCACGCAAACAAGTTTCCAAGAGCTAAGATGTCCAATTATTTCACCAAAGTGTGAAAACACAAAAATCTTAATAAAATGTATCTAGAGATAGATCTAGAAAAAATGCATGGATAGATGTGAAGAGCTTTGAAAGATGGTTCCAACGCCATCAGGATCGTGAAAAACATAGAAATTGGTCAAAAGTTATGAGCTTGGGACTGAAAATAACACCTTTGAGTTCAACAGGCTATAAAATGCACCAGTAACAAAACAAGTGATGAGACCCACACCACTAGAAATTTGGTAGAACCAGCTTTCTGACAATATCTCGTTTGTTGAAAAATGATATTGTATGCCCAAGTTATGGCCAAAAGAAAAAAATAGCTCCTTGGAGGCCAAAGAAGGGGTCAAAGGTGCCCTTGCTAGCTATTTGTACGAATGATGTCATGCTGACGTCAACATCCATACAAATGACACCATGCTAACATCAACATCCATACGAATGACACCATACTAATGTCAACATGACCTTAACAAGAATATTTCATAGAATATTCCCTATGGTCAGAAAAACATCTAACCCCCTAGGAAAAAATGGTCGTCAGTATTCCCAATTTGATGGATTATTTTGTTTGAATATTCTTTGGATGGAAAATTTGATGTTGTCGAGAAAAGATAACATCATCGCAAGGAAAAATTCAAAGTCAGTGCTAAAATATTGGAAACTACACTACTGTAGAATTTTGAAGGTTGTTGGAAACATTTCACAGGGGTTGAAAAAATCAGTCGAGAAGGAGAAAAATGGGTGTCGAAATTTTAAAAGGTGTCGCCAGTTAAACAAAGGCAATCAAACGACTTGTAAATAGTTGTCGATCGGCCTAATGTTACCGGTCATGGCTTTCCTAGGGGCCTGCAGCGGGCAGTGGCTATCGAGCCTCACAAATGCACCAAGGCATGGATATGTCGCATCATGCCCATCCATGTAGAAAAGTACGTAACTAATAGCATTGGCATTTTTTATTCTCGAGTACAAAATACGTCTCGTACAACAAGCGCATAATTAACATGAAAGTTCTTATGTATAAATATTTGCATATAGTAATACCACCCAATGCAAGTTATTTTTCTTGACTTAAGAATAGTAAAATAATTTACTTTGTTTTAAATTATTTAAAAGTGATTTAAATTTAGTTTTTTTTTTTTAAATTGTTTTAGAGTTTGTATTGATGTAATTGTATTTAAAGATTTATATTTACAATTGAGTTTAATAATTTTTTGAAAAATGTTTTATTTTTATTTGAATTGTGTTTGTGTTGACAATTTTATTATTTTAAAAAATTGTTAACACTGTCTTTAAATTATTTGTGTACCTAGTAAAACTTTATATTCTTATTTAAATAATTTTATGTTTAACAATTTCTTTTATATATTTTTTTTTTTTTTTAGACTGCAGGAACAATTTCTTTTATATTTGAATTTAAATTATATTTAGTGTTTATTTTTTTATATATTATTTATATATCTTTTATCTTTAGTTTTTTTTATAAATTATTTATATATTTATTTAATTAAATTATTCATAAATGTAATTTTTGTTTTATAAATTATTTATATATGTAGACACTCAAAATATCTTGATCGACATCATGTGCTTGATTCTGATTAACTAACGTTGATTCTTCCTTAATCACTTCCACACTAACCAATTAATTGAATAATCTTTATTTAATTAATTAAATTCATTAAACTTCCTCCTTAAATCAGATAATGAACTTTATCAGATTATTTCTGTGAAAATTCTATTGTAGTTACTGATTATTAATCTCCTGTCTAATATAAGATTATTTGACTGCCGAAAATTAATTCATAGCAAACATTGAAAAATAACACAACTACAACTTCACTAATAAAAACAGGAACATAAAATATGCAACACAATGAACACGATATTTTTGGACAAATTGTCCATGGAAAAACCCCGAGGGGAAAACCACTACTGTAGATGAGGAATTATATTAAACTTCAGCAAATTAAGAAATACAAAACTGCTTGCCTCTTTCTGACAGAGCTCTGACAATCTCCCAATTACTCCTGCTAAGATTCCACCACTGCTATCCCCAACACTATCACTGCGCCCTTGCTAACACTGCAAGACTATTTGCTCTCACTGCAAATTCATTTGCTAACACTACAAATGCTTCTCAATTGTCTGTTCTCCAAATGACCCTTGACCCCCTTTTATACTACCCTCATTGGAAAACCAATGGTCGAGATTTAATTTCATCAACGGCTGAGATTAATAACACCCCAACAAACCCTAACCAAATTGGTTGCTAGGTGGCTAAAAGGAAATCAAATAAATTAATAAATAATTATCTTCACTCTAACCCATAAAAATAATTATTAACTAATTCATACAAATGGACGAACAGTTGTCCAAGCTAACAAACTAACACTCCCTCTTAGCGAGGAAGTTGTTCTGCATGACACCCAACTTATCTCTGAAGAAGATGAATTTTGCCTTCCCCAATGCCTTTGTCAGAATGTCTGCTACTTGCTCCTCTGTAGGTATATACTGTAGCTGAACAATCCCCCGCTATACACAATCTCTGATGAAATGATACCTGATGTCTATATGCTTGGACCTATCATGAAACACAGGATTCTCAGACAATTTGATGCAACTCTGATTGTCACAATGTATCACCGTAGTTTCAACCTTCTGACCAAACAAGGCTACCAGCAACTTCCGAAGCCATATCGCCTCACACGTCGCCATGCTAGCTGCTATGTATTCTGCCTTTGTAGAACTCAAAGCCACAGACTTCTGCTTCCTGCTGTACTAAGAGACAACTCTTGATCCCAGGCTAAAGCAACACCCTGAAGTGCTTTTCTTGTCTGTTGTACTGTCTGCCCAATTTGCGTCAGTATAGCCCATCAACCTAATACCATCACCTCGAGTATATTTGATCCCATACTCGATTGTACCACGCAAATACTGCAACACATGCTTTGTCGCTGTCTAATGCACTCTCTTCGGCTCCACCATGAACTGACTAAGAGAGTTTACTACAAAGGATATATCTGGCCTGGTGTTGACCAAATACATAATAGACCCAATTAACTGCTTGTACAAGGTGGAGTCTACATCCTTCTCCCTGGATGAGTCTACCTTCTTCCAATTAGTGATCATAGGAGTAGACATGGCTCTGCAATCTTCCATCTCGAACCTTCTCAAGATTTCAATGCAGTATTTCCCTTGTCCAAGGAAAATCTCTCCATCTGTCTGCCATACCTCCATGCCTAGAAAGTAGTGCATAAGCCCCAAATCCTTCATCTCGAACTCTGATGCAAGGTCCCTCTTGCACTCCTCTATGACCCCCAGTGAACCTGTTAAAAACAAGTCGTCCACATAAAGAACAAGAATGAGAACCTCACCCCCAACCACCAAGTAGTAGAGGTTAGCATTCGCTTCACTCTTCACGAAGCCCATTCCCTACAAGTATTTGTCAATGCGCTCATACCACGCCCTGGGATCTTGCTTGAGTCTGTACAAAGCTCTCTTCAATCTGCACACGTGGGTTGTATTATTGTGTGCTACAAAGCCTTTTGGTTGTTCTATGTATACCTCATCTTTCAATTCACCATTAAGAAACGCCATCTTGACATCCATTTGATGGATCTGCCATCCCATCTATGCTGCAAGTGAGATCACGGCTCGTATAGAAGTATACCTGGCCACTGGAGCAAATGTCTCCTCATAGTTAATTCCCTCCTTCTGAGAGAACCCCTTGGCCACGAACCTTGCCTTGTATTTCTCGATGCTACCATCTGCACCATGCTTAATCTTATAGATCCAGTGTGATCCAACCACTGCCCTATCTGTTGGTCTAGGAACAATCTCCCACACATCATTCTGCACTATTGAGGTATATTCCTCAACCATCGCATCTCGCCACACCTATTGTTGTGCAGCCTCCTGATAGCTGGAAGGCTCACTATCTACTAATTGACTAACTAATGCCACATAGTCATCATACCTGGCTGGTTGTCTCTGCTGTCTATTACTCATCCTAGGAACTCCCACAAACTCCTGAGTATCCCTATGTGCATGTTGGTTCCCGCTACCAACTGAAGAGGATGAAGTATCAACCTCCATGTCTCCTTAATGCATCTCTTGGATCTGCTACATCTATTGCTCCATGCTCTGCAAACTCTCAGCACCTGAGCTTGTGCTTGTACTAGTAACTGTACTCGAGCTTTGTTGCCCTTGATTCGGTTGCACGATCCTTGGAGCTTCTGTTGGCTGCTCATTCTGATCATCTGCTGGCAAATCTCTGGACCTTCTAAATGCCTTGCCTCCATGAACTTGACATCACGCCTGACTATAATCCTCCTAGTCCCTGGAATAAATATTTGATATGCCTTTGAGGTTTCACTATACCCCACAAAGTACCCTCTCTCTGCAGTTTGATCTAACTTGGTACGTGTATCCCTTGGAATGTGGCAATATGCCAAACTCCCAAATATCTTGAAGTGGCTGACATCTGGCTTCTTCCCTGAGAACACCTCCTCTGGTGTCATCTTGCCTAATACCTTATGTGGAACCCTATTCTGTATGTAGACTAATGTACTGCATGCCTCTGCCCATAAGTAACGAGGCATATCCTGGTCATGCAGCATAGCCCTTTCCGCCTCTGCTATAGACCGATTCTTCCTTTCAGCAACCCCATTCTGCTGCGGGTTGTAAGGAACGGTCCACTCTCTCTTGATTCCTTCCCTAGTACAGAACTCTAGGAACTCTTTTCCTTTGTACTCGCCTCCATTGTCTGACCGAAGAACCTTTATCTTCTTGCCTGTCGAATTCTCCACAAGAGCTTTGAACTCTTGGAAGCGACTAAAAACCTCATCCTTGGTTTTCAAGAAGTATATCTAGGTCTTCCTAGAGAAATCATCAATAAAAGTAACAAAGTACTCGTACCCTATGAGAGACTTTGTCGACATTGGTCCACATATGTCTGAATGTACTAGATCAAGAACACCTTTGGATCTGGTGTCACTCCTTGGAAAAGCTGCTTTCGCAAACTTCCCCAACACACATCCCTTACACACATCATCATGCTCTGTGCTCACCTCTGGAACACCTGTCACTGTCTCACGAAGAAATTTAAGTGCTCCATGATGTATATGGCCCATCCTCCTATGCCATAACTCTCCTTGATCTCTAGAATTACTGTTGCTCATCAATGCCTTGTGAGTATCAAATTGCAACCTATAAAGTCGGCCGCTCCTAACTCCAATAACTGTGGGTGATTTCCAATCCTTGTGCTTGATTAACACATTCACCCCTCTAAAGAGAACATTGTAACCTTTATCCTGAAGGACGGATATGGAAATCAGATTCATACCCAAGCCTGGCACATGCAACACATCATGAATGGGAATCCGCTTGCCATTCTCCCTCTGAAATAGAACTGTCCCTTTCCCAATTGGATTGAGTTTGGACATGTTCCCCATAGAAATTTGTATTTTGATGTCCTCCTCTTATAACTGGAGAAGTACTCTCTAACTCCTATCATATGAAATGACGCCCCACTGTCTATATACCAAACAACCTATGAGGTTGAGCTAGCCATACAGGCTATGAGAGCGAACTCATCCTCCATTCTACTAGAGAGCTCATCTGCACTTGTTGAAGCTACAGTCTTCTTCTTGCCTTTCTTTTCATTCTTCTTCCTTTGTGGGAAATCGCTGACATAGTGGCCAAACTCATGACAGCCATAGCACTTGACCTTTGATAGGTCCTTCTTCTTCTCACCTTGTGAATTTGATCCTTTGCTTGACCCCTTCTTCGCTTTCCCTTTTCCGGCAAGGGTAGCGTTCTCTTGTTCCACCTCACTTTTCTGACTCTTGTTGCTAGTTCCACTGACAAGACTTAGTCTAAGCTCCTCCTGAGTGAAGTCACTCCAGAGTCAATCCCAACTCGGTAAGGTATCTCGTCCATTGATAACTTGAACAAAGACATCCCACTACTTAGTAAACCCATTTAGGGCTATCTGCACTAGCTCGTCATCATCTGGTTTATCTCCAACAGCTGCCAACTCATCCTTGTCAAGTTTGAGTCTGGTGAGGTAACTTGTCATGTCTTCTCCCTTGTTCATCCGAGTATTCCTCAACTTTTCTTTGAGAATCAGCTTCCGGTTAGTGGTAGCATTCTGGTATAGATTTAGAATGGTGTCCCACATCTTCTTCGCTGTATCTAACTCTGCGACATGTGGAACAATATGGTCCTTGACACCATCAAGAATCAGTCTCCTCGCCTTGGCATCTTCCTTCTTATATGTTGCGAGTTGTGTTGCATCCGTAGGTACAGGTACAACACTGGTCACATATTCCTTGATCCCATTCTCTTCCAGCAACAAAGTAATTATGGCTTTCCAGACACCAAAATTTGAGGCTCCATCCAATCTGTCCTGATCTCTTAAACCAGTTGTGGCCATCTCAAAAGATAAAAGCAATAACAATAAAAATAATTCTAAAGAGGTAGAACTGGGTTTTTATAAACCCTCAATTTTCTTATGCTAAGCCTTTTTCTAACCTCAACTTAGCTCTGATACCATGTGAAAATTCTATTGCAGTTACTGATTATTAATCTCCTATCTAATATAAAATTATTTGACTGCCGAAAATTAATTCACAGCAAACATTGAAAAATAACACAACTGCAACTTCACTAATAAAATAGGAACATAAAATATGCAACACAATGAACATGATATTTTTGGACAAATTGTCCGTGGAAAAACCCCGAGGGGAAAACCACTATTGCAGATGAGGAATTATATTAAACTTCAGCAAATTAAGAAATACAAAACTGCTTGCCTCTTTCTGACAGAGCTCTGACAATCTCCTAATTACTTCTGCTAAGATTCCACCACTGCTATCCCCAACACTATCACTGCACCCTTGCTAACACTGCAAGACTATTTGCTCTCACTGCAAATTCATTTGCTAACACTGCAAATGCTTCTCAATTGTTTGTTCTCCAAATGACCCTTGACCCCCTTTTATACTACCCTCGTTGGAAAACCAATGATCAAGATTTAATTTCATCAACGACTAAGATTAATAACACCCCAACAAACCCTAACCAAATTGGTTGTTAGGTGGCTAAAAGGAAATCAAATAAATTAATAAATGATTGTCTTCACTCTAACCCATAAAAACAATTATTAACTAATTCATACAAATGGACGAACAGCTGTCCAAGCTAACAAACTAACAATTTCATCATCGTCAATCCTAATGTTCTTCCTTTAATTAAATAAACCAATATATTTAATTAAAATCCTAATGTTCTTCCTTTAATTAAATAAACCAATATATTTAATTAAAATCCTAATGTTCTTTCTTTAATTAAATAAATCAATTTATTTAATTAAAATCCTAAAGTTCTAACATTCTCTCATTTGATTTAAATAAACCCAAACATTTAAATCAAATGTCATATATCAACTAATTTCACCTCAGTTAATTAATCCTAGATTAATTAACTCCTAACACTAATCCCCTATTCCTCTAGCTTTTAACTCCACCCTAGTGTAAGTCAACCTTGGTCAAATAACCAAGTTGCACATGTAAATCAATTTGTTTGATTTACTAAATTACCCTATTTTCATTCAAAAAATGGCATATTCTTTAAATATTCCACCCACTTGACTTTTCCCTCCCAAAGGACTTTTGTCCTCTTTATGAGCCACCTTGGCATTAAAGGATCTTACATGTCCTCTTTCTTGAGCCACCTTTGCATTAAGGGCTCTTACACCTCCTCTTACACAAGCCACCTCTTGGCATTCATTCCTCTTACACATTCCATCTACCCAGATGTGCTCACACATGTGTGAGCACATCTCCTGTAAGATTCATTAGCATGTTGACAAGTGGCATCATGCCATTGGTCCAAATTTTAATCCCACATTCTCCCCATTCTTCACTCTTCAACCCTTCTTCCTTATAAATAGAGGCCTTCTCTATTGATTGAGAATCCACAATTTCATGCAAGGTTATTATTCACAATATCGTCCAAGTTAGCATAGTATTTCTCCATCATAGCTAGGTTCTTGCCATTTTGTTCATCACACATCCATCATCAAGCTTATCAAGGGATTGGGAAAGGGCTACTTTCCACATCAAAGTAGCACCAATCCACTATGGGATAGGTATGAACATGCTTTTTTACATACGTGCATTGGTTTCTTTCATCTTTTGTTGTTTGGTTTGCATTATTAAGTATGTTTGAATATTTCATAGGGATGATTGTTCTTGTTTGCTCAATGTGACTAACCATGCTAATATTTGTTTGTTGTTGAGTGAAGTATAAGGAACACCATCCACAATATATTTAATAAAATATCACATTATTATATAATTGTTTGAATGTTTTGTAATCTTTTAAGATTTGTTTAAACTTAATACTTATAACTCTCTTAGATTAACATTTAGTAATTATGCTCTTGTTTAAGTCTTATAAAAATGATTTTTTTTCTTATAGTTTTTTTAAAATGATATAAAAATCATTATTATTAACTTTTTTTAATTTATTGTTAAGTGTTTACACTCCTCTTTAAATTATTATGTTATTTGTATTTTTATTAAGAGTTTGTGTCTTTCTTTGAATTATTTTTATGTTCAATAAATTATTAATATTAGTTTAATCTTAGACTTTACAACCATTGCTAATGTCCATTACTTTAACTTAAATTAGAAATCCTCGAGAGTGATGACCTTAGCCACATATTGTCTCAATACAATATTTCAAACTAATCAAACAACTAAGAATGAGAGATGAAACCTCATAGCTAGTAGAGATGAAATGAAAAAATTAAACATTTTTTCTTACTTTTTACTTCTAGGCACTTTAGGGTTGGGTATGGGGCATGGCATGGTGTGTGGTACACACACCCCTTCCAAGATCATTTTTCATGAATTGAAATGTTTTATAAAAACATGCAAATATATGATTTTTATTGGGGATTCCTAGAAGTCCCCTAGATGGTTGAGGGATGTCTTAGACATCCCCAACCATCCCTATAATGTCTAGATGTCTCCTACCATATCACAAGCATTTCATCTTTTTGTGAGCCATTTTAGAGATATTTAGAGTTTTTGAGAAAAATATGGACAATTTTGGAAATAAACTTTTCTTAAGCTTAGACTAGTAATCCATTAAAATAAAAAATAGTTTAGATTAATTAACTTTGTTATATGGGATATGATGATTTGATAACTTAGAACAATTCAAATGAATATTTTATAATATGTAATATTTATGAGTTATGAATTTGATGTTTATGTTATAGTGGGATGAATTTGGAGATTAATTGCATTAAATTTATTCAGATGATTAATTAGTGAGCATTATTTTTTAAATTTTAGAGAGTAATTTTCAACATTAATTCATTTACAAGAATTTATACTAATATAAAGTACCTAACTTCTACCACAATGAAAGTGTAGTATTTTCCCCATACACATTCATGTCATCCTTGCCCTTAGGATTTATAATATTTTGGGTGGAAGCTTCTATTTAAATTTGATTTGGCTCAATTAATCAATACTTGGTACAATTATATATACACACACACACACAAACACATAATTTATTATATATTAAAGATACTTAATAGTTCCACTTATTTATATGAAATTTGGTTTTAATAAAAGATTAAATATAGATGTAATTTTGAAAATTATATATTTATAACTTTTGATTTATATTTTAGATCTAAGATGATCAAATTATTGTTTATGCATTACCTAACATAAAAACTTTAATTATACTCTTAAAATAAAAATCAATAACATCATAATTTAAACAATAAAAAACAATATAATTAATTAATCTTTAAATGAATATTACAAATCAATACATAATCCAAATAAAATGTTTTTAAATAAAAATATATATCTATGATTTTTAAATTTTCAAAATCACTAATTAAAAGTAAAATTGAAGAGAAACCATTTTATTTACACTTCAATAGACTTGTTTTTAATAATTCAATACATAACACAAATAAAATATTTTTATAGAAATAAGTACATCAATAATTGTTAATATGTTAAATCAATAATTAAAAATAAAATTAAAGTAAAACTAGTTTATTTAGATTTGGATAAGTATAGGCCCTAGCTTGGTTGGCTAAGTAATTCCGCTGCGCTCACTGGTCACAAGTTCTAGTCTCCCCTCAGGTGGAGGAGGGTCAGCCAGCGGCATGGCCACGTAAAAGTTTACAGCATAGGGTCGCTACCAGATTCCTGCAAAAAAAAAAAAGATTTGGATAAGTATGTTTGAACACAATGAATATTATGAAGGCTTTATACATCTTTTAGTTGTATTTATTTATATTATGTATTGAATTATTTTTTATTAGGGGTAAGAAGAAGGTTTTGATGGGATCCTAAAACCCAAAACAATCAAAGGCAAGCTGCTAATAGAAAACAATCAGCAAATCATCGGTAGCCAAACAACAACAACCATCAAAGATCTGCAATACAACACAGGTTGCAAACAACAAGAACAAGCAAGGGCCCGAAACCCTTTTACATCCTAGTTTTATTTGGAACCAAAAAACCTTAAAAAGATAGCTAGCTTAAGAGGCAGGAAAGTTGGAAACCATAAATGAACATTGAACCCTCCTACACCAACCAGGCAATAGCAAACCATCTGCTTAGGAAAGACATCACTGAAGTAGCTCCAACTCTCAAAATAACTAGTAAAAAAAGGGAAACCAAGATTCCCAATCAAATCAACCAGCCTATCCAATTTCTCATCCTTAATATAAGAAGCACATGGATGAGCCAGGGAAGAAAACATCCCCATACAAACAATGGTTTTACACCAACACCCCACAAATTTGCTACCCATAATCTCCCAATAACACCTTCCCACCATGGGTACCAACCCATCCTCCACCTCAAAACAAGGGGGCTCGCCTCCAACAGAGAGGATGAAATGAAGCCCAAAACCTTTGAAAACACCTCTTTCCTCCTTACACAAGCAACACTTCAACTAATATAAATGAGGAGAACTACCGAGTAACACAACAACTACCAACTCCACCTCAATAGAAGAAGGATCCACCTCGAAAGGAACAGTCTCCCCCTTAATAGAAGACTGAAGTTGAAGATCCCAATAGAAAGTGAAATCGAAAAGGAGGGAAGACACCTCATCCCAAGGCAGCCCAAGCATCAGGTATAGGAGAGAGGAAGCAAGGAAATTTTTGAACAAAACACATAGTTGGGACCAAAAAAAACACCATAAGCACAACCCAACTAGCCGTAGAAGAACCACCATCTGCACACCAAAGAACCAAAACAGGCAGCCAACCAAGCCCAAGGAAAGTAGAGGCAAACTAGGGCCACAAAGGACAAGGAAGCCCCCACAAGAAGGGCATTGAGAGAAGGCCAAGCCATGAAGCCCCCAAGCTACCCCAACACACTAGTCAGAGCCAAAGATAAGCCAAATCTCCACAGAACCAACCCACGGGAAACACCACCAGTCCACAGAAGGGAAACTAGGAGCACCCACACACCCAAGGCAAGAAAAACCACCACAACACCACCACAAAGACAACAAAAAAGGGCTAAGGGAAACCCAGAAGGAACCAGTTAAAAAATAAGCTAGCAAAGAAAGCTCCCAAGCCATCCCATTACACCGAATAGGACCAATAATTAGCCAATCTTCCAACCAATCCACCTCACAAGAGAAACCCCCACAGCCACACACCACCAAATTCCTCCAAGCAAGACCAGGGATGCAACAAGCTCCACATTAGACCCCCACAAAACTGGGGGAAAGCAAAAAGGAAAATAGGACAACAGAGCAGAGGGTCAAAATAAGCAAAGCAGCTCCAAACCTCAAATCCAAGTAAGCTAAAAAAAAAACTCCACACCACATAAGAGCAACCTCCAGCCGCCACAAGCTAGGAAACAACCCAAATAAGGCATAAGAGGCAGCACCAAGGGTTTTGGCATCATCAAACCTCAGAAACCACCCTTGAGCTTCCAACTACAAAACAAGCAATGCTAGACAGGGGGCATAAATCCCACTTGCCAATGTCCAAGCTCCAACTCCAACCACCAAAACCACCTCCCCATCTTCAGCCGCAAGAAGAAGAGACAGAGGACCAAGGGAGCCCAAGAAGTAACTTGCATCCTCTGCACCATCTACATCCACATCTCCTTCACTGCAACCTTCCTCATTTGCAAAATTTGAATTGTAGCTTCCCGCCTAAGCTCCTGTTGCAGCCATTATGTATTGAATTGTTAAAAAATGTAGAATTTTTTTTTTTTTTGGAAAACTACTATCAAAGAGGATAGCACTCTTTTTATTAATTTGAAGCACCATATTACATATTTTAGACTTAAATTTTGTATCGACCCTAGATTACATGGAATATTACTTATCCAGATTTTCTACTTTCTTAGAGGATCTTAATGTCATCAGATGCTTTTGTTTTTCTAATGGAGTTTTCTTCCTCTTCACCTTTGTCCATTCTTATTCTATTTTAGATGGTAGGGACAAACCATTGTTTTTTTCTACATTCAAGTTTCCACCATTATCACTGGCTCCTAGAGTAATGATAGAAATGGATAATTTTTTTTATGTTTGTGTGCATCGAAATTGATTTCTCCAAGGGGGATGAAGATGCCACTGTGAGAACCACTTTTGCTTGCTTAACAGGCTTGAGCTCATGACATTGATTTTGCACATTAATTAGAGAGGGGTGAGGGTAAACTGGAATATTTTTTTGAAGTGTAGAGGAAGGGGTAGCATCTTCTTGCTTAGAAGGAGAGATAACATAGTGATGGGATTCAACCTCATCCCACCAAGATGACCTACTGTTGGGGGCAGCCTTGTCCTGATCCCTGCCATATTGTGTAGTAGCATGTTCAATTGTAAAACATTTTCTATACCTGAAGGCAATTTTTTCATAGTCAATTGGTTGACACCAATGTTTGTTGCCAACTTTGAGAAAAATATCTATTGGGAGACCTTTTATAACATCAATTTTAACACAAAGATGAGCAAAAGTCAAGTTTTCACAATTGATTGTTTCCTTTGAGATGATGTGGTATTTTCCCAACCCGTTGCCAAATGCCTTCAAACAGTTAATTTCCTAAAATTGTAAAGGAAGGTAAGGCAAACAAATCCACAAAAAAGTAGAAGAAAAAGTCTTTGTTCATGGATCGAAAGAAGGGAACCAAGTTTTCATGCATAAGAAGTCTCCTTGGAAGAACCAAGGCCCAGTATAAAGAATCATTTATTTATCTTCTATAGATTCAAATTCTAGTATGAGAAAACCTTTTGTGTATAGATAAATACTAACTTCTTCCTCCAGATAATCTTTCTAGTTCAAACTTACCTAGGAATGGAGATCAAACAGTTTTGACCATACCTTCATAAATTTGCATATAAGGGCATGGGCTTGTAAAAAAAATTCTTTGTCACTTGCAAAGCCATCCAAAAATATTTTTGGGACAGTCGAATGGTGCATAGAGAAAGGTGGACTATGAGTTTCCCTACCATGAGGAAAGGGCGGGTTGGAGGGCACAAACCTAGGCTATGTCAATGGACTTGCACTTCTCTCCAAAACTAGGGCTTCAACACAGAGGGCGTCCTTGTATTTTTTGCTGGGATGACCAACCTCCAACAACCCTACCAATCTACTTGTAATGTGTGAAGGCCATGCAAAGGTCTAAAATCCCAAAGTATTTCCTCCTTTAAAGCCCACAAAATAAGTATCAAATGGAAGAGCAGAGGCCCACATAGTTAAAAAATGTATAGGAATGATGCAAGAGCATCCAATGGTGTAAGGGAAATCCTGCATCACCCAAAAATATGTTTTCCATTTATGTTTCCTTTGTTAGCTTTTTGTACATGTTTTTACATTTCTGGATACCCTTTTCGTTGAATAAGAGTTCCCAACTTTAAGAACTGCTTTTCTACTTTTTCTGCTCAACTGCTATTTTTAGCAGTTTTAAATTTGAAGGTGTGAGGAGGCAAAAATTTAAGGGAAGGTTCAGGACAGAAAAATAAGCACATTGGTGAAAAAATTAGGTCAATATCATTCATAGTTTGAAAGTTATTCAAGTTTCAATTTCTATTTTTTGCCCTGAAAAATCTTCTGAGTCTAGTTTGAGGCACTAAACGGTCCCGTATGGGCCTAGAAATTGCTAGAACTAGCAAAGCGAGTTCTTAACGCATTCTTCACTCCAAGACCTTTCCAATAGTTCAAACAGTTCGAAAAAAAGAGTCCCGGATCAAAATTTATGGCTTCCGAAAGTTAGCATTTTTAGAAAATTGCAAGTTTTCGAATTAGGACTCAATCTTTGAATTTCAAATTGTAATCTTTGGTGCCAAAATACCAAAACTCATAATTTGAATGTTGTTTGTCTCCATAATGGAAAATGATCTATTTATGGGAGGGTTTTCTAATTTTTGATAGCTTTTTGGGGAAAAAGTTCACATGCTGCGAAAAGGGGAACTTTTGTAATTTCTATAATTGGCATGTATTGTAGAGCTCTAGGATTTGAGATCCTCTGCATGTAAGAATTCCATTTTTCTAAATAAAATATTATTCTCTATTTTGTGTGTGTTATTTTTTGTCTCGGGTTAGCACCCTCGTCAGGTGGTATCAGAGCGGGTTTTCTTGAGCGTGTGGATAGATCGTCGATTGTGGGGTAGTTTGCACCAGGAGTGTGCTTGTGGGTTCGAGATATTCAAGATGCCTCCAAGAGTGATGCTTGGTAGGCATGGTGGTGCCAGAGGTGGAAAAAATGCTGGTGGAAGAGATCCATTAGCAGCCGAGGGTTTTAGATCCCTCCAGAGACAAATTGATGCATTGCAGGAACAGATGAGAAGAGGGTTAAACCCGAGAAGGAGAGGAGAAAGTGAAGATGAAGAAGAGGTGGAAGATTCAAACATAGAAGAGGAAGAAGTGATTGATCAAGATCAAATGCGACTGATAAGGGCCATTTCGAAGATTGAAAAAAGACCCAGAATAGAGGTTCCCAGTTATTTCGGAAGACTAAACCTAGAAGAGTTGATCAACTGGATCAATAAGCTAGAAGAGTATTTTGAGTATGAAGAAGTAGAGGACCCAGATAGGGTTAAGTTTTCAAAAAAAAAGTTGAAGGGCCACATAGATATTTGGTGGAAAGAGGTCCAGTTGGAGAGAAATCGAAGAGGAAAAGGAAAGAACAGTAGTTGGGATCAAATGGTGGAGAAACTGAAGAAGCAATTCATACCAGTGGACTACGAGTTAGATCTGCTGAAGAAATTGCAAGGGTTGAAGCAAGGAAGTAGATCTATGAAAGAATACATAGAATATTTTCACAAGATGATCATTAGAATGAGCCATGCAAAGGAGAAGGTAGCCCGTTATCTTAATGGGTTATGATCAAGCATTCAAGAGGAGCTAAGCCTGGTCAGAATGACCATTGTTGAGGATAGGTACCAGTTTGCTTTGAAAGTTGAAGAGAAGTTGAACAAAATATTTGACAACAAGCAAAAAGGATGAGGAAGTCAAAGCGAAAGGGGTAGTGGAAGATCTTCTGGAAGCCAAAATGAGGATGAGAAGAAAAATGGAGATGTGGGTACCAACCGAAGCTAGAAGAATGATAACTTCTACCACCCTCGTGATCAAAATAGTGGTGATCAAAGAGGTAGAGGATGAGGAAGATCTGGGCCAGGACCCAAAAGAGGTGGCTTTAGAGGCACTTGTTTTCAGTGTGGTGAAGAATAGCATCGAGCCTATGAATGTCCACAACACCAAGGAAGGACAAACAGAAGGCCAGAAGGTCGTGGAAGGATTACACATGCAGATGAGGAGGCTCAATTTGAGCATTTAGATGATGTTGAAAGGGGAGAAGCCCTAGTGGTTAGAAGAGCTCTGGTGATTGAAGAGAAGGATCTAAAATAGAGGAAGAACTTATTTCACACAAGGTGAAAATGTGAAGGAAAATTTTGTGATGTCATTATTGATAGTGGGAGCACTGATAATCTGGTGTCAAAAGAGATGGTTACAAAGTTGAAGCTAAAGAGGGAAAGGCATCCACATCCATATAGGATTGCCTGGTTGCAGAAAGACCACAAAGTTTTGGTCAATGAGTAGTTCCTGGTAAAGTTCAAGATTGGGAGCTATCGTGATGAGGTACTCTGTGATATCATCCCCATGGATGCATGTCACATGTTGTTGGGGAGGTTGTCGTAGTTCAACAAGCAAGCTATGCATGATGGCCATGCGAACACTTATTCCCTAATGAAGGATGGAGTCCGCCATAAGTTGAAACCCTTAAAGGAGGCTAAAGAAAATGTATGCAGTAGTGCTAGAGTTTGTTATGTTGATGGAAGGAAATTTTTAGAAGGCATGAAGCATGAGTGTATGTGTTGTGCATTGATTCCTAGAATGGATAAGGAGGATAGTGAGAATGTGCTAGTAGAAGTTTTTGGATTATTGAATGAGTTTCAGGATATTGTTTCTAATAATGTACCTGAGGGTTTACCACTAGTGAGGAAGATCAATCATCAGATTAACTTGATCCCTAGATCCAACTTGCCAAAGAAGGTGGCTCACAAAATGACTCATGCAGAAAATTAGGAGTTAAATAGACAAGTTCAGGAGTTGTTGAGAAAGGGTTTGATTCAAGAGAGTTTGAGTCCATGTGTGGTACCTATAGTATTAGCACTGAAGAAGGATGGGGAGTGGAGGATGTGTACAAAATCCCATGCCATCAACAAGATAACAATCAAGTACAAATTTCCCTTGCCAAGGATGGATGACCTAATGGACTGTTTGTGTGGAGTGTAGTACTTCACAAAGATTGATCTAAAGAGCGGATATCACTAGATCTAGATTCGTGAGGGAGATGAATGGAAGACCGCCTTCAAGACCAAAGAGGGCCTGTACGAGTGGTTAGTCATGTCCTTTGGGCTAACCAATGCATCGAGCACATTCATGCAGCTCATGAATGAGGTACTGAAAGAGTTTTTAGGGAGTTTTGTTATTGTGTATTTAGATGATATTTTGATATTCAGTAAGTCCCTGGGTGAGCATTCAATGCATATTTGTAGAGTCTTTGAAAAATTGAGAGAAGAGAAATTGTTGATTAATTTGAAGAAGTGTAGTTTTGTGAAGGAGTTAGTGTACTTAGGGTTTGTTGTCTCGACGAAAGGTCTCAAGATGGACCCAAAGAAGGTGAAGGCTATTCTGGAATGGCCTACCCCAAGAACTGCTACTAAGGTGAAATCTTTCCATGGTTTGGCTAGCTTTTACAGAAATTTCATTAGAGACTTCAGTAATATTTGTGCATCCTTGACTGAAACAATGAGAGGGGATAGAAAAGAGTTCAAGTGGAGCACTGGAGCAACAAAGAGTTTTGACCTGTTGAAGCAGAAGGTGACATAGCAACCAGTTTTATCCCTCCTAGATTTCAATAAGGTGTTTCTGGTGGATTGTGATGCCAGTGGGTGTGCCATTGGAGCAGTGTTTAGCCAAGAAGGTAAGCTCGTTGCCTATTTTAGTGAAAAGTTAAATGATGCAAAGAGAAAGTACTTTGTATATGATCATGAATTTTATGCAATAGTTCAAGCATTAAAGAGATGGAGGCATTATTTGTTGCTGAAGGAATTTGTTTTGTTTACTAATCGTAAAGGATTACAATATCTGAATAGTCAAGGAAAATTAAATCAGAGGCATATAAAATGGGTAGAATTTTTGCAGAGTTATACCTTTGTATTAAAAAATAGGAGTTTGAGGTCGAATAGGGTTGTAGATGTCTTAAGCAAGAGGAAACCATTGTTGACAGAGATATAGATTGAAGTGGTTGGGTTCAATGAACTCAAGACATTGTACCCTAAAGATCATGATTTTGCAGAGGCTTTGAAAGCTTGCAAGGAGCCTGTTACAGTTGATAGGATGAAGTGGCTGGATTTCATAATCCAAGATGGCATGTTGTTTAAGGGAAGTCAATTGTGTATTCTGAGGAGTTCCATGAGGAGAACCTAATAAAAGAGAAGAATAGTGGAGGAATGGTAGGACATTTTGGTCAGGATAAGACCATTGCCATTATCAATGAGCATTATTATTGGCCTCAGTTATCACAGGATGTGAAGAAGTTTGTGCAGAGTTGTAAGGTATAATAGATGGCTAAAGGAGTGAGCCATAATATAGGGTTGTATCAACCCTTACCTATACTAGAGAGGCCGTGGGAGGATATAAGTATGGACTTTGTTCTTGGTTTGCCAAGGACACATAGAGGGAATGATTTAGTGTTTGTGGTAGTTGATTTTTTTTTTAAGATAACACATTTCATTCCATGCTGGAAGACCCATGATGCAGTCCACATTGTTGACTTGTTCTTCAGAGAGGTGGTGAGGTTACACGGTCTGCCAAAGAGTATAGTCTTAGATTGTGACACCAAATTTGTTGGGTACTTTTGGAGGACCTTGTGGAATAAATTGAAAACAAAGTTCAAGTTCAATTTTGCACACCATCCACAGACGGATGGGCAAACTAAGGTTGTGAACAGAAGTTTGGTAAGAAGACATATTAACAAGATGAATACATAGTATAAGGCTAAGGAAAATTAGAAGAGGAGGTATAAGGAGTTTCAGATTGGTGACAAAGTGATGGTCCACTTGAGGAAAGAAAGGTTTCCAGTGGGAACCTATAACAAATTGAAGATGAAAAGTTCGGTCCCTGTAAGATTCTAAAGAGGCATGATTCAGGAAACGCATATTAGGTAGAGTTGTTGGATGGAGTCAACATTTCCCCTATGTTCAACATTTCAAATTTGACAAAGTATCATGAAGGTGGCGCAGAGGAAATACCAGCAATGGAACAGTGTGGCATTCCAACACCGACTTTAGAGAAGGAGGAGATTGAAGCAATCCTAGATAGTCATGTGGGAAGGAGTACCAGAAATAGGCAGTATGAAGAATATCTAGTGAAGTGGAGAGGAAGGCCCATGGAAGATTCATCCCGGTTGTCTAAGGCAGAGGTTGACCATTTGGGTTTTCCTCAACCATCTAAGATGTGATGGGGTCACTTCTCAAATTACCCTGGGTGTCTGATGTAGGAGCATCCAGTGGTGTAAGGGAAATCCTACATCACCCAAAAATATGCTTTCCATTTATGTTTCCTTTGTTATCTTTTTGTATATTTTTTTTCATTTCTAGATACCCTTTTTGTCGAATAAGAGTTCCCAACTTTCAAAACTATTTTTCTACTTTTTTTGCTCAACTGTTATTTTTAGCAGTTTTGAATTTGAAGGCGCGAGGAGGCAAAAATTTAAGGGAAGGTTCAAGATAGAAAACTAAGCACTTTGGTGAAAGAATCAGGTCAATATCATTCACGGTTTGAAAGTTATTCAAGTTTTAGTTTTTTCTTTTTGCCTTGAAAAATCTTCTGAGTCCAGTTTGAGGCACTAAACGGTCTCGTACGGGCCTAGAAATTGCTAGATCCGGTGGAACGGGTTCTTAATGTGTTCTTCACTCTGAAACCTTTCCAACGGTTCAAAAAATAGAGTCCCAGATCAAACGTTATGGCTTCCGGAAGTTGGCCGATTTTTAGAAAATTGACAATTTTTGAATTAGGACTCAATCTTTGAATTTCAAATTGTAATTTTTGGTGTCAAACTATCAAAACTCATAATTCAAATGTTGTTTGGCTCCATAATGGAAAAGGATCTATTTATGGGGGGGTTTTTTAATTTTTAATAGCTTTTTGGGGAAAAAGTTTGCATGCTACAAAAAGGGGAACTTCTGTAATTTCTATAATTGGCATGTATTGAGCTCGAGGATTTGAGATCCTTTGCATGTAAGAATTATATTTTTCTAAATAAAATATTATTTTCTATTTTGTGTGTGTTATTCTGTGTCTCGGGTTAGCACCCTCGTCAAGGAAAATGGTTAAAAAATTATATATTTTTTAAAAAGTAAAATATATTATGTAATTTTAAATACAAATTATATAATTCTTATATTATTATTTATTGAATATTTTATAGAATTTAAATTAAACAATTGATTAAATTTTTATTTTATTAATAGAAATATATCTAATATCAATTTTGAGTTAGTATATTTATTAATAAAAAATATTTTATTTTATTTCATTTTTTTAAATAATAATTTTTTTTTTTATGTTTAAGAATTATTTTATTTTACTTCAGAATTAGTTTATTTGTATTTATTAAATATTATAATATTTTATTTGTTTAAAAATTATTATATATATTTATATATTATAAAATCTTTAATATTTTTTATTAATACACCATTAAAATCTTTAATAAAAAATATTAAAGAGTTTATAAAAATCTCTTTTTTAAAATAATTCTTAAAAGATTACTAAACATACAAATAATTATATGAGAATGTGATATTTTAGTCAATATATAAATAATTTATAAAAAAATAAACACTAAATATAATTTAAATTAAAAATATAAAAGAAATTGTTAAACATAAAATTATATAAATAAGAATATAAATTTTTAGTAGGTACACAAATAATTTAAAGATAGTGCTAACAATTTTTAAAGATAGTAAAATTGTAAACACAAACACAATTCAAATAATTTAAAAAAAAAAAATTAAAACATTTTTCAAAAAATATAAAAAAATTGTAAATATCTTTAAATACAATTAGATCAATACAAACTCTAAAACAATTTTTAAAAAATTATAAAAATTAAATTTAAATCACTTCTAAATAATTTAAAACATGGTAAATTGTTTTACTATTCGTAAGTCAAGAAAAATTACTTGCATTGGACGATATTATTGTGTACAAATATGTATACATACGAACTTTCATGTTAACTATGTGCCTACTATACGAGACACATTTTGTGCTCAAGAATCAAAAACACCAGTGTTGTTAGTTATGTACTTTTTTGCATGAATGGGCATGATGTGGCATATCCATGCCTTGGTGCATGTACGGGGTTGGATAGTTGTTGCCTCCACAGGGCTTGCAACTTGCAAGTACCCTACGGGTACCTTATTAAATGCACCCCTTTAAAAAAAAATTGATTTAAAAAAAACTTTAAAAAAAAACTGACATTTTTTACAAGTTTTTTAATGTTTCCATATTTTTTAAAAAAAAAAAGAGAAATAAAAAACGCTTGTGCCTTTTTTAATTTTTTTTCTCAAAAATTGTGCACAGTTCATACAAGGGTCGTATGGCCCCTACGACCCCAATGCATTTTTTTTTGCTTCAAATGCTCCCAACGTTGAAATAGGGCGTATTATATATCAAAAATCACGAACTAGCCACCTGAATGCAACCGTAAGGTTCTTTTTGTGCCAAAATGCTTTGAAATTGTAGCTACCCTCCATATATGAAAAAAAAATGCTTCAAATCCTCATAGATCTAACCTCAAGAGTCCAAATCAGGCCAAACAAAAGGTAAATCTAACTTTCTCGACTATTCTAAATCCAACGAAAGACTCTATTTTGATCTTAGATGCACAAAATTTGCTCACCTCTAAAATTTTCAAAAAAACAAAGGGGATTCAAATATGAAACCTATAACCCTCATTGAAGAAAAAAATCTCATAAATCAAGAAGGGGTTCGCTAAATCAAGGCTCTCATACCATGTTAGAATTGTAAAAAACATGAGCCACGTGATCAAATAATGAACAAAGACACTTTCCATGCAAAAGATCTATAAAAATATATGTGCAATATTCCTCAACAAGAAAAAGCTATAGAATGAACCTCAAAAATCTTCAAGGAAAACAAAAGTCCTCAAGGATTGAGAGTTCGAGAGAAAATCTCCAAAGTTAATACAATGAGGGTTGAGTGCTATATAAGAGAAAAACCCTAAAAGCATAAAAACACTCCTAAGTTTAGCTTAAGTGCATGAGAATAAATTAGACTAATAATCAATTAAAGAGTAATTAATTATTAGCTAATGCATGATTACTCTAACAACTCTAACATAATTTAATCCAGAAACAACAACGATCAAGAATAATTGTGTTTGTGTAATGAATCTTAGACATTTTTGGATCTAAAATAGGATATGATATTTAATTAATTGATTTAGGATAATTAACCTTCATTCCATTTTCTCCAATAATTAATTCCACCTCACTCTTAACCTTGTCCATTCAATTTTAGTCATTGAATATGTCTGCATGGATCGAGATCTAAACTTGTCATCACTTAACAAGTACCTTAACCTACCTATACCTTACCCCTTTCTCACATATGTGTGAGAAAATTTCTCACACATGTGAAGCCATCCTATCTCTTACACATGCCATAAGGTAGCCATCCTACTTCTCTCACTTGTCACTTTCATTCAAGCCTCCCTATGTGTGTGTTCACACATGTGTGAGAACACTTAGATCTTACACTTATGACACATTTCATTCTCATGCCTCCACCTTGTGAAATTATCACCCTCTACCTTGTCACAAGGCTAAGCCCTCAATCCATGCCCTCACTCTCATTAAATAATAACCATCCATTTGACATTACATCTTGATAATTTATTTTTCTCATGTAAAATCTAAAAATGAATGCCTTTGCTCTCATTTTTATGATCATCTACCATCACACCATTATGCTATCAATTTTCCTAATCATCTTCATCTTATAGTCATGGAATTGGTCTAAATAAGCAACCACATTCTGCATTCATCATCCATCCAAAGGAGCAAATAAAGTGGAGCATTTGGCTCACTATATTTTAGCTCAATCTAAGGAGCAAGATGATAAAGGTATAATATTTAATTTATTGGTTTATCTTTTATGTTTATTACCTTTTATCATTTATTGATCTTCAAGTTGATGTTATGTCATTAGTTAGAGGACATGTTCTCTGTAGTGCCCCTCAGTTTGTTTTTTGCTTCTCACAGTGACTTGGTTGTATTTGGACATCATGATAATTTGTTTGATGATACTTGGATATTAGGATACTTTGATGCATAGTTATGATGTTACTCAATGACATTCTTATATCTGATGTTTATGCTTATACATGCTTAGTAGACCAGTTTAATTGTTTATGCGAGTTATCATTGATATGATTATTATGTGATTGTTAGATGTATGTCTCATCATGATTTGATATATGTTTATTATGTGTCGATGTATTGGTGAAGGGGAACAAGGTCGCATCAATCGCAGGGCGAGTGCCCTACGATGCTACAATTTTCCCTTCACAGTGTGATTGATTGTTGCCTATGCACATGTTCGACCGCGTGGTTTGCTACAGGTTACAGGTACCAAGCATCAACTCCACCTGAATTGTCAGGTTTGAGCGTACCTTAATCCCAATGGAGTTTGTTGATTCAGAGATAGCATCAGGTTCCCCACATTGAGCCATCATCCTTGACAAGGATGAGTGTTTGTTTGTCACACCCTTTCTGTAAGGTCAGTTCGAGTTGTGTTGTCATTTTGTCTTCCATTTTGCAATATGATCATATATTGCTTGATAGTATGTTAATTGAGAAATGTTCATGATTGTGCCTTTGTTTGATCATTTTGTTAAAATAGAGATTATCAGATTTAAAAGGCTTAGGAATAATTAAAATATTTTTTTTTATAAAATCAAAGTATTAATTAAATAAAATATTATTAAAGTCTTTGTTTGATTGTAATAAATTAAAATTAACGGCTTAATAAAGAAATATTAAATAAATATATTAAATCATGACATTATGCAAAAAGGAATTAAAAGGTAAGATTGTAATTAATAAATTAAATATTTTAAAAGTTGATTCTAGTGTGTAAACAATTGAAAGAGTAAATTAATAAATTAAATATTCTAATAGTTGATTTACCTTGTGCAAATATAAAAGTAAGGTTAAAAATTATAAAAGATAAAGAGATTGAGTGGCAATTGTGAGTAGTGGAAAAAATTAAATAAATTAATTGAATTTGAGTGCATGCAGTTACGGATGGTGGAGAATAATAAATAATTGGTTAGAGTTAACTATGAGAGGGGATTTTTTGGTTATTTTTCAAAAAATGAATATGGCAGCTCTGTCGTGAATGAAATTTCCTATTTTTGGTGTTTTCTGGGGTTTTTGAAAAGTTGGATTCTAGATTGGGGGTTTCTTTGTATTAGACATCTATAGTATTTATTGAGAAGATTGGAGCCAAGAGTTGGAATTAGGAGAGCTCAACATCAAGACCTCATATTTGGAAAACAAGTGAAATTAGGTTCCATTACTTCTCCAATTTCATTCTTGTTACTGAAAAGAGAGTTGCATGATAAATAAAATAATATTTATTCATTAAATTACTTTCAGTTGATTTAATTAGCAATTGCTTGGTTGATGATTGTAAACCCCTGCTGCAAATTGATTGATAATCTAGTCTTTTAGCTTGGAAAACTCTCTTTCTGTTGGATACCTTAAAGGAATCTTTTACTTTGTTTAAAATCAACTTTTCTTATGTCTTATTCTTCACTTCACTTTTATATGAATCAATCTTCCATTTCATGAATTTAGACTCAACACCTCTTCTTGATATTGATTTAGGTTGGGTTTCAATGTATATTGTATTGTCTGATAAATTAGAGATATTAGAGATATTGAAATACCTGTGGTTCAATGAATTCTATATTGGTTGCATTTTAGATGCATGCACCCTCTCTTATTCGTTGTTCCATGAAATACAGAGAAAGGGAAAATAGATGGAATGAAAAGATAAATCAGTGGCATAGGCTTGATTTTTAAAAGCCTTCAATTATGTATTTGAATTTGATTAAAAAAAAAACTTAAAGGCATCCCATTGTTTGAGTAACTATACTCATTTATACTTGTGTAATACTTGTGAAAGTGGATGACTGGTTTATGACAATAAGGACGAAAGTTGGAATAGAAGAGCAAGTCAATTACATAGGCTTGGTATTTTAACATCTCTTTATGATGCCTGATTGGATTGATATTAGAACAATATTGATGCACATCTTTCCCTTTCATACATCATAGAGAGAGGTTATAATTTAGTCAATGAAATTAAATAATTGAACCAAAATCTGAACAAAGGTAAGAATTAAGTCAATGAAACTACATAAGGGAATCAAAGTCAACATTAAGAGCAATATCCTCTACATTTAGACTGCATGCAATAGCAAGGTTTTAGATTTGAAGAAATAGCCTATGTGATCAATGGATACTAAAATTTAATGTAGAGGGATGATGAAAGGTAATGTTGTGCTTCTTGAATTTTACCAGTTGAACAAGATCAAACTAATTATTGTGCTATTGTTTCAATCACTAGAGCAGGAGCACCGTGCATCTTTATCTATCTTGTGGATTTGGCAATCTTGAAATGTTCACTTGAATATTATTCACCTATGTAAATGAAGTGCTCTTACCTTGTTGAACTTGTATCGTTGTTCTCTTAAGTCATGAGGAAATCAGTAGTAGATAACTTAGTGAAGTCGGCCAGATAACATATGTTAGGCTTATGCAAACTTCAATCTCCGTTTGTATTGGAATCAACCCGAGCATGCATCAAATTGCATTCGGTTTAAATATATGTAAAATTTTGAAATGTTATCCATTGCCTTCTTTATTTGCTATAACTTTGAACCCATGTTGATATCATGTTTGTTGTAGATGCCAGCCTTTAATAATTGTCACGGACCCCCAACATATTGGTAATTCAACATTTATATGAAATTATTCAATTCGATATATATAGGAATTGTCAGTAGATTATTTTCATCGCTGCAATTAGATCATTGGAGTTCGATATCATATAGTTGGGAATTGCTTATTAAAAATTGCATGATTATCGCCAGTCTGTTGTACTGCTGTATGTAACCGTTGTCAATATTTTTGCACCCTGCTGAATGCAGTATTCAACAAACTACTAAAACATGGAAACCTCTTCCAGATGTGGGTGATCTGAATGAAAGAGGAATCTCCAGAGTGAGCTGGTTCTCCAAATGATGAATTCTATTCTAAAATAACCTCTGAGGAAAGGGATAAAAGATGACTGAACATAAAAACCTATTTCTAACAGATGACCTTTAGAACCTAATAATGATTTAATGATGGTTATGATCTCTTCCTCACAAACATTTTTCGGAAAGATGCAATATTTCACAACTTCTCAAGAACAATTGATACATAAATGATTTGCATGAAGACTCGACTTGAAGCACAACATGCAACCTGTATTTTTTAACTTTTTACATAAAGAATTACAGTTTAAGGAAAAAACAAGGATTCTGTAAACATAAATCACAAGATAAAATCAAACTAAAACTACAAATGGACACAAAAATGAGAAGTAGGAATGTTGTCTTTATTCAACTGAAGGAGAATGCCATAATCTGGAACTGAGTACAAAAATGGGTTCACAAGCTCAAAAAATGTGTATGAGCAGGAACTGTGATCTGAACTACTAAGAGAGGAGAGCTAAAAAAGACCAAGTCTTTGAAAAGAACTCCCTAGAAACCCTAATTCGAGCTTAGAAAAAAGCTCAAGGAAAAAGGCCTCAAACTGTCTCAAAAAACTGTCTAAAAGCAGAAAAAAGCATACTGCTTTTATGATCACACTGTCAAGCCTCTAAAAATAGGCTAATCTTGCTTTAAAAGCTCAGAAAAAACCTTATCTCTCTAAGATAGGTTTGAAATCTGACCAAGAGGAAAAGTCAATAAAAAGATTTGCTAAAAATAGCAAGAAATCACAAAGCAATTTATAGAATATCGCTTTACGATTCTGCTTTACAAGATGCAGATTTGCACAATTTACTTATTTTTTGCAATTAAAGATTTAGAATCTTTTGCAAAAAAAGAAAGGCTCCTTATTGCTCCATTTATAATAATCTGAATTTCTCACAAAATCAGAAAAATATTACACATTATTTGTAATCAAGGGAAAATTCTAAAATTATGTTAGAGGGGTTAGCACAATAACATCAAAATTCCTATGAAATAACAAAGTACAAAGGAAGTGATGTGAAGACAAAAGGGACCATGTTACCCTAAGTCTCCACCTTCCATGATTGATCTTTGTTACACCTCCTAGCTTGCAGCAAATTAATATGTGCCCTCAGATTTGTATGAGCAACTATGACAAATGACTAAGCCCTATGCAAGTGTTGAAGGATTTGCAGAAAATAAAATGACCCTACAATAAGCTAAGTGACAAATGACTGTAACAACTATAACCCTAAGTTGACAGAAAATAGACATAGACTAGAGGTCCAGAAATCAAAAGACCAAGAGAGAGCCCAAATGAGAACAAAATTGCCATTTTATAAAAACTGCAATTTTGAATGTGTGGCCAGGATGAGAAAATGACAAAAAACCCTAGAATCAAAGATCAAGATTGAATGTTGCAATAAGAATTAGGGTTAGGTCAAAATTAGGGCAAATGATAAGGATGAAGGGCCAAGATTGAATTATAAGATAATTCAATCAAGGGTCAAAATTAAATGAGATGTCAAAAGTCAAGAATTAATTTGGAAGATAAGACTGGCACGGACAAAGAGGTTGCTGGAGAAATTAAATAATAAAATTTATTTACTCCAGGTGACCAGTAAATAATTAAATAATAAAGATATTATTTAATTATGGAGGAATGTGACAAAAGGAATCATTTTGAATTAAATAATGATTTAATTCAAAACTCAAGAGAATTGACTAAATTAAATAAATCAAATTTATTTATTTTATGAGAGAAGAGACCAATGAATAATTAAATAATTAAAATAAATATTTAATTATAGTAGAAAGTGGACAAAATTAAATAAATAAGAATTTATTTAATTTTTAGAAGAAGGGGATTTAATTAGTGACATAATTAAAATTTATTTAATTAATCAAGAAGACATAAATGACAAAAGGGAATTAAATAAATTATGAAATTTATTTAATTTAAAGGAAGACTTAGATAATTAATGACGTATTAGATAAATAAATAATATTTATTATTTAATAATCAAGGAGGAACAAATGACATGAATTAATTAAATAATTATGAATTATTTAATCAATAGTCGAATGTGGACTAAGGACATAATTAAATAACTTAATTATGCTAGGACGAAAGTGGTAAAAATGAAGCTTGCAGGCCTAGGTCATTTTTAGGTGTCTACATTTTGCCCCTCTTTGTCATAATGTCGCTTGTCGCATTGTGACAAAGAAAATAAGTCAAGAATATGCCCCAGTGCAAAATAAGATGAGGAAGAATGAGACGAGAGTTATAGTATGCCCCCTCGAGAGGACAGACAGGTTCCAAGAACATGGGTGTGCTCTCGAAATTGACGAGAATACCAGAATATGAAGAGACAGAAATGTTAGTGCAAAAGATATGGATGATGATATGGGTGCGATGCCTATATGAGACAAGTGAGAGAAGATGACAAGACTAAAGAAGATGCATGTTAGTTCCTAGACCAAATCCTTCAAAACATTGCCATAGGACTAATATTTTGTGCTCTTAATCATCATTGGGCAGTAAAAATGACACAAATGGACAACAAACACAATGGTATGACGTAGACCAAGGTGTGCAAGGTCATCCACTTGAAAAATAAATAGTCACAGACAAGGAATGTCCTAACTCATACTAAGGGTCATGTTGCCCCAGTCTTTTTGTCAAGACAATCCACAAACATCAGTCAAAGAAAATAAAATAGGCCAGGAGATGTCATCGCACCTCTAAATCCTTCATGGGACATCCTCGAGGTAGCTAGTAACATGACCAAAAAGACAAGATAGTACAAAATATAAGACAAAATAGCCAAGATAGTCAAAAGATAAGACAAGATAGACCAAAGATTAACATCCATTTTATTTCGTTTGCCAATGTTTGTTTGCCAAAGATTGATTTCTGGTCGGTTTGATAGTTTTGACAGTTTAAGAGTTTTGCCAATTTGACAGTGTTGACAGTTTGACGGGGCCTATTGTCAGGAAGGACACATCCTGAAAAGGCAAAGGACATTTTGACGAGGTCTAACTCCAAGGACACATCTTGAAGAGGACCAAAGAGTGACGAGATTGACATTGTTTTGAGTAATGTGTTTTGGCAAGTTGACTGATGTTGACTGTATGATTGATTGGACTGTGTTGTCTAATTTTGACCATTTTGACATTGACGTTTCAAATTACTGTCTTGTGTCTGAGTTTGACTATGTTTGACTTATTTGACCGATGTGACAATTGTGACAAATGCCATGATTTTATTTGGACCAACCTAAAAGGACTGACCTAATGTCGGGGACTCATCAAGGATGGCCTTGCCTACGTAGCAAATGCATTAGAGACAACGTAGTTCGACAATGACATGGACTGACTGACATGACTAACTTTGACTCTATTTTTAGGATTGTGACATTGATTTGAATGTTTTTGTATTTTTCTTCAGGACGTTTTATGATTTTTAGGTCTTTTTTGGACATTTTATGATGTTTTTGTCTTTTTTCAGGACATTTTATGATTTTTTGTCTTTTTTCAGGACATTTTATGATGTTTTTTGTCTTTTTGTCATTTTATGATTTTTTTGGATTTTTGACATTTTTGAGGTGTCAATGGATGAAAATTTGGGTAGCCTTTGTGCTAGATACCAATGACAAGGGGAAAACCAAGTCTAGGTGCAAGGAGATAAATGGGATTAATGGATGAAATGGATGTATGCATAAGAGAGCAAGGATGTGATCTCCAAAGACTATGTCGCATAGGAATGACATGCCCCATTCTAGGTACAAGACTTAGGATTTTTCGTGACAAAGCTGATGACAATAGGATAATGATATGATTGGTTTAGATAGGATGAGGTATGTCAAGAGATACCCAAAAAACATGTTTCAACACTTTGCCCCTATATCTTCATCAAGATCAAAAGGAGAAGAGTGGATAAGTGGACCCAATATGATAGGTAGGTATGATGGCTAAAGATGGTAAGTAGGATGGAAATGATATGACATAAAAATGATAGGTTGGATAGATAAGACATTGTGCCCCCAAGTGTAAGTGACATAGAAGATCAAACCACACATGATGCCTGTTTGCCAGGTTTTCATCATGGTACTTATCCAAGGCACCTGTTTACCAGGTTTTCACCATTGGATGAAGGGATTTCTCTTTACTTTTTTTTTTTTTTTTTTTGACTTTTTGACTTTTGGATAGGAGGGACTCAAGTGTCTAGTTGCATGAAAGGTGATAGTCCCACTAGAAATGGATATCATTGCATGGACCATGTCAAATGTCATTATGCTCATAGATGTTGGTAAGGGATGACATGAAATGGAGATAGAGTAGGTAGATGATGGATTATGATGTGTATTATGGAGGATTATGTAGGGAAGATATAGGACTTATATGGGAATTATGCAAAAGATGAATGGGGAGGCTTAGCCAAAAGCATGGACCATAGGAAGGTGGTGGGGAAGATATGTAGGATAGTGGATGGGGGGTGACGAGATGGAGGTATAAGGGCTTGTTGTGAAATGGAAGGGAACCATGACCAATGGTTGCACACATTGTGATAAACGTTGAAGCTTTTGATGTGGACGAGGTATAGAAAGCAATGGAGATGTTTGCTTAGGAGATGGGTGATGAAGTGCTTTAGGTACCCACATAGACTTAGTATTTTTATGGCTTTTATTTGTCTTGTGGAATTTTTGTAATTTTTGAATGGAATGTGTATTTTGGATGGAAGTGGATGGTTGGGATTTTTGTGACGTAGATGCCTCATTTGACTTGATTTCTTTTTGCTTAGGTACCCAAACCATTTTGTTTTTAGACTTTTCTTTTGGAGGCATGGGCTGATATAACTTTTTGGATGCACTTGGCTTTGACTTTTTGAAATTGTATTCTAAGGCATTAAGACCTTTAGAATTTTTGACTTTATAAATAGAGGCATCCAACTTTTTATTTTTGAATCCCATGTGTTGGATGGAATGAGTGGAATCTTTATGTTTACACATTTGTTGGTCAGGACTAGGATATTTAGGGTATTTATGAATGATTGGAATATTAGGTGTTGGAAGTAATGGTGGCAAAGCAGATGGAGGGAGATTAGGAGTTGGAAGTAATGATGGTAAATTGGATGGAGGAAGGTGTATGGTCACATGATTTTGACAATTGTAGGATGATGGAGAGGGGATGGCCATGTATGCTTTGGGGGTATGATAGGGCTTATGGTGGAAAGTGGACTTAGAATGCATGGAGGAAGTACCAACATCTTGAGATTGGTGTCCTTGGGGTATGCAATGGACAATGGGACTAGGTGTAGGTGGAACACTAGACACGAGTTCCTTATTGGAAATACCAGGTGGATATGATGGAGGACTTGAAATGGGGTCAATAGTGGATGGTGGAGGATTTAAAGGATCTTGATTAGCATTGTGTTCACTTAGATCCAAGGTATTTGTTTGATCTTCTATGTGTGCTTGGGAGGCAAGTGTCTCATCAAGGGAAGTGGAAGTTTGAAGGTCATATATGGTGCTAGGTGGAGGTGAATTTGGAATATCTTGCTCATGGATAGGCTCTTCATCATTATGGATACCATCTTGATCATAAAAGAGACATAGATTATGGACATGTTGGATGACAATGATTTGATCTTGATTAGGACTAGGGCTTGATGTTTCCACATGCTTAGGATTAGGCTCTTGACATACATCTTGGGTTGCTTGAATGGAAGTAGAAGGGGATGACTCTTGGAGAGACTTGACATGTTCAAGATGGTCAACAACATAGGAGCATGATGGAGGTTGACTTGGACTTATGAGGGGAGAATCTTGACTTGGCTCAAGGGGTTGTGGATGACATGGTTGACTTGAAGGACTTGGCATGACGTTTGAGGACTCTTTTGTATGTTCAAGTAGATGAGTTGAATGACAAGACAACAATTGATTCCTTTCTTGTAGCCCTTGGGTCACATTCTTTGTAGGTGGATTGGTGGATTTATGTAATGCCATTAATTTATGTTTTAAATATCTAAATGTAAGGTATTGATTTGATGAAGGATTAGATGATGGTGGGGGTAATGAAGAGTTTGATTGGTTAGAAGGTGGCAAGGCCAATGGATTAGGACTAGGACATGGTGGCTTAGGGATAGACATTTGATTGGATGGTGGTAAGGGTGCATGGACTAGATTGGTGTTCCCCTTGTCAAAGGTGGCATTAAGACTTAAAGGCTCTTGATGTTGTTGCCAAGGTGGACTTGGGAAGCTACGTTGTTGTTGTGATATGGGTGGACATGTCGATGTGGCATTGACATGGAAGGTAAATGGGTTTTGTGGGCATGATGATGAAGGTGACACATAGGATTGTGGTGGAATGTGTTGAGGTTGGAATGGTGTTTGGACTTGTGATATGATTTGTTGTTGTGATGATGATTGAGGGGTTGAATGGGATAATGACTGTTGAAAGGTTGATTGATGTGGATAAGAGTTGAAATTAGAAGAGTTGTGATAGGTTGATGAAGGGGTAACATGATATGTGGATGGATGAGGTTGATATGATGATGTAAGTGACACATAGGGTTGATGTGAAATGTGTTGATGTGGTGATTGTTGGATTTGACAAGTGGCAATGAAATGATTGGCTTGAGCTAGGAGGTGTTGGATTTGAGGTGATTTAATTTGTTGACAATCTTGGAATAGGGTTTGAAGGCTTTGTATAGTTTGATGGTCTAGGGGTTTGGGTATTTGGTGAAGTGTTTGAAGGAGGTTTTGGAGTTGGGATGCTAGGGCTTTGTGTTCGAATGTGGGCATGGTGTCACACATGTGTGTAAGCTCTTGGGCATCAATTTGTTCCTCAAAGTATGCAACATCGTTCATGTCATTATTAGAAGTGGTAGGAGAAGCCCCTCAAAGTCTAATTTTATGTTTTGGTTTTGTTTCATGATTTGAACTAGAGAAAGAGACTCCTTGAATTATGACTTTAGGCTTAGGTTTTGTCTCATGATTTGTCCTAGATGGATAGCCCCCTTGGATTATGATTTTGGGCTTATGATTAGGATTTGGCTTGTTTATGATTATGACCATTTTGACAAGTGGTGACCAAGACTAGGTTGGTGATGGTGATGATGTGGAATGATTAGATTGGATGACTTGGATGGATTAGGATGAAATGGATAGGATGTGACTAAGAAGAGTGATTAGGATGAAAGTCATTGGATATAAATGTGTTGGAAGAACGTGTAGAGTGAATCGTCTTTATGTGTTTGGTGTTTAGCTTGATTGGACAATGTTTAAATGAATGTTCACACAATACACACACATGAATCACACACGCAAGACACATAAGCAAGTTTGAATTTTGGAATTTATGAATGTGATTATTAAGCACACACTTGAAGAAGACACATCAACAAGTCCTAGAACTAGGCAAGTGGGTATGGCCAATTAGGTCTCAAGCTAGTCTACACTAGGTTGACTAAGGAATGATTTGAAAGAAAAATCCTACCACACAGCCGGGAGAAAGGGGTAACCCACCCTTCACCTTCACTTCCCAAAGGTATAAAGTTCTTTGGGGCTTAGCCAAGAGTGACAAGATTTTAACTTCCAAACAAGCGTGTCTTTCGATTCACACTTCGATTGAGGTCATCCCTAGGGGTGATGAAATCCCCTAGCAAGCCTCCTATGAAGGGTTTGACAAAAGCAAATCAAGTGAGGTGTTTGTGATCACACATGCACTTGATTCACACTCACAACGATTAATTTCCCTTAGAAATGAAATGTTTGTATGCAAACAATAGAAGCACATATTCTTTTTAACCCCAATTCAAATGTGTAGGAAGACAATGGTTAATTTTAGACCCAAATTTGATATGTGATTGAAGAAAAAATTCATTTTTAAGAGCCCAAATCCAAATGTGTTTGCAAACAAGGATTAATTTTATGCCCCAAATTGAAATGTATGACAAACAAGATTAAGAAATGGAAGATGGGATATGTGCACCTGATTATTCGCTTTCCAATTTGTTGTGTATGAATGATATTTCTGCCACTAAAACTCCTTATGATCACCTACAAAATCAAAATAAATAATATCATAATGCAGCCATGAAAAAAAATAAACTCATTAGAAAATTGCAATTTCAGATACATATTTTTCACATAGCCGAATTAGATTCGATTATTTGAAGACATTATTGATCTAAAAAATACAAAATCAAAGAACAGACTGATATTATTTTTCGGAGAGCTTTCCAGAAATGTAAAGAAGTCAGAAAAATTCGCTATTTTGTGCCCAATATTAATTTTTTGTTAAAAATCATAAAAAAATAATAAAAAATACAAAATAGCTCCAAAAATTTTGAGTTTTTTATTGAAGTCGTATTCCGTCATTCAAAATCTGAAAAAAAAAATTTGTGATCAGATCGGCAACCATGAGTGAGATCTAAGCAAATTTGTTTTAAACCCTAATTTCAAAAACTCTATTTTTTGACTAATAATTTCACATCAAAATTTAAAAACTAAAGAGTAGACCCTTGTCAAAATTTGAAGAGCTTTCCAGAAATGTAAACAGATATGAAAAATTCGATTATTTGCTCCCGAAATTAATTCTTTATGAAAAACAGAAAATAAATTATAAAAAATTCAAATCGGCCCCAAAAAATCTGATTTTGGAATGAAATCTATAAACATTGTCTCCAATCTGTAAAAAAAAAATTGTGAAGAAATACGCAGCCGTTTGAAAGTTATGGTCAAATCTTTGGAAACTAGGGTTTTGTCCACAATGATGTCAAACCTGCAACAAAAATCAAACAAAACCTGCAACAAAAAGAAACCCAACTCCAAGATTTCTCAAAATGTGTTAAAATATGTCGGGTTCACCAATGTAATCAAGGGAAAATTCTAAAATTATGTTAGAGGGGTTAGCACAATAACATCAAAATTCCTATGAAATAACAAAGTACAAAGGAAGTGATGTGAAGACAAAAGGGACCATGTTACCCTAAGTCTCCACCTTCCATGATTGATCTTTGTTACACCTCCTAGCTTGCAGTAAATTAATATGTGCCCTCAGATTTGTATGAGCAACTATGACAAATGACTAAGCCCTATGCAAGTGTTGAAGGATTTGCAGAAAATAAAATGACCCTACAATAAGCTAAGTGACAAATGACTGTAAAAACTATAACCCTAAGTTGACAGAAAATAGACATAGACTAGAGGTCCATAAATCAAAAGACCAAGAGAGAGCCCAAATGAGAACAAAATTGCCATTTTATAAAAACTGCAATTTTGAATGTGTGGCCAGGATGAGAAAATGACAAAAAACCCTAGAATCAAAGATCAAGATTGAATGTTGCAATAAGAATTAGGGTTAGGTCAAAATTAGGGCAAATGATAAGGATGAAGGGCCAAGATTGAATTATAAGATAATTCAATCAAGGGTCAAAATTAAATGAGATGTCAAAAGTCAAGAATTAATTTGGAAGATAAGACTGGCACGGACAAAGAGGTTGCTGGAGAAATTAAATAATAAAATTTATTTACTCCAGGTGACCAGTAAATAATTAAATAATAAAGATATTATTTAATTATGGAGGAATGTGACAAAAGGAATCATTTTGAATTAAATAATGATTTAATTCAAAACTCAAGAGAATTGACTAAATTAAATAAATCAAATTTATTTATTTTATGAGAGAAGAGACCAATGAATAATTAAATAATTAAAATAAATATTTAATTATAGTAGAAAGTGGACAAAATTAAATAAATAAGAATTTATTTAATTTTTAGAAGAAGGGGATTTAATTAGTGACATAATTAAAATTTATTTAATTAATCAAGAAGACATAAATGACAAAAGGGAATTAAATAAATTATGAAATTTATTTAATTTAAAGGAAGACTTAGATAATTAATGACGTATTAGATAAATAAATAATATTTATTTATTTAATAATCAAGGAGGAACAAATGACATGAATTAATTAAATAATTATGAATTATTTAATCAATAGTCGAATGTGGACTAAGGACATAATTAAATAACTTAATTATGCTAGGACGAAAGTGGTAAAAATGAAGCTTGCAGGCCTAGGTCATTTTTAGGTGTCTACATTATTCTCTTCCCTCATATCTTCAATACTCATTGATTTCTCTAAAATCAATCAAAATAAAACCCTAACAAGGTAAACAACCCTAAACCAAAGAAACTAGGTCATATGGCATCAAAACCTAATCCTAGGTTACAAGGTATCCATTAATATTATTATTGCTTAAACCATACCCAAGGCTTCATATTTCACCATTTCATATTTCACCAAGGCAAAAGACATAAGTCACCAAGATTTAAACCATCGACCAACTTAGGAATTCGGCCCCCCTCATATACATTTAGCCTTAGATTTTAATAAGTCATAATGCAAAGATTAAAACTTTCGACCTCCATTTGACATTCACCACGTGCTTTGACCAAAAATTATGGATCATCATAGGGTCGAATTAGGGTTTTGATCAAAACAAAGTCAAACCCTAATGATCACTCATTTCACACTCTCTAGTTTGAAGGAAAGAAGCTCTATCGCTACCATGACTAAGTTGAACCTGTACTCGAATGCTCTGATACTCTTCTCCATGTTCATCAGTCGACTGAAAATCCAGTGGGTAAGCTTTATTCTGTCTATAACGAAGTTCTTCCACTTATTGAATATCAAAAGGCCTTAAGGTCATGACTTGCATGAGCTTATTCTCTGATTTTCTTTGCACTCTGTGTGACTTTTGTTTGCTTGGTCGACCTATGAGCTCGTGCTAATCTAGAAATCTTGTGAGAAAGCTTGCTCAAGTTCTGTCTTCAACTTTTAAACACAAGGTAAGCATCTTGTCACAGTTCCATGGCTTCTCAATCTTGCTCTTTATGGCTTGATAGCTGCGGCTAGCACACTCTAATATCTCTAGCTTGCACTTTCTATGTGTTTTTCCGTGCATACACCAACGTCGTTGGTCCATTCTCACTATGAAAGCTCGACCACTCTTTAAGAACTCGAACCCTTGGCGTTTGGAAGCTATATGAAACTTCTGGCCACGACTTGATTGCTCCATCAAAAATATAAATTGGTAATTTTCCTTTGCTACACATTTGTTCTCCGGAGACTTAAAGAATTTCTTTTTAATCATGAATTTCTAGCCATGTTCTGGCTGCACCAAGTGTGTATTATAGAAAGCTTAACTTAAGGGTTTTGGGCTCGACCCAAAACAAGAAATTTCCCTTTTGTATATTTGAGGATGAATTTGCATATGGGTATTTGTAATCCCTGAAGAAAAATGCATCATAGATGGCCGAAAATAGTGAAAATATGTGTGTTTATTGGAAACCCCGACGTGGGTAACTGTTGTTCGTCTTTGTTTACCTTCAGAACTGAAAGCCCCTGTAAGAGTAACAAAATTTGTGTATTTTCATTGAATTCAGTTTATGGGCTCGACCCAAAACAATTGATGCTTACTTTGATATTCTTGTGTCCTTTGTTTACTTTCAGGCATCATTAACATGCCATGTTGAACTCTCATGCTTTCATAACTTTCTTATTCTGGAAATAAAGCTTATGTATCTGAATCTTTTTCGAATCTGGAACAATCATTTACTTGATACTTGTAACTCCTTGAAGATATAATAGAACAATCTCCACCATGCAAACTTGCTTGAGATATCAAAGGTCTGTAATCCCAATAATTGTTTAAATTCTGGGCTTCTTGTGGTCATTCCAATTCTTACATTTGCACCATAGAGCATAAGAAACCTATAGAAACCTGTTACACAAGTATCACCATATGACAAAATTGAAAGCTCATTTAGAACCTTCCTAAATCTACATTTTTGCATTACTTGAACATCAAACTCATGTTACTTTTCTTGAAACAGAACTTGTCATGGTTGAAACTAAAAATCACAATTTAAACCACAATGAACTCCCTTTTTCTGCTTTTGCACTTATGCAGAACCTTTAGCTAAAACATTGTATTATTATGGACTGCACTTAGTTATCTGTTCTTATGCATAACTGACAACTCAAAAACTTCTTCCGGAAAGAAACTGTGCTTTCTCCTTCCTTATTATTCTGGAATGATCATTTTCTCATTATAACTCATAACATTGTATTTGTCTTTACCAGTCAACTGGAACTGGTGATTCATTTAACACTTGATCATTGTCTGTCTTTTGTACTCCTGAGCAACATGCTACTCTTCATGCATTTTTATGTTTCACTTATCAAACCGTTCTTTAAATATGCTCTCTTTCATGATGAAAATCAAAACAAAACTCTTGATTAAGGCATGATGTATTCCTGTTCACTATCCTTGACTGTGAAAAGAATGAATTGAATCTTGCATGACATATGTGATTATGATAAAACAAAGAACATGAACTATGCAGCAATATCTGATATAAATGTACTCAACTGAATTCCTTAAGTGAACTAAATTCACTATTCACCTGTAGCCTTCAGAATAATTAACTTGATCGTTATGAATGCACAATTGGTTTAGTTGCTTGATACATAACTCTGTTTTTACTCTTTCAGTTGTTCTTCATTTTCACTTGATGAATATGATGATGTATCTTTAAAATCAGCCCATTTAATGAATAGGGTAGCATGTCGAGCTCTACCCTTGTGGGAGCCCATTTTTCTCCACATGTTTGGTTTTCGAATAATGTTCAGCTTCGTGATTTTACCTATACCTGCACAAGGAAACAAACAATGTTAGCATAAAAAATAGAACATATTGATCATGATATTGTTATTTCTCCTTCAACTTATTTCTTTCATACTGCACTTGATTGATTGTTTCAATGCATGGTTGATAGTAGGCTGTACTATTGTGGGTGCCTCATATAGTTACATCATAATCGGAGCCACTGACACCCCTCTTTTCCTCTTTTAGGTCGACGGAGCTCAAGAAGAAAAAGGTGCATAGTTCGTCATCAACCATCAGACAAAACAGGCAATGATGATTATGCTGCTTTCTTATGTGATTTATTTTCCACATCTTCAATAGTGCAATGTGCTATTAGCAATGTGTTGTAATAGTTATATCCACGGCTTGTGTGGATCTTTGATTTGAATTATGCTTTTCTATTGAAAAGAAAAATGCATTTTCATGCAATGTTGTAATATCATTCTGATTGTCGAAATCAAATGAAGCCTTGTAAAATATGAGTTTTTTCATGAAATAAAAGAAAGCATCTGAAATGCAATTTTGGTCATTTGCTCAAATCTATATTTCTTTTAATTCTGCAATATCTGAATGGCATTCTGAAAATCCATCTCCTTTTAAAATGCATAGCAGTCAATTGATAAATAATGATAACAATGTGAAACAACATTTGAACTTAAACTGCAATTCCACCTCATAATATAATATCATTCAGCCAGCTCCACCGATTGAGCTGAGGCAAAAAATTGGTAACAGTAACATTGTTATATATATATATATGTGTGTGTGTGTGTGTGTGTGTGTTACTGATGTAATTAATTATGAATACATTGTGGTAATTAAATGTAGGACTTGAACAACAACATGTGGCTTGATTAAAACTTATATATATATGTGTGTGTGTATATATCTGTGTATATATATCTATATAGAAATATATATATATATATATGTATATATGTATATGCGTATAAGAATACAATGATATCAAGGTTTATAGAATATCGTTGTATAGTAATTTTTTCACTTAGATAATAGTATTTTGTTTAATACGTGTATATGTATACACAAATGTCTATGGAGTTTCTAGCTAAAGTATCTTGTTGCTTTTAAGTATTGAAATTGTATGGATGAAACAAAGTCTTACTTAATTAAATACCAAAATATATATAGATACTTATATATACCTATGTATTTACTCGTACATGTTTAATTATATAAATATTTCTGTTAAAGTGTTATAGGTAAGTAATTACATGTATTGAATATAAATGTGATGAGATTAGTGGGAAACAATGTTGCCTTAATTATTAGATGATTATATAAGAGTTATAAATTAAACTAAGGAAGAACTAGATATGAAAGGTTTGAATTATGTAAATAGAAGATTAATTTACTTGGATTAATGATTTATTCTTGGTTTAAAAAGAATGCTTCAAAAAATGTAATGATTGCCTTGTAAATTTATCTTGCATATGCTAATTATGTCTTTGAAGTGAGTCATTGTATGATGTAAAAGATAGTGATTGACTATGAGTCATTGTCAGCGTCCACGTCATTGTGTGAAATGAATAGTGGGAACCTTCCAGAGGCCGGGATTAATTATGTTTTGGCTAAATGTTTGTATTGAATCTTGGAATTGGAGGTAATGTGATTTTTCTATATGTTATTGAGGGGGTTTAAGCCATGTATTGGTTACTTGCTTTATGGTTGATTCTTGTGTGGGATGGTTCATGCCTCGCCTTCGTGTATGATCATACGGTTATGGGATTTATGCATGTTGGCTGGCCTTGTTGTTTTCAATTGGGTTTCTTGTTGTAGAAGGGGGAGTGGATCTCAATGGGGGTCAGTGCACAAAGTGGCATCTAGGACAACCCACATGGGAGTTCCGTAAGTAAGTGATAACATAATTAATTAACTAGGGGGTTGGGTAGTATTTCACTTTAACTAAGATAATTGGATGCCTCACCCATGCCTATAGTGCTCATTCAGGCTAAGGATGGGTTAAGAAGGCTTGGTCGGCAAGACCAATTTCCTTGTACCCATGAAAGGATAATTGGTCCCACATGGTCACCCTATGGGGCCGGTGTCAAATGTGAGATTGTTAGGACAACCATAGATGGGGGCCGACGTCTAGAGAAAGACTATCAGGATAACCCATGCTAGGACCATGCGATGGTACTCTCCCCTGCTACAACATTGCATCCCCTTGACTTGTATTTCTATTTTATGTTTGTGAGTGCCTCTGGAAGTAGTGTTACCATTGTCTTGTGTTATTGTGTCCTTTGCATGTTGGAATCCCTTGTAGTCTTGTTATGTCAGTTGATCGTCACCTTGTTGTCATTGTGATGGTGGGATCCTTTGTTATCTCCTAGCATGGGGGGTGGATTTTAGGGTTCCACATGGTCGGGTGGAATGTGCATTATACTCTATTGGGCTCCCTCTCCTTGTTCGTGTTCACGATGACTTCTCTTGTATTTGAAGACTTTTGCACTTAATTCAGTTCATGTGGAGTATCTTCATGTATTGTATCAAAATCTATTGTACTATGTATTATTCTCTTGATGTACTCTCCTCACCTATTTGCAAGGATACTTTGTAGTTCAATATGTGATAATGTAATGGTGTATCATTGTAGTTATTGCAAACTCTCTTGTAATGATGAATGTAATTGATATTATTTTCAATTTAATGAATATTGATGTTGTTATATTGTTAGCATAAAATGGATGATTCATATTAGTTGATGTGATGATGAAATGGAATTCATATTGTTGTTAGAATTTTTTTAATGCAATGATTTATAGTTTCTTGCTAATTATTTAATGGGAATCAAGTAGCGTAGTCGCGGACCTAGGTTAGAAATTGAGTTAATGTTTTATTTATAATTGTGTGAATATTGCACTTTCAAAAAAAAAAGTTATTTCATTTTTAGGTGTTAGTGTGTTGTCCTCTAGGGTCTCGTGGCAGGGCGTTACATTCTCCTAGGTCAACTCCAAAAAACTTAGGTAACTAATTAAATATAGAAAGTATCAACCACACAAAAATTTATAGAATGAATGTGTTGATTAGATTCATTTTAGAGCGCCAAATTGAATTATTTCCTTCCTTAAATGAAAAAAAATACTTAGGAAATGAGATGTGAGCTGAATACAATTAAATATCTTAAAATATAAGGAAATAGAAATAAATTAGATAAAATTATGTAAGGTTGGTCTTGGGTAGGAAAGGAATAGGTGAGATTCAACCAAAACTTTGATTTTGGTTTTTAAAAGTTGAGGATCATACCCATGACTATGGGGTCAATCCCATACCCATGGAAATGACTTAACAAATAAATAATTAAATCAAGTAGATATTGGGATGTATAGGGATAGGTGAACAAATAAGTGTAATCAATTCATAGTTAAGGTGAATATATCAAAATATAAGTATCTATAGGTAAGGCATGAATAAATGTATGAAAATGTGTGTGAATGGAGAGAAGTAAAGGCATGAGAGAAGGGACTTTACTTTACATAAGATTACGCCATTTTTCAATTTATATCTCTCAAAATTAACATAAAACTAAATATATAAAAATGGCATGGGTATGCAAATTTCATGACTACAACATATTAGAATAAAATAAAATTCATTCCCTATATAATTTTCTCACATACTTCACAAACTATAATTTTAAAATCATTTACCTCCCTTATTGGTTATCTAAAGTGTTGAACTTAACAATACTCATAATTAAAAAATATTGATATAATGTATAGGTTGTTCTTAAAATAGAATTAGTTTCATTTAATAGTATTAGAAAAAATTAAAGCTAGAATACTTTTCTATTGAATGAAATATGTTAAAATATAATATAGATTCAAAATGTTAAAAAAATTCAAAAATATGCATATATTAACCTTTTTGTATCACATAAGTGAAATCACTTGCTCCCAAATATGTCTTTTAAGCTCTCCCTTTAGTGGTGTGAGTTTCACTGTCTCCCTTTAGTGGTGTGAGTTTCACTCTCCATAGGTGTTTTAGTAGTATTTTCTTTAAAAAAAATTGTTGGGTCCAATCCTCCTCTAGCATCCAAAGACACCATCAAGCATATGAAAGTCAAATGAAATTGTTGGATTTCCTAGTCATGTACCTAGTTAGAGTTTATTGTGTTATCTTAAGTATTCATTTATATGAGCCATAAAACTATCCATTCAAGACCTTTTTTTCTAGAACTATTTGCTCTACTCTAAATCAAGAAACCTCCTACATTAATGCATTAAAGGTGATCCATTTAATCTACTATAAATATATAAAAAATAGTAAAAAAAAAAGAATGAAATAAAACAAACGAGAATGATTGTAACATAATATTGATTGAGAGAAATGTAAAGAAGAAGAAATTTTTCATTTGGATGAGTGACTATTGTCCAAAATATACTATAACCAATAAAGGACAATAATATTAATGAGTTTAGACTATCTATCACAAACCTTTACAATTGTTCATCATATGGAAAAAGTGTTTCCAACCATCCACAAATGATAGTTTACCTCAATCCCTATTCTAACAATGGTTGGACCTACATAATTCCTATTTTTTAAAAGTAAATAATAGTGCTAACCCCCAAAATAGATTGCAAAATTCCCTAAGTAGATACTTGAACTCCCTATGTAATGGAAATCAAGAACTTCCATGGATAGTAATGTTGAGAAGTTGTTGAGATGATTTAGCATTGTTGTCATTGATGTCAAAACTTGGATTCGGAAGGTTGTGCTCCAAATGATATACAAAAATGATCTATCCTATCATATGCTTTGATGTTGTAGTGTGGATGTCATTTTTGATTTGGTTATGGTAGCACTTCTTTTTGGGATATCTGTGGAAGTTAGTTAATGCATAATAATGAAGACTAATCTTTTGATGTTGGATACTATACTCAAAGCTTACTCCAGGTAACCTTGCAATCCAGACATTCATATAGCATGTTACAAGTTTTGGTATGCCAAATTGTGTTTCTTCAGTTGATACTGAAATTAATGATAAGCAAAATTTGGTCTTGGTTGTGGCATTCCCATCGGCTTTGGAAAATATTTCATGTAATCCAAAGTTTGACTATGAAGGCATGGAATGTTATAAGTATAAGTTGTTTTTGTTCGATGAAACAAGTAGTGTGGAGTATGGAGTGTGCAAATAGTTAAGAAGGGTGAGGAGGAATAAGTAATCTAATTTGCAGAGGTTGTGTGAGGAAGGTATGTAGAAGATTCCTTGACTGGATCTATTGTAGTCAGATATTGTGCTCTTAACCAGAACTGAATTCATGCATATGTAGATGCAACTTCATCAATTCACTTTTGTCAGTGAGACTATTTGTAATTAGATGTATTAATCGGGTAGTGAGCCCAACCGATAGTGAGCCTTACTTGCAGTGAGCCTTCTCTAAAAGTCTCCTTAACTAGTGTTTTATAATTGAAGATTAGCATTCTCTGTGGTTTTTCCCTTCTTGGTTTTCCACGTAAATTTTGTTTTTCATTGTGCATGGTGTTGTTATGTGCTTTCATGTTCATTTTTGTTAGAAGTTTTTTTGATTGATAGTAGTTTGCTCTAGACTAATTAAAGTTAAGAAAATTGTTTTATGATAATTAATTCACCCCCCTCTTAGTTATTTGGACTGTTCAACAAGTAAAACCAATTCAACTTCCATGGATAGCAAAACTAATTCATCTTCCTCATCTAATATCTAAGGCTTAAACAATATTAAATTTTCAACACTAATCATTGAATACACTTTCATGTATGGTTGCAAATCAAGAAAATATTTATTTTTATCAACTTTTCTATAGAATTGAAAAAGGTACATAATATAAAGGCTTCATCTTTCTTATTTCTTCTTATATTCTATCCTTGCTCAAATATAACCAAACTTTATCACCCACCTTGAATTTGGGTGTTGTGCAATTTTACCTCTTATACTTCTCTTAGTTTTCCTTGATCATTTCTTGTACCTAGAGCTACAGTTTTCTAATATGTTCAATCCACTTGTTAGCTTTGTCTACCCCTAAGTCAATCACCTTACCTTTATTATATGGTTGTTACTGTAAGCATATCTAATGGGCTAGGAGGCAAAAATCTATAACATATTTTAAATGTTAAAATATTCATAGATCATGCATTGTCCTATTGTAGGAATGTTGAACACATGATATGATCTCATCACATGTCTTTAAATGCTTCAAATTATATCCATAAAATAGCTAAACCAAATTCATATTTACCATTCAGTTTGTCCATCCATTTGTAGATGGAAACATATATGCTCCTCTACAACTTGGTATCTATGTTCTCTTAAATTGTGCATCAAAACTTACCAAGAAATCTAGAATAGTAATATAAATTTATGCTTGAAGGTAAACCAAACATTTAAAAAATAGTTTAGTTGCATCCTTCTATGTCAATATTTTCCTACATGGAATTAAAATATGTATTTTATTGGATAAATCAACCACCACAAACAAATAGTCTTGCCATTTTTGTATCATAAGCAATCCTCCAATAAAATTCATTGAAATACTCTCTTATGGATGAGTTGGGACTTGAAATTTCTAATACAATCCTAATTTTTATTATTAAGCTTGCATACATGACATAATTTACAAATGAAAAGAAGTTAGGTGAGCAGAAACAAATTCCTACACTAATCTAAGTAGGGGAGAGTTACAAAAAAATTCTAACAACACCTTATACAACTACAGTAAAAGAAACACACAAAGAGAAAGACTGTAGAACAACAAGAACACATAAAACAATGACACCATATATACATGGGGAAAAACCTTTTGGGTAAAAAACCCCACCCTCCAAAAGCACAATACTTTTGTATTATATGAAATAAGGATTACAATGCAGCCCCAAGTACAAAGCTTCTTCAACAAGTGTTTCAAAGCAAACACCTATCCTAGAGTGAATTCGACAACACTTCATTACCTGTAAACAAAGTATGCATTCTACAATGCAAGACATGTAATATATAGAGAGATACAAGCTAGGAGAATCATCTAGAAGAGGATGGGTGTCCAAATCCACATGGCACAATATCCCACGCCATAGACATACATTTGGACACATGTACAATATTCCCTTACACCTCTTACAACCATCATAATATGCAATATTCTTTTCTCAAGCTTGGGTGCCCAAAATATGCTAATAATAGCTTATGATAGATGCCTTACAATTGTCATAGATTCCATCATAAAATCTTCCATACTTACAACACTTACAATTGTAAGAGAATCTGTCATAAGTGTCAAAATATCTAGTTCTCTTACACCTTGTCATAACCCAACTTGGGTGCCAACTTTCTCCATGCATAAAGATTCCTTATGCCACATCATAAAATCTATCATAAGTCAAAGATTCCAAATCGAGATGCCTACCTCCACTTGGCATGATGATATGTCATCCAGTCACTTCCAACGGGGATGCCATCTAGCTAATGGGTCCCAATTTATGACATGACATTGCAGGCAAATAAATACAATAATACATCAAATTAATCACATTAGGACTCTAAGGTTGAGACACCTTAATCCCAACAACAAATACAAATAAACTTCACTACATCTATTTGCATGTGGGGCTAACCTACATATAGTTGCAAATTAGAAACTATTTTTGTGACCCCCAAATGATAATCTAAGTTCCAAATTTATATTACTCTCAAAAGCACTAAACTCGTCTCTTTTGAAATGTACATAAAGTTTGTTGGAGTTAAAATGACACTGAGAGGGGGGGAGGTGAATCAGTGTCTTAACTATTTGACTGATTTTTAAAATATTTAAACACACAGCTCAGATTTGATCTCAATTTCATTCTGATTAAAGCATTCATGAGTTGAATGTAATCATTCATAAATAGAATTGAGAAAAATAATGACTCAACTATGAACAAAAACAACAACAAAAAATTAAACCAGAGAGAACATAGAAGAACAAAGAGGCAGAATATTTTGCCGAGTGGAAAACCCTCCTGGGGTATAAAAACCACTCCCTAAATGCCTTCTAGGCTTAATCTTTTAATCAACTATTCACAATGCCTTATAGGCTGTTTTGAGCACCACTCAAGGAGCACCAACCCCTCGTTTAGAGATATCTATCTCAAGGAGTACCAACCCCTCAGTTTACTTTTTGAACAATAGTGATGATTCAGAGGATTTCTCTGTTTTCAGTTAAGCACATATCTCTTTGTTTTCTTGTCTACAGAATACCTTAAAGATTCAATAATTGAATCCCTAAAATACTAAGTAGAAAAGAAATTTACAATCTCTGCATTTTTATTCAGATTTTTATTGCAGAGTTTCATCATACATTTTCATACAGTCAAAGAATGATATTCTTTTTGAGTTACAACAACAGCCGCACAGAAAACTAAGTTTTCTGCCTCTTTAAATAAATGCCAGAAAAGTAACAGTCATCAGAAGTAACAACAAAACAACCAACCAAAGCAAGAGTCATTTCACCCAACTTCTGAAGCTTGTGAGATTATTTCTCAGACAAATCTGTAACTCCCATGGCTCCATCAACCACCGTCGAGCATCCAGCTAGAGAGGTGCACCAAATAAACCTTCCATAGACCTCTGTAGAAACCGTTACAGTCGGCAACAACATAAACGTAAACATTCATGATGGCGGCCAGGCTAGGGTTCGATACCCAGCTAAGAGAATACACTCAAAATGTTTGCCCTAAGTGACTTTCTTTTCAAACGAAGACATGTTATGCCGTAGGCAACTCTAACGTTGTGAGACAACCCTATGGTTGTTGCTTTCGCCAAATTTCACTAGAGTCAGAGAGAAGTCATACTGAAAACAACATGCTACACCGAGAGCCAAGAGTTATTTTCTTTCCAATCGCTGAGACTCGGTGAAGTCAGGAAGACATTAAATCGAATGTTCCATGTTTCACCGAATGATCACTTAATTCATTTGGTCGCCATGACATAAGATTCTTCCTGTCGATGAGACCATCTATGCCAAGCGGGTCGCTATAACCAACTAACATCAGAGAGACCTCATGTAGAATTCATAAAATCATACCGAAACATTCTAACCACTTTAGATCACCAAGAGAGTTCAATTCTCATACCGACAGAGTCCCTTTTGATTTCCATTCACTTTTCGGTCGGCGAGACAATTTGAAATCGCCAAGACCTCACAACGATAACCACCTTATTTGGTCAAAATGAGCATTAAATAACACATTGGTGAGACATAACAAACTCGCTATGATATCATATCGAAGATAGAACTCTTGCTAATGAATCCCTATTATCACCTATCAACAAGACATAAGAGAGTCGGCGAGACCATATGCCGATGAACCTAACTCTTACCGAAAAGTATCCATCCACCAAGGTTGGTGTAACTTTACACATTCGATATAACATTTCGCCGAAGCAGTAACCTTATGCCGATAAGACATTCTATGCAACGATCGATGAGAAATAAAATCTTCGGAGGGACAATATACTGAATGCATTATGTTTGGCCGAAGAAAACTCCATAAGCATAAGTTGGTGAGACAATATGATTTCGCTATGACCTTAGCCCGACAGCCAAACTCATGCCGTTATGATTAATCTGAAGCGGGTCAGTGTGACTTAAAGAAATTGATAAGACCTTATCCCGACGGTATAGCAAATGCCGATATGATCTTTCTATTGTCGCCATAACACAAAGAGAAGTCTTGCCGACTGTAGCTTGAAAGTTAGATTCAATCGCCATGACATCTGAAATGTCTTGCCGATAGGAAATTCAGACATTTCAAAGTGGATCGGGGAGACCTTGCTATACTCATGCCAATATGTATAAGCCCGAAATGCAAAGAGAACCATCCTGACAAAGAAACCATCTTTCAAACTCTGTCAGTTAAAGAAATAGCATTCATAGCATGAACCATAATTCTTATCATCATCATGAAATTGAAACATAACAAATAATTTTCTGTAATATCCAAGAGACATCAAAGAAGTGCCATTGTAAATCATAAGGATCAAAGATTTTGTCATCAAGGACAAACCATAAACACAACTGAGATCCAACAAAGTTACCATAGAAGACTAATCCATGTTTTGAGCTAAAAAAATATATTAAATAGAGAATATAAAATTTACCTTCTTCTATTTGTTGATATACCTATTTGAAATATCTATATAATGCTCATAATCCTCTACACAAACCTTTCTCAAATGGTTAACAAATAGATAAAGTAGAAGTAGATAACATTAATGGTGATCTAGATTATAAATAAACAAACTTGTTGTTTATATATTTATTTTATCTTATCAAGATAAGCGGAAGTATTGCAATATCCCCATCCACTTATAGTGCCTATCTTGTTGTAGATTCATTTGAGCTTTTGTAAATATTGAAGAACTTAGTAATCTATATGCATTATATTTTCCTTACCAAAAAATAATGCTTCCACTTTTTAACCAATTATACCAATGCATACAAATATTTGTCATAAGTGTAACATTATTTGATGGATCCATGCAACAACTCTAAATTATAACAAATAAGTATCCCACCTTGTAAGAAAATAACCCCCATAGTGCAATTGCTAGCATCCATCTATAGCTCAAAAGGAAGTTGCAATTTGGGTAATGCAATGGGTGCATTATTGATTTATTCTTTAATTCATCAAATTCTTCTTTTTGTGCATTCCCCCATTGTAAATACCTCCCCAAACCAAAAATAACATGTAAAAAAGGTACAATATAGAAAAAATATTTGCCAAACTTATGCAAATATTGAGTTTCTCTAATAAATTTTGTTGGATTAGTTTTAGTTTCATCATTACCAACTACATGCCCAAGATAAACCAAACACTTTTCTATAAATTCACACTTCTTACCATTTAACTACTAATTATTCTTCAATAAGATCCACAATGTCTTTCACAAACATTCAACATGCTCTTTATATTCCTATTTGAAATAAAGATATGAAAGGCTTGTAGCACTTCATTAATTTAAATCAAAAAGGTTAATAGTGAATTAATACAAGCCAAAACAAGCACTAGCCACTCAAATAATCCTTGTCTAGTCTTGAAATTTATTTTTTCAGATGTTATTTAACTTTCATTTGGTGATATGTAGATCTTAAATATAGTTTTATAAAATAATTAGCATTTTTTTATTATATTGGAAAAATAGGTTTTGAAGGGACTTGAAACCCTTTACATCACAAAAGAGAAAGTTCCAACAATAATTGAACTTGCATAATTCCTATTATTTTTTGAAGGTAAACAAGAGTATTGATCTGAAATAGGATCTATGACAATTGCTATGAATTCTTAACTATTACAACGATTAATTAAGGTTTTAAAACTGAATTAACATAATTGAAAAATGCTTAAAATGAACAAAGCATAATAAAGGTGACGAATAAAATGAAAGAGTGAAAAGAGAAAGAAGACAGAACGCCAGTTGATAACGGAGTTCGCCGAATAGGCTACGTCTCTGGGCCCCTCTCCAATAGAGTGATCAATCCTACTATGCTCCAAAATCAGGATTACAAAGGCTTCAACAACATTATAAATCCATCTCCTTCTAGCATATTGACAACATATTCCCTCGTTGCACAAAAATGGATACAAGTCTTTAGAACATTCTCTCCTTACTCATCACCTGGATACCCAAACTCTAAACTCTCACCCCCTTTTATACATAAAATTGGCCCAATTTGGCCTATAACCACATGATTACAAAATCTCCCAATTACAACAAAAAATTTATACAAATTCCCCCAAAATTACATCTAAATCTTAAAAATCCTCCCTTTTTACAAATAAAATCACTAATAACCTCTTATAAATCTTTACATGATCCCTTAATAGTTTTTAAATATCCTTTAAGAATCCCCTTAATAATTTAAATATTATTTAAGCCCTTCAAAATTCTCATTCTCGGGCTTTCCAAATCTTAGGGAGGTTAGATTTTTAGTTAGGGATTAAATTTGTTTTGTTTTGGAGGGTTAAACATTTTAAATTTAGGGAAACCGATTTTTAAATCTCTATAAGAAGGTACTACCCCCGAAAATAGGCCAAACCATGTGCTTAGTGCAATGGTAGGAGGTGTGAATGGGTGAAGAGAGGTTGACGATTCAAAACTGCTGGCCTCTTTTATCGGCCTTTATCACTTATATAAAGAATAAAACAAACCGACACCTATTCATTGTAAATCGCTCCTTGTGGATGTATTGGTGGAGCGGATAAATAGGAGTTGAGAGGTGGGGGGTTGAAATACCCCCACTAACCTTTTGTTGTTGAATGCAACTGCTGGAGGATAGAGTCAAGGTGCCAAGTGGCATTTTATGAGGTGCTGACAGAGACCTACCATGTGGCGAAATATGTTTGGACAAACAAATGCCACATGTCGTTGTGTAATTGGTTGAATATTGCCACGTGTCAATCAATGATTTGTTGATTCACCTTGAGTTGGATGCCATGTGTCACCATCTAATTGGTCCATGTCATCATGTGTTGCCATGTCACCATGCTAATGTCATGCTGACGTTAGCATGGTCAACCCATTTTGATTAAAACTTTGACTGACTATTTCTCACACATACGGACTTTGTTTGACACAAAACAAACATCATCAAAATCGTGGCAATGAACTCTTCGCCATGATGCTGCTTTTGACCATTTTTGAGATGATGATTTTTTTTGCCTTTTTGAGTGGCCTTTGACACCTAGTTTGACCAAACTTTGATTGGCCATAACTTGAGCATACAAACTCCTTTTGAGCCCATTCAAGTTGCGTTCGACTCATATTTTAGAGCTCTTCGATATGGTGAAAAATTTTGGAGCATATGGAACAATTCAATTTTCACTGAAAAAGTATCCCCATAGATCGGTCCTCCCCATTGGAGAGCTTTTGGACCTCAAAAACTTGATTACTCAGAAAGCAAGTGAGGGTAGAGCTCCCTCACTTTACCAATCTCCATCCATTTTTCCTTGCTTGGAGTCATCCCCTTTAGTCCTACTCTGAGGTACTCAACTGCGCCTCTTTGTGAGGTCCTGATTTTCCTATCTAAGATAACATCCTTAGGAAACTATGACATATACTCTGGTGAAAGATCATCAACTGATGGAACTTGAATGTTTGTGTCTTCATCCAGTATCATTGGAGGCTCATACAACTTTAGGTTCTCAACATTAACAACTGAATAGATGTGCATGTAAGGAGGAAGATTAAGGTGGAAGGTGTTGGTTCCAATCTTTTCCAAGATCGTAAAGGGACCATACTGAATTGGCTTGAGCTTCCTTCCTTCACCTTGCATTCTTTCCTTGTTGATATGTAACCAAACTCTATATCCAACCTACAAATGATGATCGATGCGATGCTTATCATGTAAAGCCTTATTTTTGACTTGGCTCTTCTCCAACTATGCTTCCACTGCCTGATGAATTGCTTGGACTTTCTGGATGAACTTCAAAGCCTTCTTTGCATCATGGTGTCCATATTCAACAATGTCCTTCCCAAAAGCAAAGTCCATCGGTGTTTTTGGCAGATACCCGAAAAAAGTCTCGAAAGGAGATCTTTTTGTAGAAGAGTGTGTTGCATGGTTGTATGCATGCTGCACATAATGGATATTTTCATCCCAAAACTTAGGATGTTTACTGTAGTAGCCTCAAAGAAGATGGACAACTGTCTTGTTCACTACCTTTGTCTGTCCATCGGTCTACAGATGGAAGGTTGTACTCTTCTTCAGTCTAGTGTCCATGAGTTCCTACAATGCTGAGCAAAATTCCCCCAAGAATCGAGAATATCGATCCAATACAATAGAAGTAGGTAACCCAAAATGAAACCATACAAATTGAAAGTACATATGAGTTGTCAATTCAACAATAACCTATTTTTTACAAGGCATTAAGATACACATTTTTCTGAACCGATCAACTACTTCAAACAAATAATCATGTCCCTTCCTAGACATTGGTAGCCCCCCAACAAAATCCATTGAAACACTTTCCCATGGATGCGAAGGTATAGGTAAAGGTGTGTACAACCCCAATTTCCTATTGCTAGGTTTATTGGTTGCTTGCACACATTATACATCCTTTAATATATTTCGATACAGTTTTTTTCATATGAGGCCAATAACAATTTTTTTGCAATTGAGTCATTGTTTTGGTTACCCCAAAGTGTCCTACAATCAATGATGTGTGTGCTTCTATGATTACCTGTTCCTGTTCACCTTTTGGAATACATAGCTTTCCTAAATGATACAAAAGTTATCCTGCACATAGTAATCTTTCTCTTCTACATGTTTTCCTATAATTAGAGTTGAATAGATTTCCTTAAAGTCTTCATCGTTAGCATACTATTCCTGAAAAAACTTCATGTACCATGGAACTACCTTTAAGGATAATCAAAGCATTCATAACAGGAGGCCTAGACAACATATCTGCTACTTTTTTATGTACACCTTTCTTGTACTTAATTACCAAATGAAACTGTCGAAGAGAAACCATCCACCTAAAGTGCCTACTTTGTTGCAGTTTAGACTGTGAATGCAAGTACTGAAGTGGCTGGTGATCAGTGTGGATTACAATTTCTTTTCCCATTAAGTAGTGTTTCCATTTTTTAACACTTTGGACTAATGCATAAAGTTCCTTATCATAAGTAGGATAGTTAATTACTACACCTATAAAGGTCTTAGAGTGATAGCAGATTGGTTTACCTCCTTGAGTTTGCACTACTCCCATGGAAAATCCACTTGCATTTGTCTCGATCTCGAACGGTTGGTGTAAATATGGTAAAGCCAAAACTAGTGTTGAGCTCAACTTTTCCTTCAAAGTGTTGAAGGCCTTCTGCTATGGACCTCCCCACTGAAAAGTTGTCTTCGTACTGGTCAATGCGTGCAATGGTGATGCAATGTAGGAGAATTTTGCAATGAACTTTCTCCAGTACTGGATTGCACCTAAGAAAATTCTGACTTTAGTGACTGTACTTGGCTTAGGCCATTTTACAATAACTTCGACCTTCACAGGGTCTACCTTCAATTGACCACCACCTACGACATAGCCTAAGTACACTAAGGATGTCTTAGCGAATTCACATTTAGACATCTTTACAAAGAGTTTTTCTTTTTTTAATACATCAAAAACTTTTTTTTACATGAATTACATGATCTTCCCAAGTTTGACTAAATACAAGAATATCATCTAAATAGACTATGACAAAATCATTAATAAAAGGATGAAAGACATCATTCATGACTCTCATAAATGTAGTTGGTGCATTGCATAGCCCGAAGGGCATGACCAACCACTCAAATAGTCCCTGTTTTTTCTTAAATGCAGTTTTCCAAATGTCATCTTTTGTAATTCTTATTTGATGATATTTGCTATGCAAGTATAACTTAGTGAAATAAACTGCATATTTTAATTGATCAAGTAAATCATCAATACAAGGAAGAGGATACATGTTCTTTACCGTTATCTTGTTCAAGGATCAATAGTTGATGCACATTCTCCAAGACCCATCCTTCTTTGGAACCAATACAATTGGAGAACCACAAGAAGATGTACTGGGATATATGACTCCTTTTTCAACCAACTCTTGAACTTTCTTTTTGATCTCCTCATTCTGTAAAACTGATAAACGATACATGCCGATGTTTGGGAGGGGTACATCCTATTGTAATTGGATTTCATGTTGTATCTCTCTCTTAGGTGACAATCCCTTTGGATCCTAAAATAAGTCATCATAAGTAGAAACTATCTTGACCATCTCAATTTTACGCTCTAGATCACACCCCTTAAATGCTTTAGCTTTTTCATCCTCTTTAAATTTTACAAGAATTAATACAAAGTTCTTACTAGAATTGACCAACCTTTTCATCTGACCAACATTAACTAGTGCAAGATTAGTCTTAACTTTTTGTGCACATACAATGTATTCTATCCCATCCTTAAAAAGATGATACTTATTTTCCTCCCTATAAAAGATTACTTTTTTGTCATACAGATAAGGACTCCCTAACACAAGCCCACAAATATCCAAAGGAACATCATCTACCTCTACCTCATCAACAAATTTTGCAGTGATAGCAAATCTCAATTTACATTGTTTCATAACCTATAGTTGAGCATCATTGCAAACCCATCCAAGCGGATATGGCTTTGGATGAGGTGTTGTAGTTAAATTAAGTTTCTTTACCACCTCTTTAGATATTAAGTTGACTTGATAACCCATATCAAACAGTGTGTCAATCTTAGTGTGCTTGGTTACAACTCGAATATGAAACAATTCATTTTGTTGTTTACCAACTTTAGGAGTAGATAATTTACTTGTACTTGCATTTGCATTAGAAACATTTTCATAAGAAGAGAGAGTTATACCTTTCCCTTTACCTTGGACCATGACAACAACAATCTGTGTTTCATCTCTGGAATCAGATCCAAGATCTTGTTGAATCACTACAACAATATTTTGCTTGCCTTTATTGCCTCCATATCTTTTAGGCCTTAATTTTGGATACAACTTCCAACACTTTGAATCATCATGCCCCTCTTTCTTGCAATGGGAGCATGTGGGCTTATCACCCTCCTTCTTAACTATAGTTTTCTTCTTCCCTTTTCCTTTATCTTTGTCTTTGTCTTTACCCTTAGAAATACCCTCATAATTAGATGGTTTCTTTGAGAAATTATCATTGAAAGTGTTCTTACCCCTTGACTCTAAATGAGTGGCTTGGACTGACACTTCATCCAGATTATTAGGACTCAACATCAGAATAGTATGTCTTAGGTAAGAATGCAAACCACCTATGTACTTCAGTTGTGTATCTTGAGTATACAATGGAACATTTAAAGCAATAGCCCATTTTCTAAACTCATGGGTGTAATCTTGGACAAACTGACCCTTACCTTGCCTAAAGATTTGCCAATTCATTGTTAATTGCTGCGTATAACCTAAAGGGTAGAACTATTTTTTAAGGGCAGCAAAAAATTCCATCCAAGTCATATTAACCTTACCATGGCAACCAATTTCTTCCTGAGTCCTATTCTCCCACCAGGTGAGAGTTGTACCTCCCAACCGAAGAGTGGCTAACTGGATCCTAGAAGCATCTTTTGATAGGCCTTGAATCCTACAATACACTTTTACTTGCTAGATCTAATCATCTAACTTTTTGACATTTAACTCCCCACAGTACTTAGGAAATTCAAATTTTACATCCAATTTAATAATAGGCTTAGACTTGCTCTTGAAAGGATTAACAGTAGAAGAAGAAGAAGACAAGGAAGATGGAGAAGAAGGGGAAGATGGAGGAGATCGAGTTTTTGGAGCTTTCCCTTCTTTGTACTTTCAATCTTCATGCTTTTCTCACTTCGAAGAATCTCCCTTTCTGTGCTTCTTCTTTTCCGCATAAAGCTCTTCCACCATAGCCTTCATGTCAAGAAAGGCTTGCTGAAAAGACTTATCATCAAGCTTAGTACTTTTCTTAGCTATAGTTTTTTCCATCATTGGCAAGGTCCTTCATTTGCTGATCTCAGGATTGTATTCTTCTAGCTTTCCTTCACCTCCCTATTTCCTGGAACGTGTTAGCATCCACTTTTGCAATACTAGTCACACAAAGCTCTGATACCAAACTTAATCTGAAATAGGATGTATGACAATTGCTATGAACGTTTAACTATTACAACGATTAATTAAGGTTTTAAAACTGAATTAACATAATTGAAAAATGCTTAAAATGAACAAAGCATAATAAAGGTGATAGATATAATGAAAGAGAGAAAAGAGAAAGAAGACATAACACCAGTTGATAACAGAGATCGTCGAATAGGCTACGTCTCTGAGCCCCTCTCCAACAGAGTGACCGATCCTATTATGCTCCAAAATTAGGATTAAAAAGGCTTCAACAACATTACAAATCCATCTCCTTCCAGCACAACGACAACATATTCCCTTGTTGCACAAAAATGGATACAAGTCTTCAGAACATTCTCTCCTTACTCATCACCTGGATACCCAAACTCTAAACTCTCACCCCCTTTTATACATAAAATTGGCCCAATTTGGCCTATAACCACTAATTACAAAATCTCCCAATTACAACATAAAATTTATACAAATCCCCTCAAATTTACATGTAAATCTTAAAAATCCTCCCTTTTTACAAATAAAATCACTAATAACCTCTTATAAATCTTTACATAATCCCTTAATAGTTTTTAAATATATTTTAAGAATCCCCTTAATAATTTAAATATTATTTAAGCCCTTCAAAATTCTCATTCCTGGGCTTTCCAAATCTTAGGGAGGTTAGATTTTTAGTTAGGGATTAAATTTGTTTTGTTTTGGAGGGTTAAACATTTTAAATTTAGGGAAATCAATTTTTAAATCTCTATAACAAGATACTACCCCCAAAAAAAGTGCAAACCATGCACTTAGCACAATGGTAGGAGGTGTGAATGGGTGAAGAGAGGTCGATGGTTCAAAATCGTCGGCCTTTATCACTTATCTAAAAAATAAAAACAATTGGCGCCTATTCATAGTAAAGCGCTCCTTGTGTGGTGCATTGGTGGAGCAAATAAGTAGGAGTTGAGAGGTGGGGGGTTGAAATCCCCCCACTAACCTTTTGTTTTTGAATGCAACCACCAGAGGATAGAATCAAGGTGCCATGTGGCATTATATGAGGTGCTGATAGAAACCTCATGCCACGTGGTGAAATATGTTTGGACAAACAGATGCCACATGTCGTTGTGTAACTAGTTGACTATTGTCACATGTCAATCAATGATTTGTTGAATCACCTTGAGTTGGATGCCATGTGTCACCATCTGATTGGTCCACATCATCATGTATTTCTATGTCACCATGCTAATGTCATGATGATGTCAGCATGGTCAACCCATTTTTACTAAAACTTTGATCGACTGTATCTCACACAAATGAACTTCGTTTGGCGCGAAATGAACATCATCAAAATTGTGGCAACGAGCTCTTCACCATGATGTTGCTTTTGACCATTTTTGAGATGATGAATTTTTTTGCCTTTCTGAGTGGCCTTTGACACCTAGTTTGACCAAACTTTGACTGGCCATAACTCGAGCATACAAACTCCTTTTGAGCCTGTTCAAGTTGTGTTGGACTCAAATTTCAGAGCTCTTTGACACAGTGTAGAATTTTGGAGCATATGGAATAATTCAATTTTTACTGAAAAAGTATCTCCTTGGATCAAGTACCAGCCTGAAAAATGAGTTGTAAAAATTCCTAAGTATATGCTTGAAATCCCCATGTCAAGAAATTTGACCTCTATAATTTAAAATAAACTAAAAAATATTTTTTAGTTTTCTTGCCATGTCCATACTAATTATGTTCCCTGGTTTTACTAGTGGTGTTAACTAGATTGAATCTACCAATTTGAGCCCAATATTTTTTAAAGTTGTACATGGGTAAAAGCACAAAGATATGTCACACTTTCATCCAACTTATTAGAAAACTGAATTTAAGTATTTCTAACTAAAAAACAATTTTGGTCAAACATATGATCTACCAAGATTCATTCTACCTAAGTTAGATACTTCCACAACTTTTTCAACTAAAATTATTGGCTAAAAATATATGGAGCACCACTTTGAGTCCAATTTACCAAAAAATTAAAATTATTTGAAAAATTTGAAGTTTCAATAACTCCTACTAATGTAAATAACATTTTTTTAAAAATATAAAAAATACCCTTTTGTAGATCCATAAGTGTGGTTTTCAAAAATATATTCTATTTTAATAGTTTAATTATTATTTATATTTTATATTTTATTTTTACTAAAAGTAGGTTATTAGAACAAAATAATAGGTTGATTACCATGCCAAGAGAAAATACCAAAACTTATTAACAACTAAATTATAGTGTTAATTTATTAAAAACTACTTTAAAATATTTTTATTTTTATTTTAAAATACAAACATAAAATATAATAAAAAATACATATTTTACTAGTTTACATCATTTCAAAATTCAAAACATATATGTCACTTTTTAGTGATCTAATTTTAAAAGTTGGATCAGTGTTGAGAGTTTACTTTATAAAGTGTGACTCAACTTTACATTTTTACCCACATAAAATCATCTCATTTGTAAGATGCTTTAGATCACCTTTAATATTAAATAACCATGTGAATGCATCATAAATATTCCCAACTAACAAAAATAACTCTCCAATACAAAAAAAATTCTTAAATTGAATTTATTGACTGAATTGGATAACGAACTAATCTTTAAATCATAGTTAGAATATAATGTTTAAATAAAAAAGTGCATCTCTTTGACCTCAAATTACAATGTTTTAAAAATATGGCCATGAATAAGATGGAGGAGGATGTGGCTAATTACAATCAACATTGATATCTCTATGTAAAGAATGTATCTAACATAATTAACACTAATGGCTCCATGCAAATCAAAGTCTTAAACTTTGTTTCTTTGAATGGTTGTAAAATATTTTTTTTAAAGTTGGGCTTTTGCAAAAAGGGTTGATTTCACTTTCTTATTCAAATCCTATCATGGTAACCACTCATTGGATTTTTTCTTGGTTCAAGTTGAGTCTTGGTTTTCTTTAAATTTTTAAGTTCATCTTACGAGTTTCATTTTTCTTTTTTGAATCTCGTAATTGAATCTATTAAATTATAAGTAGAACTTCATTGAATCTTGTAAAGAGATTTGGAGTATATATTTCTTGGAAGAAATTATAAGTAAAAATTCATTGAATCTTGTACGTTTTAGTTCTGGAAAAATTGGGCAACCAACGCTCCAGATTTTAAAAGTCCTGAGACTTACAAAATATACACAATGTTCTTTCTAGAGTACTAAATATGACAAGAAATCTGGAGTATATATTTCCTAGAAGAAATTATAAGCAAAACTTCATTGAATATTGTACATTATCTTGAAAAGAAATTTGGAGTATATATTTCATGCAACATTTGCTCCAACCTCTGCCCCAACATCTGCCCCAAACTTTGTCGCTACATCTACAATGCTCCCATATGAGACACCCACCGCCTCTGTAGGTAGAGATGCTAGCTCTTCGGTCTATGAGCTTCAATTTTGAAATGTGAGTCTTTATTCTATTTTGGGCAAGTGTGTCTTTGAGCTAACATTTTTGAAAATTTTTCAAGTTCTCAATAATTAAGTTTGTCAAAAAATATTTTAGGCTTCCTCCTTTTATTTTTGGGTAAATTTTATCCTTTTTGAAAGTAAAATAACCCCAATAGTGCAATTGCTAGCATCCATCTATAGCTCAAAAGAAAGTTGCAATTTGGGTAATGCAATGGGTGCATTATTGATTTTATTCTTTAATTCATCAAATTCTTCTTGTTGTGCATTTCCCCATTGTAAATTCTTCCCCAAACCAAAAATAACATGTAAAAAGGGTACAATATAGAAAAAATATTTGCAAACTTATGCAAATATTGAGTTTCTCTAATAAATTTTGTTGGATTAGTTTTAGTTTCATCATTACCAACTACATGCTCAAGATAAACCAAACACTTTTCTATAAATTCACACTTCTTACCATTTAACTACTAATTATTCTTCAATAAGATCCACAATGTCTTTCACAAACATTCAACATGCTCTTTATATTCCTATTTGAAATAAAGATATGAAGGGCTTGCAACACTTCATTAATTTAAATCGAAAAGGTTAATAGTGAATTAATACAAGCCAAAGCAAACACTAGCCACTCAAATAATCCTTGTCTAGTCTTGAAATTTATTTTTTTATATATTATTTAACTTTCATTTGGTGATATGTAGATCTTAAATATAGTTTTATAAAATAATTAACAGTTTTTTATTATATTGGAAAAATAGGTTTTGAAGGGGCCCAAAACCCTTTACATCACAAAAGAGAAACTTCCAACAATAATTGAACTTGCATAATTCCTATTATTTTTGAAGGTAAACAAGAGTACCAACCCCAAAAATCAATTGCAAAACCTCCTAAGTATATGCTTGAAATCCCCATGTCAAGAACTTTGACCTCTATAATTTAAAATAAACTAAAAAATATTTTTTTGTTGTTCTTGCCATGTCCATAATAATTATGTTCCCTAGTTTTACTAGGGGTGTTAACTAGATTGAATCTACCAATTTGAGCCCAATTTTTTTAAAAATTGTACATAAAATAATCTCATTTGTAAGATGCTTTATATCACCTTTAGTATTAAATAACCATGTGAATGCATCCTAAATATTCCCATCTAACAAAAATAACTCTCCAATACAAAAAAAAATTCTTAAATTGAATTTATTAACTTAATTGGATAAAGAACTAATCTTTAAATCATAGTTAAAATAAAAAGTGCATCTCCTTGACCTCAAATTCCAATGGTTTAAAAATATGGAGGATGTGGCTAATTACAATCAACATTGATATCTCCATGTAAAGAATGCATCTAACATAATTAACACTAATGCCTCCATGCAAAGCAAATTCCTAGACTTTGTTTCTTTGAATGGTTGTAAAATATTTTTTTTAAAGTTGGGCTTTTCCAAAAAGGGTTGATTTCATTCTATTATCCAAATCCTATCATGGTACCCACTCATTGGATTTTTTCTTGGTTCAAGTTAAGTCTTGGTTTTCTTTAAATTTTTAAGTTCATCTTATGAGCTCTAATCTTGAGGTTTGTGCACCTGAGACTACCTGCTTCATGTATTATGTTGTCTTCTTTTCATGTCGAGCTTCTTCAATTCGGTTATTTTCTAGTTTTGTGGAGGTTTTTCTGTGCGGCTCTGTTGACCATTGGATTTCTATGGTTGTGCTTTGGTATATTGTTTTGTTTCCCTTCTCTCCCTTACAAGCATGGTTTAGTTGAATATCAAAATTGATTTTGTGGCCTTGTACTTTTTTGTGGCCACATGATTCAGGTTTTGCAATTTGCAGAGATTAGAATATAAAAGTATCATTGGCTGATGCTAGATCATTGCTCTATTTATACCTATGGTTGCTTGGTAGTGGTTTGAAGGGATCAAATTGCCTGTGTACCTCCATGTGAATGATAATCTTGGTGTTTAATTTGGGGCTATTCTTACTCTCTTACTGCCTATGAACATTTTTGTTAGTGTTTGGTCGACTTCCCCATTATCTTGGTCAGTGCCTTATTCATATGCGTGGTGGGAAGTCGGCTTCCCCACAGTCTTGGTTAGTGCTTCATATTTATTCATGGATAACTGGTTTTCTTTTGCTTCGTATGGTTTTGGAAGTCTACGCAGTGTCTATGGGTTATTTACTTTTCTCAATGGATTGGTATTGAGTTTCGATGGTCTTGATTCAAAAGGAATTTTATGTCCCTAGTTCGCTTGTTCATGAAAATCTTGGTGTTATCCTTGATCTAGGTGATGATGATATTGATTCTACTTTAATGAAGGTGGTGGGAAAATTGTGGTTGCAGGAAAACTCAAATGCTTCAATTATTGAGATTTTATCTCATTTTTTCACGATTATCATGGATGTTCTCCTTGATGTTGAACTAGTTCTTATTATTGTTAATAAGTTTGTGCTTCTTGATTTGATATCTATTTTGGATCTCTGTGGAGCATTAAATTCTCACTATTTTGATTAAGGTTCATTCCCCATTGCTGGTTTTATTCATAAGAATGATTTTCTTTCTAACGGTTGTTTTGGAGATCTTCTAGTTATCAGGCCAGAATTACGAGTGATAATTTTGTGGAAACTATTTTGGGGTGTTTTCTGCTCAAGGAGAAAATTCCTCCTGAGATTTTTTCTACTGGTGTTAATTTATTTCTGGCATTGCATTGTCTGCTCAATGAAGTTGTTAGGTCATTCAACAGTGACACTTCTCCTTTGAAGAAAAAAGTGAAATTCTCTTTGGATCATCTACTGCCACTGTCATACTATGAAGCTGGATCTAGTCTGCCGCCTGATAAGGAGAAATGATTTTCTTTGGTATCTGGTACCAAGCCATTGTATCTTGTTCTGGGTCTTTTTCTATGGGGGGCTTCTCTGGGGGCTTAAGTGATAATATCGTGTTTGGGGTATTTTTCTGGGTCTAGTTGGGGTTCTAGGTTAGCTTTTATGTCTTTTTTTGGAGCTATAACCAGGCATTTTCTTCCCTAGTTCTTTCCTGCCGCTATGCTCCTTTTGAACCAGGGCTTGTAAACCTTTTCCTAATCAATAAAATGTTCAGTGGCATAACCATTTTTATTAAAAAAAAAAAACTTTCATTTGGTGATAGGTAGATCTTGAATCTAGTTTTATAAAACAATTAGCATGTTTTGATTATATTGGAAAAACAGGTTTGAAGGGGCCCGAAACCCTTTACATCACAAAAGAGAAACTTTCAAAAATAATTGAACTTGCATAATTCCTATTATTTTTTAAGGTAAACAAGAGTACCAACCCCAAAAATAAGTTGCAAAACCTCCTAAGTATATGCTTGAAATCCCCATGTCTAGAACTTTGACCTTTATAATTTAAAATAAACTATTTTTTTTTTTTTGTTGTTGTTCTTGCCATGTCCATACTAATTATGTTCCCTAGTTTTACTAGTGGTGTTAACTAGATTGAATCTACCAATTTGATCCCAATTTTTTAAAAAGTTGTACATAAAATCATCTCATTTGTAAGATGCTTTAGATCACCCTTAGTATTAAACAACCATGTGAATGCATCCTAAATATTCTCAACTAACAAAAATAACTCTCCAATACAAAAAAAATCCTTAAATTGAATTTATTGAATGAATTGGATAAAGAAATAATCTTTAAATCATAGTTAGGATATAATGTTTAAATAAAAAGTGTATCTCCTTGACCTCAAATTACAATGTTTTAAAAATATGACCATCAATAAAATGAAGGAGGATGTGGCTAATTACAATCAACATTGATATCTCTATGTAAAGAATGTATCTAACATAATTAACACTAATGCCTCCATGCAAAGCGATGTCCTAAACTTGTTTCTTTGAATGGTTGTAAAATATAATTTTTTAAGTTGGGCTTTTGCAAAAAGGGTTGATTTCACTCTGTTATCCAAATCCTATCATGGTACCCACTCATTGGATTTTTTCTTGGTTCAAGTTGAGTCTTGGTTTTCTTTAAATTTTTAAGTTCATCTTATGAGCTTCAATTTTGAAATGTGAGTCTTTATCCTATTTTTGGCAGGTGTGTCTTTGAGCTAACATTTTTGACAAATTTTCAAATTCTCAAATAATTAAGTTTGTCAAAAAATATTTTAGACTTCCTCCTTTTATTTTTTCGTAAAGTTTATCCTTTCTGAAAGTAAGTCATTTCTTGTTTCTTTCAACAATTATTCTAGTTTGTGAAACTTGGTGTTCCTTGAAAAGCTTTGTACTTTAAGTATTGTTGTTAAAAATTTCAGTTACAAAATATTTTTTCTTTCTGAAAGAGAACAACAAAGTCCAATTCAAATCAATGAACTCACAAGTTCATGAACCCTTATGTTCGTCAAAACAAAAAGCCACTAAAAATAAAATTTATAGAAGACTTGTGAAATTTAATTAGAAGATCATTTGATTCAGAGAAAACAAAATAATCTCATGAAAACTATGAAAAGTTAAATTCATTGATAGAAGAGTTTGTCAAATACATGTTCCACCGCAAAAGTAAGTATTTCATAATGAGGAAAATTTATTAATGAATTTGATTTGAATGTCGTAATATTCAAGCACTTATATCAAAGCTCCAAGGGTTGTATTAATTTTATCTTGATCTGAAAACTATTAACAAGAAGTAGAGTGTTAGTTGTGATGGTTACAATCATTCATTAACTTGAGCTCACTGTTCCATCAACTACAAAGATTAAAAGGTCAGTCCTTTTTACTCTCCCCTTGTCTTGAGTGTTGTGGTGCCAGAGTTATCTTGAGTATCTACAAAGTTTTCATTAATATTATACATTTCATACACCAAACTTTCTCGAAAATTACCTTCTTTCCAATAACATAAATTTCTGCTGGGGGTTATTGATCACTCAATCATATGGTTATTGAAGTAGATTAAATAAAAATACATGTAGTTTAATGTGGTATCCGTGATTCAAAACAACCTAGAAAGAATTAAAGATACAAAATTAGGGCACATTGACTTGTGAGTTTTTTTGGGAAAGAATAAATGCAAACCCCCAATCACCCACCCATGGCTAAGAAAAAATTCATGAGCAAGCTTGCTCACACACGATATTTTCCACCAAAAATTAAATACCCTTATTTAGTTTTGGCATGCATAGAAAACTATCATACACATAATAGAGAATAGAGAAGTGAGAAGGTCAAATGAAACTATATTGGTAAAACTAGATGTCAATTCCATGGGAAATGTACTCAAATTTCTAGTATGAGATGAATTTGAATACATGTCTATAGAAAAAGGATGGAATTATTTTCTAGATAAAAAGGATTGGTGCTTGAAAAGAATTTTCAAATACTTTCTTTTCTTTAAAAGAAAAGAAAGGAAAATCATAAGTTCCTAAAACATTATAGAGGGCACATTTTAAAGATGATATATTGGATATGATCACACTACTTCATAGAGTAGTATGAAGTGAAGACTCCAACACTTTTTAGAAATGGATGTGCCAATTTATATTGGTCATTTGTAATGAATCAATATACATAGATTGAGAAAAAATGATTAGTGATTACATGCATGGAAAATTTGTGAATTTTTCTAGAAAACACCAATTTTGTATGTGCTCAGATCTATTTTATGCTATATTAAGTACCCAGATAGTATGGCCAGGGTTGGATATTTATAGAATTCTTATAAACAAAACTCAAATATATGATTGTTATCCTCAACTACAACAGGAGTGTGGAAATAGAAACTAAAAAAGGGTGAATGGTACGTTTAGTATGTACCATGTAAGGAAAGTAAATGATAATATAGAAGTAAGGATTTTCCAAGAGGTGGCACAATTAATTATGTAGTTTGGTAGTTTCTTCATATAATTTGATAAATTTACATATGTCAGAATTGGAGGTTTTGGAAATGATCCATATAAATTACCAAGGTATGTATGTGATTATATCATACTCTTGGAAGTCTACATGAAAATGACTCATGCAAGTTACAAGTGCCATGATTAGAAGAGAAAGGGATATACCTTTCCTATTCAATTAAATCATTATACCTACAAGACTCATGAAGATTCTAGAAATGTTGATAGGATTCTTTATAAGTTTAATTTCCACACATTCAATGCAAGACCTTCATTTGACAACAAAAACTTTGTGAAAGATAACTTATATATTGGTGTGTGGTATAAACAATCTCATATTGAAGATTATTGGGAAGATTGTAGTGATGAATGAAGTAAGAAGGAGAGATTGGATGTGATTAACCATAGATTAGATGAAGGCTTTCAATTTTTATTTTGATATTCTTGACATGGTTAATGATAATTCTGACATAGTTGATGAGGGGTATCACTTTGTAAAGACAAAACCTTTACCCAGGGTCAGATGGTTAGAAAGAGAGAGTACTAGTATCTTTACAAGGCCATTCGTTGTTTTGAAAATTAGTAGGAGGTGACTAGAGGAAAAAATTATTGGTCATACTACAATCAAGCCTCCAAGCAAGGAACATATCTCTATATAGAAGAAAAATAGTTCAAAATTAAGCTCATAGGTGTCATCTACCAACATATACACTACCAGGTCCAATTATTATTTTATGAAAAGAGATTATGGAGAAGATATTGAGAAAAATAAAGCATTAAAGAGTTAATGTGAAGGATCTAGTGAGAAATCAAGAAAGAAGTTAGAGGTGAAAAATCCACCTAGAACAGATGCCACTAAGATTCAAGAAATTGACGAAGAAAAAATATAGGTCAAGATGTTGTTGACAACCTCTCCATCTCAAAGGATTGAAAACCAATCTATATTAACACCTTCGACTTGATTGAAAGAAACTATTGTAAAGAAGTGGAAATACACACAATTAATTTATCTAGGTTTTGATGTTATAGCTAAACTACACTTCAAACTAATCATTAGCCTAAAAAGGGTAAAAGGAGGTCTATAATAAAGATATATTATAACTTTGGCCATCAAGTTGTGGAAATAGAAGATCCAATGAATGATAAAAATGAAGATGTCACTAAATAAGATTTTAATATAAGCACAATTGATTTAAGACCTCCTCCAATGGAAGTTGATATTCATAATGTCAACTTGTTTTTTGATATCCTAGCCAAAAGACTAGAAAAGAAGGAAAGAGAGAGAAGCCTATTGGAAGAACAAGTGATCAATTTTCACATCCATTTTCTCAACCTCTAAATCATGAGCAACAACAATAGAAAGCAAAAATCTAATGGATGTCATTTTTGCAACAAGATAAAATATCTCACCATAATCAAAACCCTCAACTTGAGAGTAGCCTTTTACAACCAACCTTGCTTTGTACTTCTCAATACCTCCATTTGAACCAATCTTTTTCTTAAACACCCATTTGCAACCAACATGTTGTCATCCTTCAGGAAATGGTACAAGATCTCATGTATCATTCTTTTTCAAAGCTTCCATTTCTTCATCCATATAAATCTTCCATGATTTTGCATCATTCATACCTAATGCCTCTTCTACCGACCTGGGTTCATCCATGTTAGTATTCAAAGCAAAAATACATCTCCAATCATCAGGTGAATACCTTTCAGGTGGTTGTCTATGCCATGTAGACCTACAAACAAGCTGAGTTGGAGGTTCTTCCTCCTCTTCTAAAGATTTAGAGCTAGATGAGCTCTCCTCAACTTCTTGTCTATTCATGGGCCTCAATTCAACTTTCTTAGGTGTAGAAGGAAATTGAATCACATCTTCATGTTTACTTTGTTCTAGCTGCAATGTAACAAAAGAAGGCTTAGTTTCTCTAAAAATAACACTTCTACTATGTATTACCTTTTGTGCAACAAGATCCCAAAGCTTGTATCCTTTCACACCATAATTGTATTTGATGGAGATACATTTCACAACCTTGTTCTCCAACTTTTTTCGCTTCTCCTTTGGCACATGTGCATATGCCTCACAACAAAAAACTCTAAGATTTCTTAATGAAGGCTTGTGGCCTGACCATGCCTCTATAGGTGTCTTATCAAAAAGAGTTGATATAGGAGACTTGTTAATCAAGTAACAAGCAATAGTAACATATTTAGCCAAAAACCTTTGTTCTAGACCAGCACCACTCAACATACTCCTAGCATTATACATCAACATCCTATTAATTCTTTCTACAACTCCATTCTACTATGGAGAATACAAAGTTTTCTTTTGTCTATGAATACCACAATCTTTATAGAATCTATCAAAATCATTAGAGAAAAAATCACCTCCATTATCAGTCCTCAAACATTTTATTTTCTTTCTAGTCTGTAACTCAACCATTGCTTTAAATTCTTTAAATCAACTAGAAACTTTATATTTACTCTTTAGAAAGTATATTCACGTCCTTCTACTGTAATCATCAATAAATGAAACATAATATGTGGATTGACCAATTGAAGGAACATCTATAGGACCAAACACATCAGAATGAATAAGATCCAATACACCACAAGATTCATGAGAATTCAAGTAAAAATGAACATGATTTTATTTTCCATAAATGAAATGCTCACAGAAATCAAATTCAAGATTACAATCAGATAACCCTTCAATAAGGTTTTTATTTTTCAAGGTATTTAGACCCTTTTCTCCAATGTAGACAAGTCTTTGGTGCCATAACATATTTTTCTTTGTAGGTAACTTTGATTTAGAAGAAAGAGCACCCTTGGGTACCTAAAATCCATGACCATTTGCTAAAGGTGAAACCCTCACTTCTTCCACAGACTTGCTTTTCATAAAAGTTACTATTGCACTCAATAGTACATGCATAAAGCTTATACAATGTGCCATATTTGACACCTCTAGCAATCACCATAGCACCTCTGACCATCTTGCATCCTGGATCAAAAAATACTACCTGCACACCTGCATCTATTAGTTTTCTCATAGATAATAAATTTCATGTTAAACTAGGGATATGCAACACACCATTAATCCTTTTCATTCTACTATCAAGAAACCTGATTTTAACTTTACCACAACCAACAATGTTTAAATGAGAATCATCACCCAAGTACACCTTACCTCCGTCAAATTCTTCATATTTAGAAAACTAATCTCTATTTAAAAAGGTCACATGGAAATATGCACTTGAGTCAATTAACCATGCATAATTACCTAGATGAATTTCCAAAACTATAATGAATGCGTCACCATCTTCCTTCTTAGACTCACAATCAAAATCATTTTTTCATTTTTCTTCTTTTCTTCTTTGCAGTCCTTATGAACATGTCTAGGATTACCGTAGTTCCAACAAATAACTTTGGACTTTCCAGGAGAATTAGTTCTCCCCTTGGAATTAGATTTGTCATGCTTCTAATTCTTCTTGCCTTTTTCCTTGGGTCTTCCAGGAACATTTAGGGCCTCCTTGGCACTGATGGATACCTTCCTCCTCATATCTTTAGAAAGAAAATAACCCACCACATCTTTAGTCTTCAATATAACAAAAGTACTCCCAATAGCCATAACAAGAGAATCCCATGACTCAAGAAAAGAACAAAGTAGGATCTGACATTTCTCTTCCTCATCCATTTTGACACCAACTAATACCAACTGAGCCACCAACATATTGAATGCTCCCAGGTGGTCTATAATTTGTCCACCCTATTCCATTCTCAAGGTATATAATTTCTTCCTCAAGAAAATATTGTTCACTAAAGATTTTGTTTGATACATCTCACCAAGCTTCTTCCATAGTTTCTGTGTAGAGGTCTCTTAATGTACATTGATTAAAATAGAGTCTTCCAAGCACAATATGATTAAACCCTTGGATTTATGGTCCATAACATCATATTGAGAAGCTTGATTAGGATCTGGAGGCCTTGAAACATTCTCATCAACAACATCCCACAGATCTTGATCTATCAACAAATCCTCCATCTTCATCTTCCACATTTCAAAACTATTTCTAGAAAATTTATCCACCTCTATTCTCCCCAATGAACTTGCCATCTGAAAATTCTTGCAACAATATCACAAAGTGTCTTCTACACAAGCTCACTCTCAAATATGGATTAGTTCAAAAAACTCAACAACCCACAACTAAAACCAAAGGTGATTAGGCTCAGATACCACTTGTAAGGATGCTAAGGTAATGAAACAACTTCCTACACTAATCTTGAGAGGAGGATAATGCAAAAATTTTATAGATCTTCAAGAGTTACAAAAACTTAAACAAAAAATAAACATAAATATCATGCATACCACAACATAGTGATTTATGTGGGGAAAACCCTTTTGGGAGAAAAACCCCACACTCCAAAATTTTCCCAATATATTATTGAAAAATCACAAAGATTACAATATACTTGTAGAGCAAGCTTCTCACAGGAGTATCACCAACTAGGGATCTAGAGGCAACACGATCGCTATCAAACTCTCAAAATACATCACAATAAATAGTCCTAATACAATGCCCTCATAAAATAGGGTTGCCTTCTAGGGCAATTCAAGCTAATAAAAAATCAATTGTTAGATCTAAGACCTAATGATGAACGGTCCAAATTTACAATAATAAAATATAAATAAAATTTTCCTTTTGGGGGCACTACCTCGAGCCCTTGCCAGGGCATGCTGCCCCAGGACCCCCAGCCGGGAGGATGATCCCCCCAAACCCCTCGTGGGGGAGACCCCTCATTGTCGTCGCATGAAAAACACCTTATGTATCAATAGTAACTTATGTAATTGCAAGGTTGAGACACATTTTCCCAATAGTAATGATGAAATCACAAAGTGTACAACTCACCAGCCATTAATGGCTTCCCTAAATGACTAAATTCATAAACATAACCTCAAGGTCTTGGATCTAGCTTGCTTGAATACTTTAGAGACCTACAACAAGGGTTAGCCTTCACAAAAAAATGATAACATGAACACATGAACTCACATACACTTTGGCATGATGCTTGGATCTTGTTTTTGCTACAATGAATCACTAAAATGCTACTCTTGACTTGCTCTTGAATTATCTTAATGTTCACCTCTTGTTAGATTCTTTCACCTCTAGTTTCAAATGGTGAAAAGCACTAGGTATTTATAGGCATTTATTCAATTTCCCAAAAATTAGATCTTGAAAGTCAACACTTGAAATTTAAATTTAAAATGTTAAAATGCCATCGACAACATGTCCAAAAATGGTTCCTAGCTAAGAAGGGGGACCCATATGCCCAAGGGCATATGGGTCCTTTCCCAAACTTACAAGACATTGAATGTTGGGGGCAACATATGAGTTGGATGCATTTATTAAATGTTTGTAATTTATTGGAAAGTTACAAACGGGCTCTGAAATACATGATTTTAGGACATTAGGCAGTCAATTAGGCTCAATAATTTAGGGTGGCAAAAACATAGTGTAAAAATATTAAGGGTGACGATTTTCTATCCTACATTTATCCCCCACTTTAGTGAGAGTATGAACTTATGCTCAAAGTCACACTAAAGTAGAAAAATACGTAAAGAGGGGTTTGATAGTCCAATGTTGAAGAGATAGGATGATAAAGGATCTAGGGGGAGACCTCTCAAGCCCCTAGGATCTAAGATTCCATGGAAAACCAACATAAACACAAAGTAACACACAAAAATATGTATGATATGTAGCAAGACAACATACACAAATATACATGCCATAAAGCATGAAGTATACACTATGAAAACACACAGCATGATGGAACATAAATATGATGAAGAAATGAAAATAAACACAATTTCAACATGAAGAGGACACATGAAAGATAACAAAAACATAATGTTACTACTAAAGGGATTCAATTCGTTAAGGAAAAGGGACCTTAGTCTTAAATTGTCTCAAATACCAAGCATCATCCATCAAATGTGAAAAGTTATGCTCTCACAAGGATGTAAAATCACTTATGAAACACATGTCTCCACTAGCAAGCAAGTTGTGTTATGCTAGGTGGCCATATTAAAGGGTGTTCATGACTCACACCATAGAAAAGTTTGATATTTGCTAGGTGAATCACAAACTAAAAGGCATTAGTGAAGTTCAATATTCACTAGGTGATCCCCCACGACAAGGATGAGAAATAAACTAGGTTTAGTAGGTGTGTACCCATAACAAGGTGACAAAAAATGAGAAGCACACTAGGTATACTAAATTTGTACCCATAACAACCATACCAAGAGTTGCGCTCCTTGATAACTCTAATAAGGTGCCAGAAAATGATCAAGATGCTATGCAAACACATCACTAAGTTCAAAATATGTGAACAAAGTGAAGCAAAAATGCCAAGGTTTAATGTCACAGGGGAAGAATGCAACAAGGTTTAACATCACATGGACTGAATGCAACAAGGTTTAATGTCATGGGGGATGAATGTAATAAGGTTTAACATCTCAAGGGATGAACAAGGATAAAAACCTCAAGGGATGTTGTAACAACACCACCACAAAATGTGATTAAACAACAAAGGGGTATTTCTCAATACATTAAGACCACACCTTATGGAACATCACACATGACATCACCATGAAGAGAGGACTAGTTGAGGAATAGAAAATCATATCTTGGGGAACACTAGTCATAACATTACCACCAAGGAGAACATCATATCCCAAGAAAGGTCACACTCTTATGGGACATCAAGCCTAATGTCACCATAAATGAGACACTCACATAAATCAAGAAGACCACACTTTGGTTGAGAAGGTCACACTTCTTAGGAGATTTATGTTATCATCGCCGAGAAGGGACCATTTCCTATGTAAACAATAAGCAGGGGATTATATGCCCCCCTTAAAATGTCAATAGACTTGTTATGTTGGTACTTTAAGTAGAAAAAGGGGAAGAGGGGATTCTTGAAAAGAATGCAGACTTCTCCAAAACAAGTTATCCTTGCCCCCCAAGCATAGAGACAAGGACAACCACACCAACGACCATCATGTTACTACCATGAAAAATATGATTGTACTTAAGATTGTACCACCATGAATGGAAATGAGCAAAACACATAAAGCTACAAATGCCACATAGTGATGAGCAACACAATAGGATGAAGATCATTATAGATTAGAGGAATTAGGTGCATCAACACAAGAAAGAGCACCACAATCCTTATGATGTATTTTATTACTCAAGGCCTTACATTCATTGATAGACTAACCATGCACTCAATGATATATACAAAATGAATTTTTGTTGTATAATTTTTTTCATGTTCTTGGAGGAATAGTAATTAGGCAGGATTTGAGAAGCCTCAAAAAGATATTCTATTGATCAATAGTAGGGGAAATTTCTTTATTTTGTGTAGAAAAGCTTTCTTTCCTATCACAAGATGTCATACATATAGTAGATGAAGATGGGAAGAAATGTTGGAAAACTAGACCCTGCTTAGAAAAGTATGGCATAGACTTCACTTGATTCCTATCATTTTGTTTCATGTTTTAATTACATCCATGTTTAGAAATAATTTTGTATCCTAGACCATAACATGCTTCCAACTCAAATGGAGAGATTTTATCTACATGATTTTGAGAAATATTGGCTTCTTCCCAAGCACACAAATCCTTTTTAAGTTTTTTAAAGCTACATATCTTCCTCTCATGGTGGATGGGAGTTGAAAAGCCCCCATCACCACCATGTGGTGATGTTGATGTAGAACCAAGTTGAGCAAATGAAACACAAGACTGCTTTGGTTTAGATTGTGGGATTTTGTACTCTCCCAAAAAGGAGGGTGTAAAATCTAATGAACCTCAATCATCCCCAAAACATGTGTTTGAAGATGAATCATTTGTATTTGACTCTTTGGATTTTGAGGAAAAGATTTGAGACTCCCCTTTGAAACAAGGTGTAAAATCTAACACCCTGCGATCATCATCTAAGAGTTTTGATGTAGTGGAAAGATAGTTAGGATTACCATCAACTTGTATAGGTTCTAATTTTGAAGTTGGAATCAAAGTATTAAGAGAGTTCGAAGTGTTATGATCATGTTGAACTTGTGAATTATAACTTTTTTCATTTTCTTCAATCGTGTATATCTTGTTATTATATTCATACTTCATCTCACGATGAAGAGTAGATGGGACTCCCTTAATGACATGAATCCATGGTCTACCTAGGAGGAGGTTGTATGAAAGAGGTTTGAGTATGATATGGATGAGAGTAAGAAAAACAATGAGTCCAACCTCAATGGGTAATGTGATAATTCCTAATGGTTACTTATTAACATTGTACAAGCCACAAATATTAATATCATGTTGGGTTGTATAAGATTATTTTCCACACCAATTCTATCTAGGAGATAAATGCTACAAACATTAAGACCCACTCCATTGTTTATGAGAGTATTCCTAACGCCATTTTCATTAATGATCACCTTTATCATTAAATCTTCATGTTTATTTTGGATCTCAAGTGAGGGTAATTCATGTTGAGGGAATATAATATCTGATTTTATCACTGACATATAATCAAATGAGGTGGCTACATCATTTGATCTAACAAAGGATGTGATACTAGCATTTTGAAAAAAATATTGGAGCATCCTATTATATGTAGGTGATGTTTGAATCAACTCCAAAAGGGAGATGTTTGCTAGAGTATGACAAAGTTTCTCAATAAGATCATACTCTTCACCACTATGCTGATGAAAATTATATGTGTGAGAAACCATGTGATATCTTGGTGTGTCATAGAAAAATGGACCTCTTGCTTGAAATGGGAATAATTCAAGATAAAATGGACTTAATGAGGTCTTAATCTAGTGTTGTGAGGCATTTTATGCATCCACACTAGGTCTTGGACCCTTTCAAATGCATTTAATGACGTCTTGTAAAAGTGTTGTAAGATATTTTCACGCTTTTCTAGACCTAATGAACCTATTTCTCCTTAATTCAACATTATAAAATATGTTTAATAACATCATCACATCAATCTAGAAGGTTTTTAAAATAAACTTAATGTTAAACTAGTATTGTAATGTGTTTCACACATTCACATTGGTTCTTGTGCCTTCCTAGGCTTTGTGGACCACATTTTAGCGTTGTAAAGTGTATTTAATCACACTTTCACATTGAATTCTATGTCCCAAGCCCCATTTGACATTCACATCATCATTAATAGGCCCTTATTAACCCATATTGTGCATCCCAAGGCTTAAATTGATCAAATAACTCACAAAGTTGCAATTTAAATCTTATTCCATTATCTCTTGGCTTCTTACCTGGAAAAATGGCCCCTATGAGACCCATTCGCCATCCATGGTGAATCAGTCCCACCCTGGTGGGACCCATTCACCATGGGTGGAGAATGAGTCCCATTTGACCCAATTTTGACCTTTGAGCGGGAAAAAGTGAAATTTAAGTTTAATCTTACTTGATGTCGGCCTGTGATGAGATATTAATGGGAAAATAAAGTGAAATGCCTATAAATATAAGTATTTTAACCCTAATTAACATCTCTTATCATTCATACATCCACCAATCTTAAATCTCAAGTCAAGCAACTTAGGGTTTCATCATTACAAGTCACCAAGCTATCAATTTTTAGACATTCAAGGGAAGATTCTTCATGTGCAAGCTTTCAAGATCAAACATCATGGCAACGTAATCAACTCCATTATTTCATGTTTTATTCCATTCTTTCATCATTTTGGTTTAATTACCTAAAATGGGTTTGACCAAGGCAAACCACCATGCCCTAACATTCAACATTTCTCTCTCTTATCTTGTGTGTTTGCAAATTTAGGTCTCTTAGAAGCTTGGAAATCATTAAGAATCAAGTTGCAAGGTTGCTCAAGTCTTCTCTTCATTCAACAAGTCAAAATACCAACAAAAAATCATTTTTAGGCTCGAAAATCAAAGTTTCTGAAGCAGATACCTATAGAGAATCAAAGTACAGACCGAAAGCTTCGGATTCCACCTTTGAATATTCAAAAATTCAAAAGTGGACTCATTTTCCATGAGTGGCGAATGAGTCCCACTTCTAGCTCAATTTTGAGTTTTCTGCATTTTTAGATACCCTTTTGTCCAAAACAAGTTTCGGCTTAGTTTTGCAAACTAGGATTGATTCACCTAGAATGGTGAATGAGTCCCACCAGGCCTAAAAATTAGCATCAACAACATTCTAGAAACCATTTCCATTCTCCGTCCATATTCTAGGTGCACATTTTCAGTTTGCTTCATTTCTATTTTGCATCCATTTCTAGGTCTTTTTGTATTACACAATGTAGTTGTTTTCCTTTAGTTTCCATTCATTAATCAATCAATATTATTAGTTTCTTGCATTCAAACATTGCATCTAGGTACATTTTATCCATATTGCATTGAATTTGAGTGTAGACATAAGCATTTTGGCCCTTCTTTCTCCTTTTAGGTGAAAAACCCTAGAAGCACTAGAAAGGATTAGGGTGCCAAAATTCTATGTTACATTTTGGTGAACCTACTTTTTACAATACTTTCTTATTTGATTTTGGAGTCCATCATAGATCTAGCCTTGCATTGACTTTGTATTAGGGTTTGCATTGGTTAATTTGCATGCTAGGTTTCAAATTTTGCATTCGTAAAAAGTGCATTTAGGTTGCATTTTCGACATCTAAATTCATTTACATTTTCTAAAATTTTACATTTTTAACTTAGGTATGTATCATAGAACTCAGACAACATAAAAATCACTCAAAAATTTCTGAAAATTTTGAAAAAATTCCATATTGGGACTCATTCACCATCTTGGGCGAATTAGTCCCTTTTCACCCATGAAATAGCCTTTTATAGAGCTAAAACCTCTATTTTTATGCTTTTTTTTGCTGCCATCAGTTATCTATATCACTTGGACAAGTTTCTGTAACATGCATTTCACTAGATCTCACTTAAAATAGCTCATTTCATGCATTGTCTAATTTCACTTTTGCATTTACAACATTTCATTTTTAGATTGTTGCATTGTGTAAACAGAAAATTATCTTACTTAAACATTGAAATTTGTATTTCCTTTTAAGTCATTTCATTGTGCTTTCTTTCCTTTTTCCTCATAGCACATTTTCTTTCAAAATATGTGGCTTTGATTTCGTTAATAGTGGATTGCATAAGTACAACATTCCCTCTTATGAGTTCAATTTTGATTACCACAATGAGGACTTTAAGAAACATGATCAAACCCTTGACACAATCCTTAATATTACATTAATCATTGGTGTGAATGGTAGTGTAGACAATCATCACAATCATACTTGTTCTTCTCCTGATACCTCTCCTATTAGTGACTATGATAGGGGAATATAATCATTAAAAGGATGAGCAACAAACTAAAGAGAGTGCAAATAACAACTAAACAACACCCTACACTTCAAGATTGGGCAAATGATGAACTTAACAGCATAAAAATGGATCCTTTTACCTTGTAGAGTTTTTCTTTGGTTGGCCCTTTGATTGTAGATGAGATGTATGCTCCTTGATGGCAAGCAGATGCAAGATGTGAAATGTGAGATGCAAGATAGTTGGACAAAATGGATGCAAATGGCTAAGTGTAGATTGAGAAAAAAAATTGCAAGAGTTTGGCTAGCAAAATGATCTCCCTCCAAATGAGAGAAAAAATGGGGTATTTATAGGAATTTTGAGAATTCCAAGAAGGAATGGACGGTTGAGATTGATCCCAACATGGCCAAGATGTAGGGCTATGGTGAGTTGAGAACTCACAAGCCCTCACATCTTGACATGTGGCAAGGGGAGAGGGGAAAAAATAAAGAATAAAGAGAGGACATGTGGGAAGAAGTGAAGGAATTAAAAATTCCTTTTGAGTGCATTCGGAGATTAAAAAGTGAATTAAAAATTCACATGGGGAAGTGGAGTGCCTTGCCCAAAAGGAGAAAGCCTTTAATAAGGTTGACCAAGGACACATGTAATAAAGGACATGGAGAAGAGAAAATGAATTTAATATTCCTTGAAAGATGAGAGATGAATTAAAAATTCTTCAAAGGACTTTGGAAAGACAAAAGGAATTAAAAAATTCCTTGGGGGATGGGAAGAGTTGACTAAAGGGGTGATTAGACAAGTTGATGAGGGGTTAGAGGAAGGTTAGGTGGCTAAGAAAGATTAGAGGCCAACTTGCAAAAGTTGGAGGATGTGACACCTCCTAATCAAGGATTAGGCATGTGCACATCCTAATGATGAGATTAGAAGAAGGATTACGATTAGATAATAAAAGATGGAGGATGTGACATATGAGGAATTAAATAACTGTGATATTTATTTAATTCATTTGATGAAAGGAGGATTAAAGAGATAAGTTATTATTGATTAAATACCTTAGGGATTTGGTAGAATTAAAGTTATTAATTAAATAATAGTAGTATTACTTAATTAACGAAAATAAGACGAAAGGGGATGAATTTGGATAAATTAATTGTCCAAATTTAGATGTCTACATTTTGCCCCTCTTTGAGATGGTGTTACGAAGTAGCATCATTTCAAAGATCATTAAAACATAGAACCTAGAAGAAGATGGTTAGATTGGGAAAGATGCCCCGGTCATTCCTTTGAATGATTAGGAAGGGAAAAAGATGAAAATTAGGGATGAAGGATGCCCCCTTGAGAGGACATGTGGGTTCAAGAGAACACAGGTGGGCTCTCGAAATGGAGGAGATGATACAAGGGGAATAAGGATGATGATGCAAGGGGAGAGTGATGAAGGAGATGAGGAAGATGATGAAACACAAATGGATGACAAAAGGTGATGTTGCCCCAGTCAATGTACAAGCCAAAAGGGGGTTGATGAGGGATCTCGAAACAACATGAGGATAGGGAAGGATACATCCCATTGAGTGGTATTGATGAGGGAAGGATACATCCCCAAAACACCACTAAAGGATTGGGAAGGATACCTTCTGATGATGATGAAAGTGTTGTTGATGAGGGAAGGATACATCCCAAAACAACACCAAAGGGATAGGGAAAGATAATAGTGGATGATGAGGATGATGATGATGGTTCAAAGTTGGTAACAAGACTGGGGATAAGACTAAGGATTTGATTAGAGTACTTGTGTGAGATATGAGTTGATGACAATAGGATTGAGATGTGAGAGAGGATGGAGAATGATGAAGGATGAAGGGATGGGGGGATTTGGATAGATGAGAGGATGGGGGAAAACATGCAAGATGATGTAATGAAAAGATGAGATGCAATTTTCCATCGTTAGGAGCACTAATTTTTGCTATAGCAGAAGACACAATACACCAAGGTATAAAGGACCAAGGAAAATTAGTGTCTAATGCATGAAACAAACAGATCAAACAAGAAGGCTATCCCAACACCCCAAAGTCGCGATGACCTTGGTCGGGCCAGGTGTTGGGATAACCGCAAGCACACAAGGATGCCCCAGTGTAACACAAGACCTCAGGGGTCTTGGTGGGTACTACGTGGGACAACCGAGACGACAACAACAAAGAAAAGATCAATATACGCCCCTATGTTGACTTTTCAAAGTACACCATGATATGATGGATCAAGGTGACCATGAAAAGTGATGATAGGGAGCTCAAATGATAAACAAAATCCAAAAGCATCAAAAGATCACAATCAATTGCAAATGCCCTTTGCCATAGGATCCAGGGGATGGATGGGATTGATGAGGTCTATTAGGAAGGATGCATCCTGTTGAGACCGATGATGGATACTAAACTAAAAGATCAGGATGACGTAGGATATTCAGAACCGATTGGATCTGATGGTACAAGTGGATCTTGTTTGTTAAGAACTAGCTAGATAAGGGCATAGCTTGATGACACAACACAAGAGACATGACACGAGATAGAAGACTGACACATCCTAGCGACCTAGGGGCTCGGGGGCCGATCAAAGATTAGCCTTGCCTACATGGAAGCGCATAGCCCTCGTAGTTCGAAAAAAGGCTGACGACTGACCATGGATAAAATTGAAAAGAGGATGATGAAGACCGATGGTGGATGAAAAAGACTGGACAAAAAAAAGTAGAAAGGTCGATGACAGATGATAGAGGAACAGACAGATAAAGCCCCAAGGGCGGATCAAATGATCAACCTTGCCTACATGAAAGCATAGGGGCAATGTAGTTCAACCAAAGGCCAAAGACAAATGATGGAAAAAGGATGACCAACAAAGAAAATGATGGGACTGATAGGATGAGACAAGATAGACCTGTTAGATTGTATCGAAGGATGATGGTGATCATGAAGCTCAGGGATGGGATAGTTATCCAAGTCATCAAAAGAGGAATTGGGAGGATGATAGGATGGATAGATGAATGATGAGATAGTAGGCTATAGCCAGATACCAATGACAAGGGATTATAAGATGGTATGAGGAGAAGGAGATGAGGATGGGAAGATGAAAAGGATGGGGTAGATAGGTAGTGATGGAATAGTGAGACAGGGATGTGATGGTGGATGGATATGAAGATAGGGATGGGGGGGTAGAAGAGATTGGATGAATAGAGGGGATTGGCTAGGTAGATGGATAGATGCTAGGATGGATGGAGAATGATAAGGAGGTTAAAAGGAAGGTTTGGATGTATAAGAAGACGAGGACGGGAAGACACAAAGGATTGGTAGGAAGACAAAGATGGGGAGATGAAAGGGAGTGTTTTGATGGATGGATAGGAGGATGAGGATGGGGATGGGGATATAATGATAAGGAAATGAGGATAGGGGAATGGAAGGGAGTGATTTGACAGGATGAATGATGTCTCCAAGGACTATAGCACAAAGGAAGATAGATGCCCCCACGCTAGATAGGTCATGTGCGAGGAGGCATGAAGGATGCAAAACAAAAGGATAGGAAAATAAAGGAGCGAAATGGATGAAGATAGGATAGATGGATAAGAAAAGGAGATGGAGGGTAGTGTGACGGGTGGATTAGGAAGGTAGGTTGAGGGGAATGTGTGCTAAGAGGTGTCCAAAGCATGTTTATATGTTTCCCTAATTGTTACCAAGATCACAAGGAGGATGGAAGAATGGGGATAAGTGAGATATGCCAAGCAAAATGTGTAAGATAGGGAGGATGGAGGGGATGAATGAAAATGATGTATATAGGATGGAGACGGGTGCATAGCTGGAAGCAAAGCGGATGTAGGGAACGCAAATTAGGAAGTTTCCCCCAAGTGCAGATGGGGATTTACGCATGACGCCTATTTGCCAGGTTTTCATCATGGTACTTATCCAAGGCGCTTGTTTGCCAAGTTTTCACCATTGGACGAATTATTTCTCTTTACTATTTTATTTTTTGATTTTTTGATTTTTTGACTTTTTTTTGGATTTTGAACTTTTTGGATTTTTGGAATTTTTGCATAGCATGCATAAGGAGATGGATAAGGATAGGGAGGCGAATAAGTTGATTTAGAAGGCATGCAATAAGGATATGGATGAAGGATTGAAGCATCAAGTTCTATATGTGGTATTAAGAACTCATGTTCAAACTGACTGTTGGATGTTGGTACAACCTTATTAGGAGAAATGGATTATGCAAAAGGATGAATTAGAGGGATTTGATGGGGGAGATATGTGGGGTAATGAATGGGATGCTGGAAAGGGTATGGATAGAATGATGGGGTGGATGTGTGATGGGGTGGTGAGTTCAGGACCAACATTGGCACATGTGGTGATGGATGTGAAAAGATAAGAGGACTAATGGATGGAGAATGTGGGGATAATGGGGATGGAATAGTGAATTTCGGGACATAGGGACCCAAAACAGACTTAGGAGATGAAAGGTGGGTATGGTTAGCTTTTGGATTAGCAACTTTGGATGTTCTTACAGATTTTTCATTTGATGGCATTGCATCTTTTTTCTTTGGGATCCACATGGTTTTGATTTTTGCTTTAGTGGGCCTTTGTGGCTGATGGGTTTGATTTGGATTGTGGATTTGATTTTTCTTTTCTTCAACATGTCGTATAGAGGGGACATGGGGAGCTTTAGATTCATGTGGATGTTTGGATTTATGCATTTTTATGTTAGCATCCGAAGTGCATTTATTAGCAATGGGATGGGTGTGAGGGGATGGATGATGTGGAGCAATGGAGGTAGGAGTATGGGGATTACGTGTAGATGGGGGATGTTTAGGTATGTGCCTTTGTTGATCCTGATTATGGGATATGTGAGGGATGTTTATGATGGATGACATGTATATGTGTTGGATGGGTGAAAGGATGAGATGGAGGAGGTGATCTTGGGATATACGGACCCAAGATGGATAGAGTAGATGAAGGATGGGAGATGGTGGATGGAGGGATGTAAGGACCCAAAATGGATGGAGCAGATGAAGGAGGAATATGGACGGTTGTTTTGAGGTGATACGATAGAGGAGGAGGGATGGTAGCATATGATCTGGCGGAGCGATGGGGAGAGCCAGAAGTTCTTTTGGAAAAGGCTTGTTGAGGACGTCTAGAGGTTGTACCAACATATTTAGATTGTGAGTCTTGGGAAATAGATCCAAGACCTTGCATGCAAATTTGTTCTTTGACTTGGATGGGCTCTAAAATACCTTGCTCATGAAGACCTAGACCTTTGCCTTGATAGTTCATTTTCTTAAGCATGCGATCCATGATAGGATTTGTGTTATTATGAAAACATGATGTGAGTCCATTATTAAGTGGAGGATGATGGGTGGTAAATACACTGTGTTTTTCTTCTATGAGAAGGCCACCATGGAAGAATGTGAGAGTACCAAGGGGATATGCAAGCGATGTGGGGGTAGTAGTTTTAGGCAATGATGGGGGAATAATAAGAGGGAGATGATGGGGTAGCAACATTTGGATGGGTGGTATCAGGAGAGGGATTAGGGGATACGATAGAATCTGGATTTGTGGTAGCGGGCTCATGCGATGGAGATGGAGATGGAGCGGTGGAGTCTTGAATGACAAGGGGATCATGGGATGGAATAGGTGGGGGACTGTGATCTTGCGGTAGACTAGATGGGATGGTAGGATCTTGATCTAGAGGAGGGGATATGTTAGCATGCTTTGGATTAGACTCTTGACATGACTCATCTTGTGTGGATGGTAGGATGACAGAGTGTTGGAGAGACTCTTCAAGTTGGGGAGATGGAAGGATGGAGGATTCGATGTAGTCATCGGAATGGATTTTACTAACACTAGGAGTGGGAGATGTGGATTGGATTTGGGTGTCGTCAATGGGTTCGATGACTCTCAGAGTAGGGGGTGGGTGTTCAATGGATTTGGTAGATGTGATGGTAGGAGATGGGGACTTAGTGGATTCAGAGGATGTGATGGTATCATCAATGATAGGCGTTGGATGGAGAAGGGTCTTGTCACTAATGACCATGGATGATGGGTTGAGATGGCATGGTTCCATGACTGCAATGTGTGGAGTGGGGGATGTTTCCTTTGTTATAAGTCCTTGGAGAAACTTGAATACGCTAGGTTGAGATGGTGAGGTGGGAGTGGATGAAGGTTTATGGATTAGTGGACTAGGATTAGATGAAAGATTAAGACTGGATGGAGGATTAAGGTAAGGATATGGGCATGGGGAATTAGGATAGGATGCCATGGACGGTGGATCATTGGTAGAAGATATGGGTGACATGTTGTAATAAAGGTATTGGGATGGTGGATTAGGATGGGAAGATGCAGGTGTTGGATTAATATAGGGAGATGTGGATGTTGGATTAGGGTAAGTTGATGGGTGTGTTTGACTAGGATAGGAAGGTGTGAATGTAGGATTAGGTTAAGCAGATTGGTATGGAAGATTAGGGTAGTGGGTACATGTGGATGAAGGATTGAGATAAGAGGATGTGGATGGGGGATCAAGATAGGGGTATTGTGACGACAAACTAGGATAAGGGGATGATGTAGATGAAGGATATGATGGATATGATGGACATCCCTTGTCAAAGGTAGCATAAGGAGTGTGATTAGGCATAGATGAAGACATGATGGGATAACTTGATGGGGTGATTGGATTTTGGAATGTGGGTGGAGAAAACTTACTAGCAAGGATAGTGTCAAGGGGATCTATGTCGTACACCTCTTGATCAACAAGACTTTCATTATCATCGTTGACGTAATTAGGGTTTCCCTTGACTACTATTGATGGAGAATAAGGATTCATAATGATGAAAGGGATGGAGGATAGTTTTCGATGGGAACAGACTAAAGGTCAAGCTGAAATTTTAGGTTAAGCTCAGATCGGGATTGAATTAAAGCTCAGATTAGGATGATTAGATGATGCGATGGGATTGATTTTGATGATTGGATTTGATTACTAAAGGATGACCTCGACACCAAATTTTCTCTGAGATGGAAGTATATTGATTGGGTCAAAGGTGATTGGATGCGATTGGATTGGATTGATTGATGATTGATAAGATCGACTGATGAATTGGATAGGATGATGAAAGAGACTTTAAACGCTGTTCAGAGATTACCCTAGGTGAATTAGGATGCCGATTGATCGAATTAAATGATAAAGAGATGATTGCGGCACCGAATCCACTTTGAGATTGAAAATGGATTGATTGGGCCGACGATAATGATTAACTTAGGATGGATGACAATCCTAAGTGGATGTTGATGATGACGATCGGATCAGACACTTCAGTCAATTTGGATAATAACTTGAAACAAAGTTCAGAGGATTTGGATGGGGAAAAAGATGATTTGATTGGAGAAATGGATGATAGAAATGGATGAACGATTACTCAAAATGAGTAAATGACTGCTAAGAACAGATGAATGACTCTCAAAATGAGAAAACAAAAGCTCAGAATGAATGATAGATTACTGGGAACAAGTAGATGATTGATCGAGATTGTTGAATGAGAGTTTGAAATGATTGAAGGAGGTTTGCAATGGATGAACATTTACTCAAAACGAGTAAAATAGATGAGCAAAATGGAAAAACAAAGCTTGTGATGATAGACGAAGGTTCGAAATAGATGAATGTTTACTCAGAATGAGTAGATGAATGATTGGAATGATAGAACAAGAGTTCAAAATGATAGACCAAGATGTGAAATGGATGAACGTTTACCCGGAACAAGGAGAGGAAGACTCAAAATGAGTGAAAGAGTGCTCAGAATGGATGAATGTCTCTCGGAACTAGGGGAGGAAGACCTGGAACAAGCGAACAAGCTCTCAGAACGGATGAATGACTCTCAGAACAAGGAGAGGAGGACTCAAAATGAGCGAAAGAGTGCTCGGAATAGATGAATGATTCTTGGAACGAGGGGAGGAGGACTCAGAATGAGTGAAAGAATGCTCATAACGGATGCTCGAATGTTCGTTTAGGATGGTGAATGGACGTATGGATGTTTAGAAAAGGGAGACGGGGGATGAAAAAGGGGTCTTGGGAAACTTCTCAAAAGTAGGGAGTGGTATATGTCATCGGAAAGAGCACGAAAAAATGAGAAGAACTGTTTTTGAACGGAGTCAATCAGATAAACGGTGTGGAAATGGTGGCCCTAAGAAGAAAGAGCATAAGGTCAAGTCCACCAAAGCATGAGGTCAGGTCCGCCAAAGCATGAGGTCAGGTCCGCCACAACATGTGGTCAGGTCCGCCACAGGATGGGGTCAGGTCCGCCACAACATGAAAAAGGGGTCCTGGGCAACTTCTCAAAAGTAGGGAGTGGTATATGTCATCGAAAAGAGCATGAAAAAAAAGAGAAGAATTGTTTTTGAACGGAGTCAATCGGATAAACGGTGTGGAAATGGCGGCCCCGGGAAGAAAGAGCATGAGGTTAGGTCCGCCACAGCATGAGGTCAGGTCTACCAAAGCATAAGGTCAAGTCCGCCATAGCATGTGGTTAGGTTCGCCACAACATGAGCATGAGGAGGCAGATGGGGAAGAAAAGGGTGCCCTGGCCAACTTTTCCAAAGTATGAAGTGGTATATGTCGTTGGAAAGAGCGCGAAAAAATGAGAAGAATTGTTTTTGAACGGAGTCAATTGGATAAACAATGTGGAAATGGCGGCCTCAGGAAGAAAGAGCAGAAGGTTAGGTCCGCCACAGCATAAGGTCAGGTCCGCCATAACATGAGGTCAGGTCCGCCACGGCATAAGGTCAGGTCCACCAAAGGATAATGTCAAGTCTGCCAAAGGATAAGTTTAAGCTTGATTTTTTGATGGATGAGTAAGGCAAAGGACCCAAAATATAACAAACATTGAGAAAAAGATTTGGCTAAACTGAAAATGATTGGTTTTGCACGAGAAAGACAATTCAGATAGCACAACCCTAAGATTAGTAGAAACGGGTATGGCTAACAAAGTATTCTACTCTAGGATGAACATGGTTGCTAAGGAGTCCTCGATATACACCCAGTACGTGAGGCACAAACCGTGAACACCAACCCATTACAAGCGTGAGTCGGGAACCTTAGTGAGATACTAAAGGCTTGGACCAACTCTTCACATCATCTCAACGCTTCGCCAATTACAACATGGTTGGATTGAGGTACAACTTTCGCTCTCCCCCCTTTATATACCCCGCCGGTATGCGTGGTTGGAATCGTCCCTTGGGGTGATGAAATCCCCAAGTAGGTCCCACTAAGAAAATGAAAAGAGGCTGACTCACAGGACTTGGAAACCTACGATTTCACATCACCCAGGATTGCCAAATGGCGCAAGGGGATTGGATACATCAAATAGCCTTCCACAAGCACGCCAAACAAGGTTTGTTGACTCCTCTAATTAAACTATGTGCCTAATTTACTAAAAAACAATTGGTAAAAACTTGAAATTCCACCTTCGGGAGGTCAGGTCTGCCACCGGAGAGGTCAGGTCCGCCAACGGAGAGGTTAGGTCTGCCACTGGAGGTTAGGTCCACCACCAGAGAGGTTAGGTCTGCCACCGGAGGTCAGGTCCACCAATTTGTAAACTGAACCTACGAAAATGCCAAAAAAATCAAACGTGAAAGAAAAAGACCCGTTTGTGGGTCCCACCGGGCGTGCCAAAAATGTGATAGGGGAATATAATCGTTAAAAGGATGAGCAACAAACTAAAGAGAGTGCAAATAACAACTAAACAACACCCTACACTTTAGGATTGGGCAAATGATGAACTTAACAACATAAAAATGGAACCTTTTACCTTGTAGAGTTGTTCTTTGGTTGGCCCTTTGATTGTAGATGAGATGTATGCTCCTTGATGGCAAGTAGATGCAAGATGTGAAGTGTGAGATGCAAGATAGTTGGACAAAATGGATGCAAATGGCTAAGTGTAGATTGAGAAACAAAATTGCAAGAGTTTGGCTAGCAAAATGATCTCCCTCCAAATGAGAGAAAAAAGGGGGTATTTATAGGAATTTTGAGAATTCCAAGAAGGAATGTACGGTTGAGATTGATCCCAACATGGCCAAGATGTAGGGCTATGGTGAGTTGAGAACTCACAAGCCCTCACATCTTGACATGTGGCAAGGGGAGAGGGGAAAAAATAAAGAATAAAGAGAGGACATGTGGGAAGAAGTGAAGGAATTAAAAATTCCTTTTGAGTGCATTGGGGGATTAAAAAGTGAATTAAAAATTCACATGGGGAAGTGGAGTGCCTTGCCCAAAAGGAGAAAGCCTTTAATAAGGTTGACCAAAGACACATGTCATAAAAGACATGGGGAAGAGAAAATGAATTTAATATTCCTTGAAAGATGAGAGAGGAATTAAAAATTCTTCAAAGGACTTTGGGAAGAGAAAAGGAATTAAAAAATTCCTTGGGGGATGGGAAGAGTTGACTAAAGGGGGTGATTAGACAAGTTGATGAGGGGTTAGAGGAAGGTTAGGTGACTAAGAAAGATTAGAGGCCAACTTGCAAAAGTTGGAGGATGTGACACCTCCTAATCAAGGATTAGGCATGTGCACATCCTAATGATGAGATTAGAAGAAGGATTAAGATTATATAATAAAAGATGGAGGATGTGACATATGAGGAATTAAATAAATGTGACATATTTATTTAATTCATTTGATGAAATGAGGATTAAAGAGATAAGGTATTATTGATTAAATACCTTAGGGATTTGGCAGAATTAAAGTTATTAATTAAATAATAGCAGTATTACTTAATTAACGAAAATAAGACGAAAGGGGATGAATTTGGATAAATTAAGTGTCCAAATTTAGATGTCTATAGTGGCAAAGGTATTTTGGTGAAGGAAGTTACAAGAATTGAGGGTCTTGATTGTTCATCTCCTCATTCCCCTTTGGAAGATGTTAGACAACAAGAACATGAGATCATAGAAACATTCTTAAAGTTCACCTTACCAAGTCTCCATGACCATGACAATCGACCTTGTCCATCTCCTACTATCCCTCCTCGCTATAAAGAGGATAGGTTGGTGCTAGAAGACATCCCTATTGAGAATCATGAAACCCTTGATCCTCCCTTCCCTAATGCTCCTTCCATTTGGTAAAATCTATTTGACAACCATATTGGTCCTTCACTTGATGCCTCCCCCACTTGTGATGAATCTATATTACAAACCTCAAACTTGGATGAACATATTACAAGATCTCCTAGTAGGGTAGATAATATGGTACAAGAGAATGAGACCTTCAAAACAACTAGAAATCAAATGGAGTCTTCTTCTAATTCCCCCATTATCAATCATCAACACATTCAACCATTAATAATTCCATTAGCTGTGATGAAGTTAGTTTGGATGAACTAAGCCTTAATTGTAAAAAACATGAGGTTTGTTGTGCTCCTAAACACTTTGCTTCTTGGGAGAATATCATCATACAAGGAAAAGATAACATTGATAATAATATTATTCCCTTGAAAAGAGATGAAGAGCCTATGTTAGATTCTCATTTTCCAAGGGATGTTAATATTATTCAACCTCAACTCATCCTTTATCCTCCTTCACACAAACAAACTCCACACAAACTTGAATTCACCCTCTACCACCTAGAGCTAATGTGTCGCAACAACCAAGTTATAATACCATTGCTCATACATATAACACTCAAGCTAACCCGCAACCATCACAACCCACACCAACACCCTTACCTTTGCCTAATCCTATCCCCTCTAGACCTTTCTTACTAGGTCTTCCTACTAGAAAGGAGTACAATCTTGTCAAACAACTAAAGAATACTCCTGCCAAGATATCATTATGGGATCTTTTTCAACCCTCCCCTCACTATCACAACATGATCCAAACAACCTTACAACAAGTTGCTATCCCTTCCAATGTGCAACCAAATGACATAGCAACCATGATCTAAGGAATAAATGCTGACATTGTTTTCCACCAAAGTGAACTCCCCCCTTTGGAAGTGCAAAAACAAAATGAAGCTTTCATGATCATTGCTTGATACAATCGGATAGGGATAAATCAAACCCTTATAAAAAATGGCTCAACCCCTAATGTGTGTAGCGTAAACCTTTTGGATAGGCTTCATGTTGATAAATAAAAAATTCAACCTGAATGTTTATCTATTAAGGGCTTTAACAATGTTGAAAGACACCGCTTGGCATGGTCACTTTACCTATTACAGTTGGAGAAGTCACATTGAACACACCAATCCAGGTTATGCCTCATGATCTTTCATATAACCTTCTTCTACGTAGGTTGTGGATTCATGCTATGAATGGTGTGCCTTCCACTTCATCAAAAAATGAAATACATCTACAACAAAAAAGTGTGCACAATCGACACTGATCACGAGCCTTATATGTCTTTCAACTTGAGAAAAAAAAAGAGAACCCCTTGAACACATTAACACCAACAACACAAGTGGAACCTGCACAAAAAAAGGACAAACACCAACATAGTAAACAAGCCACAAAGCTATTAGATGATGATTGGGGTTCCTTGGATTTTGAACATGTCTTCATGGGTGAGTATAAGATCATACACAAAAATTCAAATAGAGAAAATGAAAACGTAGATGACCCTTCGAAAGCATCCACCTTAACCACTTTAGACAAAGAAGAAAACTACACAACAACCTTTGATGAACACAATAACAAACAACCACCTGATTCCAAAGCAATGAAAAAGCTTTATGGAAAAGGTTATGAGCTTATGAAACATCTTGGATATAGTAGAAAAGGATGTGGTGCTAATGGAAAAGGTATCCACAACCATATCAACCCTATCACACAACAAACAAATCATGGTCTTGGCTATTGTCCTATAATAGAGATCGCCAAACCTTCACTCACCATCAATAATCTCACAACACATACTCCTACATTATTCTTAACTGAACACCTCAACACTAGTGGTCGTGAACATCATCCTTTACACAATATGACACAAACAATGAACTCTTTACTTAATGTCAATGTCATCTCACAAGACACCAATGATCGACATTCGATAGATTTTCCCTCCTCTTATAAGAGTGACAACAACATATCGTAATCTAGAGAAACTTGTGTAAGTATGACATCTACTACTAACCAAGATGTATCTTTGACACAAGCCACAAGACCACCTTCTACCATTGATCAAGATGGAATATTTTTGAGACTCCTCTAAGATCACTTGATCACCCTCCCTCCAAGAACTCGGAAGAAATGCTATTACAAAACTTCATTTTGGGCCTATCATAGAGTTCATGGTCATTCTGCTAATGAATGTAAATCTTTGAGTTGTAAAATCCAAAATTTTCAAGAGTTTGGTATGCTTCTCTTTGTAGAGGCACCTAATTCCTCTAATCAATACCAATTTTCACTCTCGCTTACATTTCCTCAATCATTTTGGCTCACCCTTGTCCTACGCTCAGGGGGGAAATGAGTTTAGCAGCCTTGTCCTTGTATGTCACTTGTCGTTGACCCTTTTGGCTAGTCATTAAATTTTCATGAACATATAAGAGCAAGCTTGGGATGTGGACTACATACCTTAAGTTGGCTTGCATATGACATACTTCTCCTTTTCATGACATAACTCATCAGAAACATATGACTTGGCATAGACCTTTCCAAGTAAGCTCTCATGTCCTCTTCTTATACTTTAAAGCAATTGCTCATAGTACTGGTGTTCGCAACTACTTTAAAGTGGGGGCATACATCACCACTCACATTTCATTGTGTGATTTTATTTTTCTTGTGATTTTCTCTCTTGAAAACATTAGGTACAATGTTTCCTAGGATGAGACCTTGCACTTGTCCTCTCTTGGAAACAAAATGAGACTGTTTGCACTTATCCTCTCTTGGAGACATTGGGCATGATGTTCTCTAAGATGAGACATTGCATGAACTAAGAAAATACCTTTGAACAATCCTTACACTATTCTACGTTAACAATATCTATGAGTGTCCAGCATACAAAGTTTTTCTTACCTCATAGAGCTCGAAAATAATTTTCCTTTGTGGTTCCTTGTTAAAGTTATCAGAAGGTATAACTTTAATATGGTTGAGTGGGAAGCCCATTTAGCGACACAACTTTCCCCATAGCCACATTTGTGTTTGTGAGTGCATATCAACTAGCGTATGTACTTCACCCTTTTAGGATTTCTCACCTGGAGGACAACCAAGAGTTTCATTTCCCTAGAGTGAGTAGGAATTCTCTATTTCTCACAAACAACCTAGATCTAATCTTGGAAAAATGATTGATGCTTGATCCACCTTATTTTCATCTTTCTCTTCTTCCCAGTTCTTGCCATTGCATGATTTTGTATCTTGATGGTTTGACTTAGGATCTTGGATCTTGGGGGCTTGCGCAACCTCCTTTGATATTTTTCATTCTTTATCATCTGCATCTGTACACTCAGATCTCTCTTGAATGTCTACTTTAGTGTGAGTTTGAAGCAAGTTCATCCTCTCACTAAAGTGGGGGCTAAATGTGCCATAGATAAATGGACCTCTTGCTTGACATAGGAATAATTCATGATAAAATGGACTTAATGAGGTCTTAATATATGCATCCACACTAGGTCTTAGACCCTTTCAAATTCATTTAACGACGTCTTGTAAAGGTGTTGTAAAGTGTTGTAAGATACTTTCACACTTTCCTAGACCTAATGGTCCTATTTCTCCTTAATTCAACATTATAAAATGTGTTTAATAATGTCATCACATCATTATAAAAGGTTTGTAAAATAAACTTAATGTTAAACTAGTTTTGTAATGTGTCTCACACATTCACATTAGTTATTGTGCCTTCCTAGGCTATGTGGATCACATTTTAGTGTTGTAAAGTGTATTTAATCAAAATTTCACATTGAATTATGTGTACCAAGCCCTATTTGAGATTCACATAATCATTAATAGGCCCCTATTAACCCATATTATGCATCTTGAGGCTTAAATTGATCAAATAACTGACAAAGTTGCAATTTAAACCTTATTTCCTTATCTCTTGGCTTCTTAGCTGAAAAAATGGCCCCTATGGGACCAATTTTCCATCCATGGCAAATCAGTCCCATCCAGGTGGGACCCATTCACCATGGGTGGCAAATGAGTCCCATTTGGCCCAATTTTGACCTTTGAGCAGGAAAAAAGTGAAATTTAAGTTTAATCTTACTTCATGTCAGCCTGTGATGAGGTATTAATGAGCAAATAAAGTGAAATTCCTATAAATATAAGTATTTTAACCCTAATTCACATCTCTTATCATTCATACATCCACCAATATTCCATCTCAAGTCAGGAAACTTAGGGTTTCATCATTACAAGTGACCAGGATATCAATTTTTAGACATTCAAGGGAATTTTTTTCATGTTTTGCTGCATACTTTCAAGATCAAACATCATGGAAAGGTAATAAACTCCATTATTGCATGTTTCATTCCATTCTTTCATCATTTTGGTTTAATTACCTAAAAGGGGTTTGACCAAGGCAAACCCCCATGCCTTAACATTCAACATTTCTCTCTCTTGTCTTGTGTGTTTGCAGATTTAAGTCTCTTGGAAGCTTGGAAATCATTAAGAATCAAGTTGCAAGGTTGCTCAAGTCTTCTCTTCATTCAACAAGTCAAAATATCAACAAAAACTCATTTTCAAGCTCAAAAATTAGAGTTTTTGAAGCAGACACTTGTAGAGAATCAAAATATAGACCAAAAGCTCTGGATTCCACCTTTGAATATTCAGAAATTCAAAAGTGGACTCATTCACCATGAGTGGCCAATGAGTCCCACTTCTAGGTCAATTTTGAGTTTTCTGCATTTTTAGATACCCTTTTGTCTGAAATAGGTTCTGGCTTAGTTTTGCGGAACTAGGATTGATTCACCCAGAATGGCAAATGAGTCCCACCAGGCCTAAAAATCAACATCAATAGCACTCTAGAAACCATTTCCAATCTCCATCCATATTCTGGGTACACACTTTTAGTTTGATTCATTTATGTTTTGCATCCATTTCTAGGTCTTTTTGTATTACACAATGTAGTTGTTTTCCTTCAGTTTCCATTCATTAATCGCTCAATCTTATTAGTTTCTTGCATTCAAACATTGCATCTAGGTACATTTCATGCAAACATAAGCATTTTGTCCCTTCTTTCTCCTTTTAGGTGAAAAACCCTAGAAGCACTAGAAAGGATTAGGGTGCCAAAAATCTATGTTGCACTTGGTTGTTGCAACACATGCCTTCTAGTGAGTTTCCTTGTAAAGTTAAAGATATTTCTAGGGGGTTTACAAGATCCTACAATGGGAGGTTACTTAGGAGGTCCACTAATTAAAAGAGATCCAGTTGTTACTTGTGCGTTCATAACCTCAATTGAGTTATCTACTTTTTGATGACCTTCTATTGAGGGGGGATCTAATATTAACTTAGCATCTTCATCTATTCCATCCATCTTACTTTTTGTTGAAAGAAATGTATCAATGATTTCATCCCCCTGCACCATAATATCTTCCCTAGTAGGAGAAGTATTGGGAAAGAAACAAACAAGATTCTCATGACAGTCATGTTGACATATTTTATGCCACCCTTGGATGCACATCATTTATACCCAATCAAAGAGATCCTATGTGTGCATCCTATTGAAATCCATTATTATTTTTGATGAATTTGGGTCCTTGAAGTTTTTAGGATCCTCAATTGTGTCTAATTATGGTTTTGAATTGCATGTAGGGTTTAAACCCTCCTAAAACCCTAGTTCTTTTGCCTTGTCACTTTTTGTTTTGTTTGCTCATTAACCTTTTGTACCTAGTCCTTGGTTGGCTAAGTTACAACTCATGTATTAGGTGGCCATGTTTTTAACAACCTCTTTACCCATGTCTTCTGGTTCGAGCCCCAGTTAAATATTTGATTAGAAATCTTATGTTCGAGGGCTGAGACAATATTTTTTCCCCAAGTCTTATTTACCGAGGTGCAACCCCCTTTTATGAATAAATTTAAGTCATATGATGAATTTCCACTGCTTAGATGTTTGTATCACTCATCATGCTTTTCCTTTGCCCCATCAGTTCCATTTTCATGATGAGTGATGAGCTTATCTCCTACATCATTTATCACTATAATTTTATCGCCTTTCATTTCATTCCTATGATGTGTGATGGCCTATATGTCCCTTCACATCACATGGAATCCTTGCATCACTGATACATATTTGAACCTTGAAAATTTTCAACAATATGCGATGGTCGATGAGAGAATATTCCCATGAATATTCTCGCCATCAAAGGGACTCATCACATTGCTTCTTTACATTTTTTCAGTGGGTACCTTTTCACAATGAGAAATAAAAGGATGAGATTAAACAAAGAACATCTAATGATTAGGGTTGCATCGTGCCCTTGCTTCACATCGTTGGTGTGAAGCAAGGTAGTGGAGTGATTTGTATGATGCGTGACCAGTGGCTCAGATTCAATGGAGAAGATCTAACGGTCATTGTGCACATCATTCACATTGTTGTTGTGATTGATTTCAGTCAAGTGTTTTTGTGATGGTCTTGTTTTTCATGATGGAAGCATCATTAGTTTAGATTTTAAGGCAAGCATCTAATGGTCATTGCAAGGGTTCTTCACATCGTGGTTTGGAAACATAAAGTATGGAGCCTTATTGCGATGAGTGATGAAGGTATAAATAAGCGATGTATTGAAGGTACATGATAGCCATTGATCTTGATTCTCCTGCAATCAACGACCACATTTTAAAGTTCATTTGGAAATTTGATCTCAACTATCCATCTCCAATCTAATGGCCAACATTCAAACTTCAATGGTTAATTGCTCCTGTTCATGGTAGATTTGTAGAATTGATGTCTCAATGACATTACCGGCTACTAGATCAAATTTGATTGACTACATGGCCTAATTTTTTATGCCTTTTAAATGCTACTTTTTAGAATTGGATAGCTCCATTACTCTTTGATGTGTTACAAAGGCCATATCTCTCCTGTCAAGGTATGTTGGTCTGATATTTTGCTTCGGATTTCACAGGTTCCCATCCCTGCATTCATGTGAGTCATCATTCTAGGGATTGTTCGAGTTGTCAGAGCCTTTATGGCTACTTATGTTGCTCTATAATGGGAGAAATTCAGATAATTTTTAATCTAATCAAATTCATCTTCCTGCAAACCTTAGTTAGGTTAGGGTCATGGTTTTGAATTCAATCCTTAGTTATGCTTGAACTATAAGGGCAATGTTTGTATCTTTTTGAAGGGTTCTTCCTCAAGCTTCTCTAGGGTTTTTCTATTGCAGACACTGCATTTGTGCATTCTTCCATTTCTTAATATTGCTTCTAAGCTTTGATATTAATAAATTTAAGCTATTATCATTGTTATTTCTTACATGTTTATGTAAAATATGTCTACCTTCATGTTTGAATGTGTGTTTTAGTTGTTTATTAATGTATTATGCTATTTAGAAGTAGGAAGAAACATGTTTCTAGCTTGGTGCATCACCTCCATTTCATTTTCATTTTCTCCTTCTATCCCTTTTACTTTGTGATTCGTTAGATTAGAAGTAGTAATAGGTTTCATGTGCTGGGTTAGACTAACATATTTGCACTTAGTGTAGAAGAGGAAGCTAGAATTCTCCAGAGATTCAACCTCATTCACACAAGGTACCACACCCTCAAGATTGTTTCCATTATGTCATTAGAACATTGAAATCTTGTTCAGTAGGGTGTAGTTTTATGTGACAACAGTTTCTAGCACACACAGTGGGACAAGCAAGGAATTTCATTTCATTTTATTGATAGAGTGGTGTTGCTCTCAACATTACAGCCTTGAAGAGGCTCTCAAACAAGTACCCAACGACTCTACTATCAAGGGCAGACTCTACATACAAATTGGTGACCCTGTTGCTACCTAGAACTCTTGGTTCAAGATCAAACCTACACATTCATGCCAATAATCCAAACAAAAGCATCTTCTAGAGGCAATTTTTCTATTTCTAGAAGAAGAAATAGGAGTATAAGTCCATCTCCTAGAGCTCAATCTATGCCACCTGTGGGTAGATTATTTCAAGCTAGAACACCTATTATCCATACAAACAAAAACTTATTCCACATGGTTGTACCTAGAAATTAACCTTTTGTATCTTTTACTGGTGGCAACCCCTTAATTCTAGCCCAAAAAGATGATATACCAGTCAATTCCCTCAAGAGTATTCCCTATTTTATTGGTGAAACATCTACAACTCCAAAAGAACACATCATTGATGTAGCAAACATATGCTCAGTGCATGATGTAACAAAAGACAATGCGATTGTTAGATTACTTGCCACTTCCCTTAAAGGTAAAGCACTACAGTGGTATAGAGGAATGCCTCCCAACTCCATTCACAATTGGGATGCATTGGGTGGGAAGTTATGCAAGCATTTTGAAGATAAAAGTGACCATTTGTCCCTAACAGAACAACTGACCACAATTAAAAGAGCACCTCATGAATTCATGGGTGATTTCAACTACAAATTTTAGAAGACTTGGGATATAATCCCTACCTTGGTCAAACCTTCTCTTGAGCATGCTTTCCTATACTTCTTAAGAGATCTTAACAATGATATAACTAAATTATGATTCAATCAATGGGTGGTTCTACCTTACCCGATGCATATGATGTTTCCATAAGGGCAAAAAATTGTTTAATTCAAGCTAGGAAGATAGCTCCTAGGCCACCAATGCCTTTATTTCCAAAGTTTCCTTCACACCCAATGGTAGCTCCTATCCAAGTGGATCCTATTCTAGTGGTTTCTACAAGCCAACCTTCTACTTTTTCTGCACTTCTAGAAGATTGGGGAACCTTGCTCCAAAATATGAACAATAGGTTAATAATGTTGGATAGGCAGCAAGCTAAAAAATAATAGGCCTTATCAGCCTCAAAATCAAGGTTATTAGCAAAATAGGCCACCTTATTAAGGAAAAAATTAGTGGAATCATGCTGTATTTGAATAGTACGTACATAGCTACTACTAATGCTTCTAAGGATTTGGTCCTAGTGCAAAATAATCTAGCATAGGAGCAAGAGTGGTGTTACCCTTGTGAGAAAGCTCATAATCAAAATGCTTGTCAAAATGGCGAGTTTGTGCAAACTTTGGTAGCTCAAAATGAGACCTCTATGTCAGAGCAACAAATTGGAATGAACCAAATAACTACTAATAATAAAAATCATGCATGAGGTGACTCTTCATTTTTCATTTGGGGTCAAAAAGATTTATGTGGTGTAAATCAAGCAGATACTGATGCAATAGCACATAATACAAGATCAAAGAAAAGAGAAATGGAGGCTGGTGCATCTTCCATGGTTAGGCAAGCATCAGTCTCTTAACAACAAGGTGCAAATGCTAGACCAAATAGAACAATAGAGGTTCCACAATCAAATCAAACTATTAATAGGCCTAAGCAAGTGGTGGAGCATCCTAAGATCACACAAGCAACAAGAACAAGTTGTGTTGTTCCAAAGGTTCCTTCTAAAACTAGTCAACTTCCTTTCAATATAGTAGATCAAATGAAGAAATCCAATCTGAATGTTACTATGTGGGAGGCTCTATCTATCCCATCACAAAGGGATTTACTACAGTAGGCTTTGAAGGAACATGAAAAAACAAAGGATATGCAAGAAAAAGAGTAGCCTACTCCATCAATCAGCCTAGTGCAACCCCAAAAATAAGAAGGAAATCCAAACAAAATCAGTAAGCCACCTCCCATCTATCTTTCTTTAATTATTAGGAATCATATAGTGTATAATTGTATGATAGACTTAGGGGAAAGTAGCATAGTCATGCTTAAGGGGATTGCTAACATGCTTGGCATAAAATATGAATCGGTGACTATAAATTTTTTACAATTGGATGACACTGCTATCAATATAGTGGGAGTAATTAAGAACTTAAAACTGTCTGTGCATGCATGTCCCAGCTGTGATGTGTTGCAAGAAATTTCAGTCATAGACCTCCCTGCTCATTTTTCCATTCACTTATCTAGAGATTTCACTACTAAGATAGGTGGATACTTATCTATTGATTGGTCTCACATGCTAGTTAGAACTAGATATGGCACTAAAGCAACCATCAAATCTGAGCCCATAGAAAAATATTATATAGAGCCTTACATTCCTAGTCCAATAAACATGAACTGCACATTGCATGATCAAAAGGAAGAGTGTTATGTTCATGAGCTTGCAAATCCTATAGAGGAGGTACCCGATTATTTGTTGGATGAATAGGGAAATGATTTAAATTTTGACCCAATTGATATTGATGAGGTAGAGGAGACTAGTCTTGACACCTATTATATTCATGAAGAGAATGCTCTTGTCCCCAATCTCATAAAAACTGAAGAGGATCTAGGGGGATTGTGGAAAATGTTTTTTGATGGTTCTAGAAATGCAAATGGTACTGGTGCTGGTGTTATGCTAGTATCTCCAAGCAAGGAGAAATATTACTTTTCTTTCAAGATTCAATTTAGTTGCACTAACAATATGGCTGATATGAAGCACTCATCCAAGGTCTCCAGCTTGCACAAAAAAAGGCATCAAATTGTTACAAGTTTTTGGTGACATTGAATCAGTTGTTCATCAAGTCCAAAATCAAAGCTCAACGAAGAATAATCTAATCTAATCCTACAATCATAGGGTTTGGGATTTAATTGTGGACTTTGAAGGTTTTAGCATCCAATTTTTTTGAGAGATAAGAATAAACACGTTGATAGACTTGTAGTAGTTGGTGCTTAGTTTGACATATCAGTACATATTGCAAGTAAAAAGAAGTAGCACATCAGACTTGTTGTAAGGCTTGTTGTTCTGGATAATCAAGATCATTGGCAAGTATTTGACAATGGCCAATAGATAGTGAATTTTCTGTAAGACGAGGGAAAATTTTCTAAAAGAAATAAGTCCAAGCTACAAGATCAATATGGTGATCAGATTGTGCAGCTGAGTAGCAACAAGCTACCAAATGGTCTTATCACCCTTGAAGGTATTTTCAACCCTGATGATTAGTTAAAGAAAAAAAGGATGAAATTAGCTACAAATTAAGAAGGGTGACTTTAAGCCAATTGAAATTTTAGAGGGAAAGTCTCTAAACTTGGGAAAGGTATGCTCCATTATTGAACATGACATTTTCATAGATCTTTGCAATATATACAATGATGTAGTTTCTTGGACTTATGAAGACCTAAAGGGTTTTGACCCAAGCCTTTCCCAACATACTATTGAATTAGATCTTGATGCCAAACTTGTAAGGAAAAAAAAAGTACTATAAATCCTAAGATTGAGCCTTTGATGAGAAAGGAGTTGTCCAAATTGAGTGAGGCTAGAATCATTTTTCCCATCAAGCATTCTTCATGGGTTACAAATCTTGTTCCCATCAGAAAAAATAGTGGGGAGATAATACTTTATGTGGATTTTAGGGATCTAAGTAGAGTGTCCCTAAAGGATCATTATGCCCTCCCTTCCATGGAGCAGATTTTACAAAGACTCAATGGTTTAGAAAGGTTTTCTTTCTTGGATGGTTACTCAGTCTACAACCAAATTCTAGTACAAGAATCTGATTAGCATAAGACAATGTTTACTACAAAGTGGGGCCCCTATGCTTATTGTAAAATTCCTTTTGGTTTAACCAACACAAGTGCCAATTTTTAGAGAGACATGGATATGGCATTTCAAGGTGTGTTCAAATAGTTTGTTTTGGTCTATTTGGATGATATCACAGTGTTTTCAAAGCATGCAAAAGACCATTTTAGTCACCTTAAGCAAGTATTTCAAAAATGTAGGGAATATGGTATTTCCCTAAATCCAAATAAATGTGTCTTTTCCACTGATTAGGTCAAGCTTCTTGGGCACATTGTTTCAAAGGATGGCTTGGTCATTGATCTCACAAGAGTAAAATCCATCTTGGCCATCCCACTTCCTACCCACAAGAAAGGATTACAAAGTTTCTTGGGAACAATTAATTTTGTGAGGAGGTTCATTCCAAACCTTGTTGCTTTGGTAAAGCCTCTTCTATGATCAAGAAAAATATGATTTTCAAATGGAACAAGGAAGGTAGAGATAGCTTTGAAGATATCAAATAAGAAATTTCTCAACCTCCTACCCTTTTCAATCCTAACTATGACAAGGATTTCATTCTTTATACCTTTGGAGGTGAAGAAAGTATATTAACTATCCTAACCCAACTAAATAAAGAAAATATGGAGCAACCCATTGCTTTCTTTAGTGAAGGACTCAAAGATTATGAAGTCAAGTGTAACATCTAGAAAATGCAGAAGAAAGGTTAAAAGCACACAACAATGCATATATAAGCTCTAATGCAATATAAGCTAAACAACATAGAACAAAGGAAAGCTAAAACATAAATAAACTGAACAATCTTACCCAATATCTATGTAATTCCATGTATAACCTCGATTTCCCTTCTCCATTTTGCTATTGTAGTATAATTTCCCTCATATTTCTCTTGTGCAAGTATAGTCTGTGATAGTGATTTTAGCAAAATATCAAAGATTCAAATAATAGAGGTGCTTCCAAAAGTCATAAGACTTTGGGAGAGGCTGAAATGATGAAAGACAGATCAATTTATAGAAAATTGATCATTTGAATGACAGGTTAGGATCGAAAGATCAATAGACGGTTGAGATCAAAAGATTAGACATGCATTATGATAATTGTGAGTAGTGACATGAGTGATAAAAACTAGAAATAGAAATAAAGATTAAATAAATGATTTAATCTTCGAGTTTGGTATTTGAAAACAGAAGAATAGTCTTTGCATGACAAAGATAAAGATAGGATTAAAGCAACGCTCTGTTCGAACAGACGCATAAGATTTAATTAATTAAATAAAGATATTTAATTAATAAGAATGTACACGCAAACGAGTTAGAACTAGATGACTGAATGATATGACAAAGAGATTACTCATGAAAGCCACTCAGACATTAAATCAAGAGTTAACTGACCGATTTAAATAGATCTCGAGTTGAGTCAAAGTGAATACTTAGATAACTTACACAATTATCTAAATATAGAGGAATGTGTTAAAATAGAATTTATATAAATTAAATAATTCATTTAATTCAAGATTTGATATTTGAAGAATAATTAAATAAATAAGATTTATTTAATTAAGCGATGAAGAGGTTTAAATGAATAATTAAATAAATTATTTAATTATAGTCGAAATATGATAAAGGGTAAATTAAATAAGAATTTATTTAATTTGAAAAGAAGGATAAGGTTAATTAGTAATATAATTAAATAAAAAGTGTTTATTTAATTAATTAGATAGAATAAAGAAAAGTGTGAATTAATTAAATAATTACGATTATTTAATTAATAGATGAATTAAGGTTAAGGAAAATTAATTAAATAAATAGATTTAATTAATTAATAAATAAATGAAGAACTTTAGAGAATAATTAAATAATTAACATTATTTAATCACGACCATGGAAATATGAATTATGAAGAAATTGAAGTTGCAGGCTTAGACCAGATTTCAATGTCTACATTTGCCCCTATTTGATACAATGCCATTTCAGCGTTGTGTCAAAGAAAATTGATTAAAAATATGCCCCAGTCATGCCCTGGTGTAAAATAGGTGAAGGTATATGTTAGGGTTAGAAATGACAGATATCTAACAATTAAATACAGATCTATATAATAAACAGAGAAACTAAGACACACACAAAATAAATCATAACACAGATATTTAACGTGGTTCACCCAATCCGGGCTACATCCACCAAACCGCAGCCATCCAATACTTTTATTATCCAGTGTAAAACTTATTACAATTTTGCGAATAATCACGTTTTTCATCATACTATAATACCCATCCGAACCCCTTTTTAACAATCTTAGAAGCTTCCAGATTTTTGGGTTCTACAAAATCGGATTTTTCTTTTTTCATTGATTTTTCCCTTTTTCAGTGATCATGCGAAAAAGTAGGAGGAAAATTTTTCTCAGGGGTTGCCGCCCTCGAACCCTCGCTCGAGGCCCTGCTCGGCCCCGAACCCCAACAAGGATAGGGGCTAGGGTGTATAGTATACCATGGGCTATACAGTATAGCATGATCAGTTGCCACATACTAACAATCTCCCACTTGGAGACTGATCAGGCTCCATACCAACACAATCTCCCACTTGGAGATTGATCCTAGATGACACTGCTGTAATTACAACTCCCATTGGAAATAAGTACCTTGGACCCTGCTGCTCTGTTATACTTGAATTCAACCTTGAAGACCAATTGAAGTTGAAGAGGAGCTTAGCTTCTCCCTTGTCACTGCCTTCATAAACATATCTACTAGATTGACATCTGTATGTATCTTGTCCAGCTTGACCTGTCCATTCTCCAACACTGACTGAATGAAATGATATCTCAACTATATGTGTTTTGTTTTAGAATGCAAGGCAAAATTCTTTGCAAGATGTATAACACTTTGGCTGTCTGTAAACAAGTAATTTTCAGCTTGTTGTTTTCCCAACTCCTCCATGAAAAGTTGTAGCCATATCATCTCCTTTTCCGCCTCTGTTGCAACAACATACTCTGCCTCTGTGGTGGATAAAGCAACCACCTTCTGCAATCGAGAAATCTAGCTCACTGTTGTCCCACCAACTGTAAATACATAACCTGTGGTACTCCGCCTGGTATCTATATCCCTAGCCAAATCTGAGTCAACATAGCCTTTTAAATCAGTATTAGAGCCCCCAAAACATAGACAATTATTGGATGTACCTCTCAAGTACCTGAGAATCCATTTTACTACATTCCAATGCTCAACTCCAGGATGAATCAAATACCTGCTAACAACTCCTACGACATGTGCAATATCTAGTCTTGTGCAATAAACAGAGAAACTAAGACACACAAAGTAAATCATAACACAGATATTTAACATGGGTCACCCAATCCGGGCTACATCCACCAAACCGCAACCATCCAATACTTTTATTATCTAGTGTAAAACTTATTACAATCTTGCAAATAATCGTGTTTTTCATCATACTATAATACCCATCTGAACCCCTTTTAACAAGCTTAGAAGCTTCCAGATTTTTGGGTTCTACAAAATTGGATTTTTCTTTTTCATTGATTTTTCCCTTTTTCGGTGATCACGCGAAAAAGTAGGAGGAAATTTTTTCTTAGGGGCTGCCGCCCCCAAACCCCCGCTCGGGGCCTGGCCCGACCCTGGACCTCGACAAGGATAGGGGCCGGGGTGTACAATATACCATGGGCTATACAGTATAGCATGATTAATCGCCACATACCAACAATATACCCCCTTGAGAGGCCAAGTGGGTTCAAAGAACACATGTGTGCTCTTGAAATCAATGAGAGAACTAGAAGATGGACAAAAGGATAGAGGAAAATAGATAAGGGTGGTGAAGATGTAGAAAAGAAGAAATGTTAGTGCGAAAAGAATGATGAACAATAAAAGACATGGATGTTAGTATTAGCAATCTTCAATGTTTCATTGTATCACCAAAGGCGTTGCACTTTATCATCATTGGGTAGGACTAATACAAATGGAGAAAAACACCATGATATGACATAGATCAAGGTGTGCAAGGTCATCCACTTGCTAACAACAGATAGTCTCAGACAAGGATTGTCCTAACGCATATGAAGGGCACAGTTGCCCCAGTCCTTTTGTCAAGACAAACCACAACCAACAAAGAAAATAAAAGACATGTCATGAGACGTCATCACTCCTCTAAATCCTTCACAGGACATCCTTGAGGAAACTAGTAACATGACTCAAAATCAAAGTTAAAAGACAGGTGACAGACATCAATCAAAGAAAACAAAATTCTGATACATCGTTGCTTCTCTAAATCCTTCATGGGACATCCTTGAGAAAGCTAGTAACATGATTCCAATCGTAAATGGATATTTCAATAGACAATAGTCAAACAAAACAAAATTGTGATACATCATTGCTTCTCTAAATATTTCATGGTACATCCTTGAGAAATCTAGTAACATAATTCCCATCATAAATTCAAATGAAATGATAAGATAAATAAGTCATAAAGTCAAAAGCCAGTAAAATATTTTCCAAAACTTGATCTTGTTTGTTTGATTTATTTTGATTGATAAAAGGATTGATTGATAGAGCTTGGTTTCAGGAGATACACATATCAGATAAGACTTTGAGTCTAGTTTCAATGTTATGACTATTTGTATAAGGCATGACAAAGCCTGGTTTCAGAAAGACATGTATCATATAATATTTTGAGTCTGATGCCATTGATGTGATAATCTTGTATAAGGCTATGTTGATTGTTTGACAATGTCAATATGCAGGAAGGACTCATCTTGTATAAGACATAGATTGTTTTACTGATATCGGTATTTAGGAAGGACTTATCCTGAATAAGACATAGGTTGATTGTTTTGATGATGTTTGTTTCCAGGAAGGACACATCCTATAGTAGACATTAGTTGATCTATTTTTGTTGTTGCTTTGGAAATTTGTTTGATTTGACTTAGATACATTGCTAAATTTTCCACCAGATTGATGCATGACTTGATATGATGTGTGGAAAATTGATTGTGTGACGACAAACCCTAAATGACTTACTTAGTGTGGCCTCGGGGGCTCATCAATTGATGGCCTTGCCTACATTATACATGTAGAGACCTCGTAGTTCGACTTGACTTTGACTGACAAGACTAACTACAAGTAGAAGATGCATGTGATAGTGAATGTGATGAACCCTAATGGACTGACCTAGTGTGGCCTCGGGGGCTCATCGCTTGATGGCCTTGCCTTTGTTATACATGCAAATACCTCGTAGTTCGACATGACCAATGACCTTGTCATATAGACAATTGATTGAATCATAATTTTATATAGACAAACCTAAACAAATTGACCTAATGCCTCGAGGGCACATCGGTAGATGGCCTTGCCTACATCCAGTCATAGAGGCAATGTAGTTCAACAAATGACAAAGACCGACAAGTGTGACTAACTCTAACTCTATTTTTGGATTTTCAACATGTTTTGTTTCATTTTTTTTTTAAAGTTTTCTAATGTTTGCAGATTTTTTTTCAGGACATTTTGTGATGTTTTTGGAATTTTCCAAGACATTTTGTGATTTTGTTGGATTTTTTCTATGGTTTTACGTTGTTAGCACAACCAATGTAAGAACTAATATGACGCATGCCAAGTGTTTTCCCCTAGTCGAGTGTAAGACCAATTGATTATGAATAGGATAAAATGGGGGATATGAAATGCACTCGATGTCAATTGTTCCAAGTTATAGGAAAGACTACCACTTATTATGAATGGTATGTACAAGCGATGGACTTGAAAGATATGTACAGGGATAGGTAGTATGTACAAGGAAGTGGACTATGTACATGGAGGTTAGATTAGAATAATAGTAGACAAAGGAGCAGATTCAACTACGCATGGTGCCTATTTTCTAGGTTTTCACCATGGTACTTATCTAAAGCACCACCGAAGTGGTTTTCACTATTGGATGAATTATTTCTCTTTACTATTTTCTAGATTTTCTAAATTTTTTGATGATACCAAGACGCTTGTTTGCCAAGTTTTCACCTAGGTAATGATTTTTTTGTATTTTTTTGCTAATTAAGACAAGGCTCTTAAAAGCTATACGTAGAACTTTAGATGAAGACTATTGATTGGTGAGGAAAATGGTTCCCCTTTAGGAGTAGAGAGTTGATACACTCTTAATGCAAAGGCTTTTGTAATAATATAAGGTCCTAACTAGTTAATTTCAAACTTTCCTGGTTTCTCTCTGTCTGCTTGATTCTTTGGGTTCTCCATTAAGATCAGGTCACCAATGTCAAAGTTTATTTTCAATACCTTCCTGTTATAGCAACAACGAAGGCGATTCTGATACCCTTGGAGATGGTCTAATGCCTTCTGTCTTCACTCTAGGAATTCTAGCTCATGGAGTCTCGATACTCGGTACTCTTCATCATCAATGTTCCCTTTCAAGGATACCCATATGGAAGGAATCTCGACCTCAATAGGCAGAATGGATTCAAAACCAAATACTAGTGAATATGTAGTGGCACCAGTGGGAGTATGAATACTTGTGCGATAAGCCCATAAGGCGGGATTAAGCTATAAATGCCAATCGTGGCCAACATCATTGATAGTCTTTTTGAGGATTCTAATGATAGTTTTGTTAGATGCCTCTGCTTGGCTGTTACCTTGTGGGTAGTATGGAGTGGAAAAATGATGTTGAATATGGAATTCATCACAAAGATGGCAAAATTCTTGGTTCTTGAATGAGCGGCCATTATTTGTGATTATGGACTGAGGGACACCATACCGATAGATGATATAGTTTAGGATAAACTTAGAAATCTGTGTGCCGGTAATGTATGCCATAGGAATAGCCTCAATCCACTTCATAAAATACTTGGTGGCAGTGATGATGAAATTGTGGCCATTAGATGATGTAGGATGGATCTTACCTATGAGGGCGAGTCCCCATTTGGTGAAGGGTCATGGTGAAGTTATGGGACAAAGCTCCTGTGCTGGTGCATGTATCAAGTTTTCGTGAACCTAATATTGGTGACATTTCTTTACAAAGACATATGAGTCCTTTACCATAGTATGCCAATAGTAACCCAGTCTCCTAATATTTTTAGCTAAGGTAGGACCGCTAGAATGGGAACCACATATACCCTCATGCACCCCATGCAAGGTTACTTGTGCTTCATCAGAATTAAGACATCTCAATAGGGTATTATCTAAGGCATGTTTATATAAGGTGTCTTTGATGATGGTGTATTTGGCTGAATTACAAAGGAATGTCCTACATTGATTATTTGAAAGGCTAGGGGGTATGATTTTGGCATGGAGGTAGTCATGTATTTCTTTGTACCATGGGGAATTAGGACCAATAATGTCACATACCATCTCAGAATATGAGATATCATAGGTCGGGACCAAAAGCTATTCTACCAAGAACTCAAACTTAGGCACGTTGCTAGGAATGTCTAGAAGTGATGCAATTGTAGCCATAGCATCTACTGCCCTGTTTAGAACATGAGGTATCTGATGAAATTCGACCTTGTCAAAGTACTCCTTAAAACTATCTACCATGTGTTTGTATGGAGCAATCTTCTCATCCTTAGTCTCATAATTTTCATTTACCTATCTGATTACTAGTTGAGAATCGTCATATACCTGTAGGTTCTTAATTTTCCACTTGACTGCCATGTGTAACCCTGTCACTAGAGCTTCATACTCTTCTGTGTTGTTGGTACATGGAAACACAATCCTAAATGACTTAGGGATGGAATCACCCTATGGTGTGATAAACAATAGACCAGCCCTTGAGCCATGATTTGTATGTGAGCCATCAAAGTATAGTTTCCATGTTGTGTTGGTGTTAATAGTAAATATAAACTCATAAGGAAATTTTACAACTAATGGCTGGTATGCTTGTATTGGTGCATTGGCTAACTGATCAACAATGACTTGTCCTTTAATATCCTTTCTCTCTACATACTGGATATCATACTCACTAAGTATCATAACCCATTTGGCCAGTCGCCCTGTTAATGCTACTTTGCTTAGAAGATATTTTAGAAGATCTATTTTGGAAATCAACATTGTTTGATGGTTTAGCATATAGTGCCTTAGTTTTTGAGTAGCAAATACTACTGCAAGAAAGACACGTTCAATGGTACTATATTTGAGCTCATAACCTACCAAAGTCCGAATGATATAGTATACTACCCTTTCATGACCTTCATCGTCATTCTATGCAAGCAATGCTCTGAGTGATGAATGGGTTGTTGAAATATAAAGAATCAATACTCATCCTTCAATAGGTGGCACTAAGACTGGTGGTGTGAGTAGATGTTCTTTGATTAGTTGAAAAGTCTCTTCGCACCTAACTGTCCATGCAAAGGGTACCCATTTCTTAAGAAAATGTTGAAAAGGATGTGTCTTATCTGCTAACTGTAGTATAAATCTTTTGATGGATTGCAGTCTCCCTTGTAATGTCCTTAGCTGACTAAGATTAGTTGGTGGAGGCAAGCCTATGATTGATTTTACCTTGGTTAGATCCACTTCAATGCCTCGTCTAGAAATGATATACCCTAAAAGCTTTCTTGATTGTACCCCAAAAACACATTTCTTGGGATTGAGTCTCACTTTATACTTCTCTAGCCTTTGAAATATCTTGTCTAAAACCTATAAATATTCTTCCCTTATCTTGGATTTAACTATAAGGTCATCAACATAATCCTCCATAAGAGTGTGTACAAGGTCATGAAAAATAATGGTCATAGCATGCTGATAGGTTGCTCCAACATTCTTGAGTTCGAAGGGCATAACATTCCAAAAATACGTTCCCCAAGGACATGTGAAAGCTATTTTAGGTTGGTCTTTAGTAGAAATTCTGATATGATTATATCTTAAAAATTCATCCATAAGGGACGACATCTCATATCCTCCTGTCATGTCTACTATCATGTCTATGTTAGGCAAAGGGAAGTCATCCTTAGGGTAAGCCTTGTTGATATCTTTGAAATCTATGTAGATGTAGATGCCTCCTGTTGGTTTAGTGACTAGTACAAGATTGGAAATCTAATCTTCATAGTCGATTGATCTAATGAAACCAACGTCTAGCAATTTCTTGAGTTTTTCCTTGACTAGCAAAGCAATCTGTGGGTGCATTTTCCTCAATTTTTGTTTCACTAGTTTTACACCTGGTTGTAAGGGCAAGTGATGTAGAACAAGTTCAAGATCTAGCCCAAGCATGTCTACATGTGACCAGGAAAATTTTATCTGTCTCTATGTGAAGAAGTTGCAGAATTTTGGCTACTCTTGTTTTATCAATGACGCTGCAAAATAGACCAATCGAGGAATCTCTTTTGTGCCTATGTTGACTTCTACTGATTCTTCAATGAGCATGGGTGAATTTTCCTATGCAAAGGGGAGAATGTTCAAACCTCCATCCTTAGGTGCCTTAGAGAGGTTTTCACCTTCGAATGCGTCCTTTATTTTTTCTTTTTCATTGTCTAGAGGCACCTTTCGGTTTTCACCTAGAGACTTGTCTTTTTTTTATCTTTTTTATTCTTTTTTTCATTTTTGCATTGGAGGGTTGAACAAATCCCCCAAAATATGCTTTTTTGTCCAATTCAATGGTAAGACTAGCCTTGTGATCACCACTAGGTATGCCTCTCATAATCCCATGAACTTAGCAATTGATTCGTCGTTCTCAACAATGTCTAAGACGGGTGTGTCTTGTTGATCCTAATCAATGAGTTGGGGATAAACTAAGGGCATGTCATCATCAGAGTTTTCAAAGTTCAAGGGGGTCAAGGTAAGGACTGGGTTGTTCATATGGTCACAAAAGTTTTGTACCAAGTCCATTTTTCTCTGTGGTTTAGATCTAGGTGGATTGAGAGGTGGGCCTAATGTTAAGGTTTGGTTATCTGAAACACAGGTATTAGGTTGCCAAGAGATAGGATCAAGAGATTCCCAATAATATTGCTTAAACGATTCCTCCTTTGTCATATTCTTTGGTGGACAGGAATTCAATGGGTTTGGTGAGGATTTCAACATTAAATCAAGTTCTCCAAATAACTTGTCAAGGTTCATGGAAGAGGTGGAGGATAGGGAATCCCACTCATATTTGTTTGAGTCAGGGGAGTCACAGTAGTGTTGGTATGGTTCATGAGATGTCTCAATATCATCTGAAGCACTTACTTCCTCAATTGAGGGTGATGTGGTACTAGGAACGCCAATCTAAATGAGTTGAAACCCAATCCCTAAGCCTTTCGACCACTGAGAAACAAAGATTGGTTCAGTTCTCCCATCTTGATGTAAGCCTAAGCCACTATGTCCATTATATCCCTTGCTCTGCATGATCATGAAACCTTTTCCATATAGATCTGTAGGAATGTGAGCAAGTGAGAGAGGTTCTTCATTATCTTCCCTATACAAGCAGGAGGTGACATCTTCTATATTTACGGATTCTTTGCTTAATTCTCCCCATTTAGTGAATGTTGTTGTGAGAGGAATGTGTATAGTGACCATAGATTGTCTCCTATCTGGTGTAGGTAAACTGTATGACTTAGGAGGAATCAAATGGATAACACAATAAGATGTATTCATGTAATATTCTCCACAACCCTTGTCTTGGATCTCGACCCTAGGAGTGGCAAGAAATGAAGGTGAAGTGGATATTCTAGTGAGAGTGGATGGATCGACATAGTGAGATGAATTGGATGATGAAGCCTCCTAGTTTACTAGCACTTGGCATTGGGATATCTCTTTTAGATTGGTGCAATATTGGAATGGATCTAGGTCACCATCTATTTTTATTTCAGTGCCATTATAAGGGAATTTGAGACATTGATGATATGTGGAAGGGACTGCCTTCATGGCATGAATCCATGGTCTGCTTAATAGAAGGTTGTATGGAAGGGTGAGATCCAAGACCTGGAATTTTGTCTCCATTATTATAGGATCAATTCTGATAGGAAGTGTTACCACCACCTTTGATTTTTGTTCCTCATCATCATAATGACGATAATTTTGGTTGTGTTTACGCATGCTTCCAAGAAACCTAATGCCTTAATCAGTTTTAAAGTGCACAAATTTAACCCTGCTTCTCCATCTACCAAAACTCGTCTAACTTTGGTGTCGTCAACAAGGACTTCAAGATGTAAAGGGTTGTTATGATTTGTCTTTTTAGTTGCGTAGTCTTGTTCGGAGAATGTGGCATGATGATTATTGGTCAAGTAGCCTACCATTTCCTAGAAACGATTGACATTGAGATCATTAGGGATAGTGGTGCTTTGTAAAGCTTTGTCTAAAATAGATCGATGCTCAAGGGAGAAGTGTAACAGTTCCAAGATGAAGATTTGGGTTGGGGTCTTCCCCAATTGATCAAGTAAGTTATATTGCATCTTGGAAGTTTGTGGTGTTTGCTGTGATGGAGGACCTTGGATAGTGATCTTAGTACAATGAGTGTTGACAACACACTCGGGAGTTGTATTGAAGGTGATTTATGATTTTTCCACTATTATAATCATGCTTGATATTAGCATAGTTGGCTAACATATTGGTCTTGTTACTCGAATTGGGGACATTTCCTTTCCCATGGTCATGTAATGAATCAGAAAAGACTTGGTGATTAGTGTTTGATGACTTTTGTTTATGTTTGCTAACTTCAATAATTCTCTTTTCGACAAGATCCTGTATGATATTTTTTAGTTGGCAACAATTTTGTAGGTTAGGTCCCTTAGTTCTATGATAATCACAAAAGGAATTGTCATCCCACCAAATTGGTTTAAATTGTATTGGATCGTATTGTCTTGGCTCTTGAAGCTATATAAGATTGTGTTGTAACAGTTGTTTGAACACTGATTCGATGGTTTTCCCTAAGGGAGTGAACTCATGTTTTTGAAACCTCCTTTATTGTTGCAGATGTTGAGTTTTTTGGATCGTGTTGGGAGGTTGATTGACAACATTAAGCATTTTAGCAAAAGGGTTAAGTCCTCGTAATGTGATGATTGGTCCTGCTTGTATAGTTTTAGCATCAACTACCCCATCATTGGTAACGTTTTTGTTTTGAGACCAAAATTTGTTTATGTCATTGGGGGTGTTTTGCACTATTGGATTTTTGTTGGAGTCGGTGTCTTAAGTTCTCATTTTTCAATGAGATCCTTTTTTATTATAACCCCTTTTTCCACTAGTTTCGAAAAGGATGTGCAATAATGTACCCTTAAGTTACTCCTTAGTTTTGCATTAAGGTTTTCTTGGAACATAGTGACTTTTGGTTTTTCAGGTATCTCAACAGGACATCGGCTAGCTATAGTCCTCCATCTTTGGAAGAAAGCGATGAAAATTTCTCCTTCGTCTTGTGTTGTGTGACATAAGGTTGCTATATTTATCTCATGGTCTATGTTGAAGGAGAATTGCTCAACAAATTTTTTAGCCAGTTCACCCCATGATTTGATGCCATAGTCTAGACCTGAAAACCACTCGAGTGCAATTCCTACAAGACTTCTTGGAAATAGTCTCATAAGATATGTGGGTCATAAGTGACATCTATGCACATGGTAGAAAATTCCCTTATATGTTCTATCAAATTTCATTTTCCATTGTACTTTGGAAGATTTGATATGACATACTCGTGAGGGAAAGGTGTCATGTACAATGATTTATCAAAGGGAAATGGGCATATGTACTTTGTTGAGAAGGTTTTCTTAGTTGACACCACCATGTTATCCATTTGTGCTTGTAGTGCATGCATTTTTGTTTGCAAGACATCAAACTGGGTTAATGATGTGTTGGGCGGATTATGTAGATCTATGTATGTATTCTGAAATCCAAGGTCTCATGATGGGTTTTGATTGAATGTTGGTATTTGATATGGATTCTGATTTAGAATGTTGGTGAATGTGTTTTGATTCAAAATCTGTGTGAATTGGTTTTGACTTGGAATCTGTGAGAATGTATTCTGATTCAGAATTTGTGTGAATAGGTTTTGACTTGGAATCTATGAGAATGGATTCTGGCTGCCAATCTAGGAGAATGGATTCTGACTGCCAATCTGGGAGAATGGATTCTGATTGCCATATTGGAAAGAAGGAATTCCTCCTGTCTGTGTAGTCTGTGGTATATTACTAGTGACATGAACACTAGGTATGGCTATTGACTGTGGTATGGTACCGGTGACACTGAAATTTGGTCTAGAAGTTGACGTTTTAAATCTTTTGTTCCCAAAAAGAGGACCAAAGGGAGTGGACGATGATGCCCCTATAGTGAAATTAAATCTCGATGTCATTCCAAATGTATCGAATGGAGACATATGGATTGTCGTAATCTGTGTAGGTATGCCAGATGGTATGGCTATATTAACTATCAAATCCTGTAGGTAAGGTAGCACCTTCAACTAATAATTTGGCTAAGTAGTGTTGGAGATCATTTGCTAGATACTCATCTACAAAAAGAGGCAAACTTAGGGTCTTGTGCAACAACCTCTATGTTTTTCGATCTAATGTGTCCTTGAGGGTCTCTAGTGGTGAATTTTTCCAACAAAGTCTTGTGAGGTCTTGATGAGAATGGATTGATGAATTTGTTTGGGTTCGACATCTTTTCTCTCTCTTTTCTCTTAGACCTAGTTTCAACCATGTAAGATAAGCTCAATATGCAAGGAATGCAAAACTACGTCTATGGATAGCATGAATCTAGTCTATGTTTTTGGGATTTTCTGAATGCAAAATAAGGAATGTCTAAGATGACGCTAGTCTAGAATGACAATATCTAAAGATGCAAAGTCTAAGTAAGCTTCTAAGGTAATCAATTTTGTAAACCTGAGACAAGGGTACCAACTACCTAAAGTATAACCAAGGGGTCATTTTAGTTTTGTCAAAGAACCAATGTAGGACTAAGATCAAAGATAAGGTGAGTTTCCTAACTAGACTGATGAGCTAGGAGGACTCTCTATAGGACAAGGATATGATGAAAGGACTAGGTTCAATGATAGATTTCATTGACGCTATGATTTTTCTAGAGTGTAGAAAGTGGACCTATTCTAAAGTTTGTAAAAGTGACCTTCCTAAAAGTTTGATCTAAAGATAATATGTAGTCTAAGATGAAACTAAAACTCAGAATTAAGTCGACTATAGTTATGGCTAAATGATACCTAAAGGATGCAAAATTGAACAAATCATTTTAGGTTTATGTCCAAGGACTATTGTGAAAAGACATATCAAAGACTGGTATGACTATGTCGATTGGACTGTGGTTGTGAATTTTGGTTTTCTAATACTTAGGAAGATGCGTTGCAAAATTTAGCAGATGCGGTTATGTTTGATAGTTGCAGTTTTTTGGTAATTAGTTGCACGTTTTTGGTAAAATTCAATATCTGGTATCAGACAGTTGCGGTGTAGTTTCTAACAGATGTGACATTATGGAAATTGTGAATCAAACTGTATCATATGTGGTTTTCTAAACTCTGTGCACTGGTAAAAGTTTTGCAACAGTGGAAAATGCGTCATTCCAAACTATAGTTGTGGATCAATTTTTCAGATGTGTCATAGAATGTCACAAGTGTGATCTTTTAAATTAGATGCGATTGTTGAAAGAGAAAATGCAAGCTAGTCTAGCAGATGTGACTCTAGGCTAAACAAATGTGACTCTAGATGAAATTAGATAGTTTTTGACAGATGTGACTATAGATTAAATAGATGCGAGTTATACTGACAGATGCGACTCTAAAGACCAATTGTGACTTTTTGGTCAATAGTTGCGACTCTTGTTTGACAGTTGTGGTTTTCCAGTGAATTGAGATAAAAATTGATGTTTTTCATGATCAAGTTCTGGAAAATAAAGATAATCATAAGACAAAGTGTTTTTTAGTTTTATTTTGACTCAAAGAACTTTTAATTCGACAACAGACAAGCACATCTTAGGCTATGTAGGACAATATTTACTGAGTTCTCACTTGGTTTCCCAACTATGCTTATTCAAGGCAGATGATTAGTAGCTTGACCCCTCTGGCTCCCCTCCACGACTCATTAACATTATTCGGGGCAGCCAAGCTATAGTACCCATGAACATCCCATGGCATAATTTCATCTCTATACATGAACCGTAAGAATATCAGATGACTTCATAGGTCCGACCTGCTCCACCAGTAAATAGAAGGATTTTGGACACTACAAACAAAGGTGTTTAATTCAGGCATTCCATTCATAGGGCATGATCCATGTGGCGAGAGTCCTCTTTGGAATCCATCTCGTCAAAACCATACGCGTGATTCGTTGGGATTTCCCCAAGAATCCACTTTTATATACTGACTGGAAGTCCCTCGGGTTCAGGGTGCTATCGGTCTAAGTCATCCCGAGGTGAGTAATTTTTCCCACCAGGACAGGCCCAATTTATAGATTCAGTAACTGTTTCTCTTACACCTAGGATTGCATGGATGCACAAGGGGAGAGGATACTTTGATATACTGAATCGTGAGGGTAATAACAAAATTGTGCTTTTGCACCAAACACAATAGACACTTGTTAGTTTTAATCCAAATGAAAGATTTGCTACACTACTGAACAATCTGTTTCAAAAATTTAACTATGGTCTTCGACATGCGTTCTGTAGAAAGATTCATTAGTAGTTTTGATATTCGTCTTCGACTATCGATTTGAAAAAACTTATTTAACTCCTCAAGACACACGTTGAAAACAAAAGATTAGTGAAAATAAACAAACGAAAGAAGGTTTTACATTAAAAATCTAACCTAAAAATTTACCAATCGGATGCGTTGTTTTCTCTGTTAGATGTGTCGTGAGATTTTACTAGTCAGTTGTGACTCAAAAAATAACAGATGCATCATTTCTGGTCTCAGATGTGATCAAGTAAGTCAATTGCGTTGTTTCCAATATCAGATGCAGTCTAGTATTTTAGTTGCATCGTTTTGTCAAGTGACTGTATCTCCAAATGTCAATTGCATCATTTCATCAAATAGATGTGTCGTTCCATATGAAAAACTGCAAAAATTGAATAAAAGTCTACGGATACGTGAAGATGGTGTCTTCACGTCGGGTTCACCAAATGTAACATCTAGAAAATGCAGAAGAAAGGTTAAAAGCACACAACAATGCATATCTAAGCTCTAATGCAATCTAAGCTAAACAACAGAGAATAAAGGAAAGCTAAAACATAAATAAATTAAACAATCTTACCCAATATCTACGTAATTCCATGTATAACCTCGATTTCCCTTCTCCATTTTTTCGTTGTATTATAATTTCCCTCAGATTTCTCTTGTGCAAGTATAGTCTGTGATAATGATTTTAGCAAAACATCAAAGATTCAAATAATAGATATGCTTCCAAAAGTCATAAGATTTCGGGAGAGGCTAAAATGATGAAAGACATATCATTTTATAGAAAATTGATCATTTGAACGACAGGTCAGGATTGAAAGATCGACAGACGATTGAGATCAAAAGATTGGACATGCATTATGATAACTGTTAGTAGTGACATGAGTGATAAAAACTAGAAATAGAAATAAAGATTAAATAAATGATTTAATCTTTGAGTTTGGTATTAAAAAATAGAAGAATAGTCTTTGCATGACAAAGATAAAGGTAGGATTAAAGCAACGCTCTGTTTGAACACACACACAATATTTAATTAATAAGCATGTACACGCAAATGAATTAGAACTAGATGACTGAATGATATGACAAAGACATTACTCGTGAAATCCACTTAGACATTAAATCAAGAGTTAACTGACCGATTTAAATAGATCTCGAGTCGAGTCAGAGTGAATACTTAGATAACTTACACAATTATCTAAATAGAGAGGAATGTGTTAAAAATAGAATTTATATGAATTAAATAATTCATTTAATTCAAGATTTGATATTTGAAGAATAATTAAATAAATAAGATTTATTTAATTAAGTGATGAAGAGGTTTAAATGAATAATTAAATAAATAAAGAATTTATTTAATTATAGTTGAAATATGATAAAAGGTAAATTAAATAAGAATTTATTTAATTTGAAAAGAAGGATAAGGTTAATTAGTAATATAATTAAATAAAAAGCGTTTATTTTATTTATCAGATAGAATAAAGAAAAGTGTGAATTAATTAAATAATTACAATTATTTAATTAATAGATGAATTAAGGTTAAGGAAAATTAATTAAATAAATAGATTTATTTAATTAATAAATAAATGAAGAACTTTAGAGAATAATTAAATAATTAACATTATTTAATCACGACCATGGAAATACGAATTATGAAGAAATTGAAGTCAAAGGCTTAGACCAAATTTCAGTGTCTACATCAAGTATACCTATGTTGAAAAGAAAGCTCTTGTTGTTGTTTGAGCATTGAAAAAATTTAGACATATGTTGTCTAATAACAAGATACAACTAATGGTGCCCCATGTCAGTGTTAAAGAGTTCCTATTGAGCAAAGATATCAATGAAAAAAGGGCTTGTTGGATCACCAAGATGATGGAGTATGACAATGACATCAAAATCACCAAGCTAGTAAGAGGAAAAGGGTTATGTGAGTAGCTTGTCTCAACTTTTGAAACTCCTACGGAGGCTGCCCTTGTGCTACAAGAACAACAAGAACCAAATGCAAACATACAAATCAGTTGGGTGTAGGATATGACTACATTTTTAGTAGAGGGCATATATCCTACAGGTCTAGATAGGGCCAAAACGAGACATTTCATATTACAGTCCATCCCCTATATCATAGTGGATGGCATACTCTTCCTAAAGGATTTCAATGGAGTCTTATTAAGATGCATAAAGGTAGATCAATTCAGCAGAATGCTAAATGAATTCCATGATGGCTCTTCAGGTAGTCATTTTTCTACAAGGACTACTGCTACAAAGATTATGAGGGCTGGTTACTATTGGCCAATTTTTTTCAATGTCGCTCACAAATGGGTGAGAAATTGCAAAAAGTGTGCTTTATTTTTTGGAAAGTAAAGGTTGGCTGCCCTCACTCTTCACTCCATTCAAGTTGATCAACCATTTACAAAGTGGGGTTTGGATTTTATTGGCATGATAAATCCACCTTCAAGCGCTGGTCATAGGTGGATTGTAACAGCCACATACTACTTTACCACGTGGATAGAGGTAGTTGCTTTGAAGGATGCCACTAATCCTTTAGTTTTAGAATTCCTTAACATAATTGTTACTAAATTTGGCACTCCTTTCACCATTATTTCAAATAATGCCAAGGCTTTTACTAGTGCTTAGATCTTTGATTGGGAAATGAAGCATGAAATTTAGTTGAAGACATCATCTAATTACTATCCTTAGGGTAATGGCCTGATTGGTTCTTCAAATAAAAATCTCATTAGAATTATCAAGAGGACCATTGAAGACAACCCTCTGGGCTGATAGAATTACTCCTAAAAGAGCGATTGGTAATTTTCCTTTCATGCCACTTTATAGAAGGGAAGCAAGGTTACCATTATCATTGGATTTTCTTTCCCTTGAGTTGTCACATCATCTGGAGTTAGAGGAAAGTGATGCTATGACAGTAAGATTGGTTGAGCTCTTAGAACTAGAGGAGACAAGGAACAAATCTATGCAAGCCATAGAAACGCATCAACCACAGGTCAAAAGAAATTTTGACAAGAAGGTAGTTCATAGGGTGTTCCAAGAGGGAGATCTAGTGCTGAAATGGGATGCAAACAAAGCCAAGGCTAGAAGAATTCCAAGTTTGATGACATGTGAAGGGGTCCATACGTCATCACTAGTTGCAAGGAGGCCAATGCATTCTATCTTTCTAGGTTGGATGGTGAGGTTCTTCCAATCTCAATCAATGGGATTCACCTCAAACCTTATTTTTGATGAGTTTTGAGTTTAATGTACATATTGTAAATATTTTCTTTCCATGAAGTGCATTTGCACACCCTACATTCTCCTTAAGGGAATGCATGTTCCTAGTTTCCATGCTTTTCTCTAAGTGCATGCTTGCACATGTTTTGTTTTTCCCTTGGGAGACCCAGTTTTGTAAATTCCTTTCATGAATCTATGCCCAATGGACTGATAAGGCCCCTAGATTCTTTGATTAGTAGGCAATCATCCCACAAAAATTACCAAAATGTTGACATATTTTATGCCACCCTTGGATGCACATCATTTATATCAGATCAGAGAGATCTTATGTGTGCATCCTATTGAAATCCATGATTATTTTTGATGTATTTGGGTCCTTGAGTTTCTGAGGCTCCTCAATTGTGTCTAATTAGGGTTTTGAATTTCATGTAGGGTTTAAACCCTCCTAAAACCCTGGTGCTTTTTCCTTGTCAATTTTTGTTCTGTTCGCTCATTAACCTTTTGTACCTAGTCCTTGGTTGGCTAAGTTATAACTTATGTCTTAGTTAGTCATGTTTTTATCGACCTCTTTACCTGTGTCTTCCGGTCGCAACCCTAGTTTAAATATTTGATTAGAAATCTTATGTTCGAGGGCCGAGAAAACATTTTTTTCCCAAATCTTATTTACCTAGGCGCGGCCCCCTTTTATAAACAACTTTAAGTCATATGTTGAATTATCGCCACTTAGATGTTTTTATCACCCATTGTGCTTTACCTTTTCCCCATTGGTTCCATTTTCATGATGAACAATGAGCTTATCTCCTATACATCGCTTATCACTACAATTTATCACCTTTCATTTCATTCCCACAATGTGCGATGGCATATATGTCCCTTTGCACGCGTGGACTCTTTGCATCACTGATACATATTTGAACCTTGAAACATTTTAGTGATATGTGATGAATGATGGGAGAATATTCCCATGAATATTCTCACCATGGGAGGGACTCATCACATTGCTTCTTTAAATTTTGTTGGTGGGTGCCTTTTCATGATGAGCAATGAAGGGCTGCGATTAAACAAAGAACATCCAATGACTAGGGTTGCATCACGTCATTGCTTCACATCATTGTTGTGAAGCAAGGTGGTGGAGTGGTTTGCACGATGTGTAACCAATGGCTCAGATCTAATGGTCATCACATGCATCATTCACATCACTATTGTGATTGATGTTGCCGAAGTGCTTTTCACGATGGTCTTGTTTGCTGTGATGGGAGTGTCAATAGTTCAGATTTGAAGGCAATCATCTGAAAGTGATCGTGAGGGTTCTTCACATTGTGGTTTCAAAACATAAACTATGGAGCCTTGCTGTGATGAGTGATGAAGGTATAAATAAGTGATGTATTGAAGGTACACAATAGCCGTTGATCTAGATTCTCTTATGATCAATGGACAAATTTTAAAGTTCATTTGGAAATATAATCTTAGCTATCCATCTTCAATCCAATGGCTAGCATTCAAAATTCAACAGTCAATTGCTCCTGTTCATGACATATTTGCAAAATCAATGTCTCAATAGACATTCCCATCTATCAGAACAAATTTGATCGACTATGGCCCAATTTTTTATGCCTTTTCAATGCTACTTTTCATAATTGGATGGTTCCATTACTCTTTAATCTATTTTAGAGGCCACATCTCTCACATCAGGCTATGTTGGTATGATATTTTACTACGGATTTCACAGGTGCCCATCCCTACATTCATGTGAGTCATCATTTTGGGGCTTGTTCAAGTTTTCAAAGCCTTTATGGCTAATTATGTTGCTCTATAATGGGAGAAATTCAAATCATTTTTAACTTGATCGAATTCATCTTACTATGAACCTTAGTCAGGTTAGGGTTAGGGTTTTGAATTCAATCCTTAGTTATGCCTAAACTATAAAGGCAATGTTTGCATCTTTTTGAAGGTTTCTTCCTCAAACTTCTCTAGGGTTTTTCTATTGTAGACACTGCATTCTTGCATTTTGTCATTGTAAAGATTGCTTCAAAGATTTTATATTAATAAAGTTCAGCTATTATCATTGTTATTTCTTACATGTTTGTGTAAAATCTTTTTACCTTAATGTTTGAATGTGTGTTTTAGCTATTTATTGATGTATTATGCTATTTAGAAGCATGAAGAAATAAGTTTATATCTTGGTACATCACCTCCCTTTCATTTTCATGTTCTCCTTCAATCCCCTTTCCTTTGTGATTTTTTAGATTAGAAGTAGTGATTCGTTCCATGTGCTAGGTTAGACCAACACATTTGCACTTAGTTTAGAAGAGGAAGTCGGCCTTCTTCAGAGATTCAACCTCATTCACGCAAGGTCCCACAACCTCGAGGTTGTTTCCATTGTGTCATTAGAACATTGAACTCTTGTTTAGTAGGGCATAGTTTTATGTGACAACAAGTCCATGATTGGATCCTCTAACACCATGGTACCTTCTTCACAAGTGGGTGAGGTATCAGAAGAAGAAAAACTATGATTGTCATGATTTTCCATGATTGCATCCTCTTACACCAAAGTGTTCTCATAAGTAGGGAGGATGTTGGGAGGTGAATGTAGATTAGGAAAAGTGTTATTAAGAAATATGTCAATGATTTCATTTTCTTGTGTTAAGATACTATCACAATTAGGAGGGATATTATGGGAATAAATATCATGAGTATCAATGATTGCATTTTTTGGAATGTTAGAAGCCTTAGTGGATGATATAGGTGAGATGAAGTCCCTAAGGGCATCATCTAACATGTCAAAGTCATCACTACTAAAGGGCTTGGTAAATATAGAATGTGTTGTGGAAAGAGATCTAACATGATTAGATTACTATGCTTTCCCCAAGATTAATCATTAAATTTCAATTGCAATCCAAGTTTGAAAAAAAACTAAGAGATTTGGTGCAAGCATAGATCTAGAAACCAAGTTTCAGATATTCAACTAATAATAGGTATAAATTTATTCTAGAGATCTTAGATAGTTTTATTAAGGATTGGGATGCCCTAAGGCGTTTGAGTCCTATCAAGGATTTTTCTGAGATTTCAATTTTAAAGGTACTAGTGATAGGAACTAACTATGTGATAGCTTGCAAACCCAGGTTTATAATTAATTTTGTTGATGTTTTGTAAGTTTTTGGATTGTGCAATGTATTGTAACAACCTAGGGTTTTCAAATTTTACAAAAATGAAATGTAATTTATCTTAATTATGCAATGTTTCAGAAAATACATGCAATGAACCTACAAATATGGCAATCTTCAATACTAAAATGCAACAATTTTTCATAAATTTGAAACCAATGAAGCAAAATGACAAGATTCTTTAACAAGCAATAACAGTTTTCTAGAATTTCAAATTAGACAATTGCAAGCAAAATCAGACAGATAATCTAGAGACAAAGACGTGTAAAAGTTGTCTGAGACACCTATCATAGGACAAAGGTTCCCTAGAGCATCTGGGTCCTGGGCAAGGGTTTAGAAAACTGAAAAATTGAATGTTGATTAGATTTCCTATAGGTTATATTTTTGGGTGTAAATAGGTTTGACAGTGAAATTTTTTCCAGATTTTGGTCTATTTATGATTGTGAAATTGAAAATGCAAGTCATGCAATAATGTTGAAAATTCTTAAACAATAAATGACAATTTCAAATGAAAGCAATATTTAACTGATTCCAAGATGCAAAACTATAAGAATGATGATTTGAAACAAAATAATGCAGTTTTTTTTTTCACTTTTTTGACCTAAATAAAAGATGCCTAAATGAATGAAAAGATAGGTAATGAATGAAATTTGAATGTAAATCTGATCTAAATGACTGAAACTAACCCTATTTTAACCTATGATGTAATATACTATGTAATTTTTTGAAAATTTTATGAATTTTTATGATACAAAAATGAAATCTTAAATGAATAATGCAATGCAAAACCTAGATCTTAATAGGTCAAATTCACCAAAATGAAACATAGAAAAAGGTAATCCTAGGTCGTAAGTGCAAAGAACCTAGGATGCAAGGGGCCTTTTTTCCAAGTTACATTATGATGCAAATCAACAAGGTGATTAGATTGACTTTAAACCATGAAGGTGAGCCAATGAAACCTAGATCTACATCTAATTTATGATGGGAATGGATTGGAAATAATTTGGGATGATTAACCTAATTGAAATATATGATCTAATACATAAAATTCAAGATCTCGGTAATTGAAAAACTGAAATAGTAGTTTGCAAGTGAATCTGAAAAGTGTAGAGTGGCATGTACGTGCACAAAAATGTTGGTTTCAATGTGCATAGGAGGACTCATTCGCCATATGGAATCTAAGTCCTTGAAAGGGTGTCCTGATCAACTTTTGGGTTCATTTAGTATGAAATCTAAGACTCCCCTTTCCACTTGGAAAGTTGTCATAACACTGTCGGATAATTTTGTAAGTGAATTTTCATTTGTTGACAATATGTAGGGATTTGAATGCAACAATGGAGAATTTTTCTTCAAATTTCCTTTAATCCTCTTCAACCTAAAATATACACATTCAAGAAGATATGAAATGTTGGGCCATTTTAGGGGCCTGTCTCAGTCAAACCCCATGTAAGTGTTTCCACTTCCACAATGTCAATGTCAATGATAAAATGATAATTGAAAGGAAGGAATGATGAAATCACAAAGTGTAAAACTCACCACCCTTCAATGGATTCCTTTAAGGAACAAATTCATACACATCACCTCAAGGTATTGGATATAGCTTGCTTTAATGCTTGAATGCTTTGGAGACCTACAACAAGGGTTAGCCTTCACAAAAAAATGATAACATGAACACCAAACTCACATACACTTTGACATGATGCTTGGATCTTGAATTTTTGCAATGAATAACTGGAATTCTACTCTTGAATGCTCTTAATGTTGACCTATTTCTAGATTATTTCACCTCTAGTTTGAAATGGTGAAAATAACTAGGTATTTATAGGTATTTATTTAATTTCCCAAAAATTAGATCTCGAAAGCTAACACTTGAAATTTAAAATTTGAATATTAAAATGTCACCAACATGTCCAAAAATGGGTCCTAGCTCAGAAGGGGGAGACATACGCCCAAGGGTGTATCGGTCCTGGTCCAAACTTACAAGACATTGAATGTTGGGGGAAACATATGAGTTGGATGCATTTATTCAATGCTTGTAATATATTGAAAAGTGTTACAAATGGGCTCTGAAATACATAATTTTAGGACATTAGGGGGTCAATTAGGATCAATAATTTAGGGGGGAAAAACATAGTGTAAAATTGTTAAGGGTGACAATTTTATATGCTATAAAAAGTAATTTGAGAAACACCCATGTGGAAAAATAATTTGAGAAACACTACAATTCCCAATGGAAAGCTCATATCACCAATAATCACCAAGTTTAGGAACTAGAAGGAAAATTTGACTCTTCCTAGAATAAATTTCAAATCAAAGATGAAATGAGGGGGACTCACGAAATTTGGAAAAGATGACAATGAAGGAAATATTTTAACTTAAATTGTCCTTTCTATAGATTATATTTTATTTGCAAGAAAACTTAATTTTCATTGGTTGTAATGTAAAACTATTTCATTCCCCATTTCAAGAAATGGTTATAGATGAAATAATTTCTTTTGATATCTATATATAGGATGTTTAGCAATGCAATGAGGATCTTTTGGAAATTTAAGTTGGCAATTGATCTAAGGAGATAAAAATTTTGTGATTTTTCAAGTTTAAAATATTTCTATACAAATTGTATACATATGAGACTTTGTGCTCTTTTATTTAGAGAAGATAAATACAAAAGTTGGTAAACTTTGGGTCATTATTTTTTGGAATCATGTTTTCTTCTTATGTTGGATATGTGATTATATACCTTTGATAAATGATTTCTATGGGATATTAATAACTCACAAATATGATAAATATGTTATTCAAATAGTTATTTTCTTATGATTAGAATGGTTTGAGTATCTTTTGGAAATTTTATTTTATACTTTTAAATTGTTGTGAGACGTAGTGCTCAAGTTTAGATATATATATTTTTAGAAAACACCTTTTTAATTTCAAGCCAAAAGCATGCCCACTATATTTAGTTTTATCATATAAGGGAACTACCCCTTTAAAATACAAAGGAAAATCACCATTTCATTTGTGATCTCTCTAACTATTGCATAGTTGGGAAAGTTGTAAGTAAATAAATCCTATAAAGTGACAAATCTATTTATCAACACACTTTTAATTTTTTTATATTTGAATTAATGTGTTTATATTTTGGAAAAATTATTGTTTCGGGTCTTGATTATCAAATTCAACGGGTTCTAGCCAAATCTAAAGCAATTGCACTAGTGGTCCTCTAAGATTTGGATTATTATTTTGAAAAAGTGTTTTTCCTACCTACCTTGATTAGGTCTTATTCACAATACACATAAGCTCACTTAGAGAGATTTTTTCTTTGATCACACCTCATGTGGACTCTACATGTATCCAAACACTTGTCGCAAGTGTCCCACATGTGTCTTAATTTTGGATGGGTCGTCATACTTTCAATCCTACCTTCTTCCTCATCCTTGCAGTCTCATTTATACATTAGACAGTTATATTTTATATGATTTAAGTATATCTTTTGTATTCTTCTCTGTGATAAATAAGTATTAGAATTATCATTTATATAAAAATATTACACATATTCAAAAAAAGGTGGGTGGATATAAATCATGCTAAGAAAAATGTGTCTCAACCTTGCAAGTATAAAAAGTTACTATTTATATTAAGTTTACATTTTATCATGGATATATCTGAAATTTCCCCAAAGCTATAGAATAGCCAAATAAATATGTTGGTAAAGTTTTGACCCAAGATTGTGCCTACTTTTCAAGATATTAATGTTTTTGTTTTCAAAAGTTTCAAAGTAAATTTTTAGGCACTTATAGGCTAATTTTGAGCCCAAAAGTGGTCATAATTGGTGAAGTGGGTTATAGCTTGTCTAATGTCATAAATTGCATGATATGCAATTTCACATTACATACGCCTTCCCCTTTTGCTATAATTAAGATAATTATGCTCTTCAATCCCAATTTTAGCCCAAACTATCTTTCAACATCATGCATATCTAGTGCCTCAATTGTTAAGTCCAAATTTCTCATGGACTAGTGTGCACCATGTAGACATCCACACACCATGCTATTGCCTCAAGAAAAACTATGACTGTGCTATCCATAGAGACATTACACTTGCTATTTTTTGGTAGTGTAATGATTTTGCCAACCTGCACGTTCATTGAGAATCATTCAGTGTTGGATATTGCTGATATGTGGTTTTCATTGATGTCAACACTATTGGCATTAATTTTTTTAAGGATATATGTCAAGGATATTGAGAAAATTGTAATAAAATAAGTTGCAGGTTGTTAGTGATGCAGTGAAGTTCAATATAGCCATCATGTTGTTGGATAGCTCAATATATTGATGATAAGAGGTTGTGGATTAAAGGGTTTGATTTCAAGTATATCTAGTTTATCCATGTAAATTTTTAGAGATCCACATGAAGATTTGATTGAGTTATGAGTATCTGTGTTCTAACAGTTGTTCTGTTGCTTTAGTTGATGTTCTTGAAAGAAGATAATGTGATTCTAGTAATTTGAATTGTTGCAAAAGCTTCTATAGTGAATCATGATGCTCGTGGATGTTTCTAGATCATGCTCTATCTTTGTTGTACATCCACATTGATCGTTGTGCTCACGATTGGTGATTTTATTCTTTGAGTTTATGTTTTTCATGATCATGGCTGACAGGGTGATTGTAGCGTGTTGTGGATCTTCGAGGCATAATTTTTGGAGGTGTTTCATGTTCTAGGATGTTTTTTTGGGTCCTCACTATGTTTTGGCTGACATTGGTTGATGCACATTGATAATTGTTTATTGATTTGGGCCGACAGTTTGTACTCATTTTATATTTTGTTGAAGCCGCCATGTAGATGATGTTATCCTTAGTTGCATATATATATGAGTGATTGTTTATACTATTTGAAGGCATGTGATGTAGTGGTGTGCGAAGTGTGCAAGTGTTATGTGCAAATAATATTCTAATCTTTCGAAGGTAGAAGTAAAGTGTGAAGAAGAGCGGGAAAACTGTGGTTAACCAGAACTGCAATCAGGCATTAGCAGATGCTATTTTCTTAGTTCAAAATCTTCCAGATGTAATCTGAATGTTTTTGTAAGACAACGAGTCTTCCTTTGGGCAATAAGCCTTTTGTATTTGAGTAGTGAGCTCTAGGTAGTGTGTGTGAATGCATGTGCATTCCCCATTTATAATTCCTTTATACTTTTAACAGAGTATAATCTTGTGGACTAACCTCCACTGTGGGCTTTCCCCTAATAGGGTTTCCACATAAAAAATATTGGTGTTATGTGTGTTTTTAATGTGGTGATGGTTTATGCTTTCATGTTTATTTATCAGATCTAAGAATGAGTTTAATAAGTTTAATTTATGTGACAACATATTCACCCCCCTCTCAGTTGTCTACCCTTGTGTTGCCAATAATTGGTATCAGAGCAAGTTCCTTGGAAGAAGTTTAATAGCTTGAGGTGATCCGGGATGTCGACATATAAGAAGGATAGTCTGAGATTTTATGGAACTAATTATTCTCTATGGAAGACTCAAATGGAGTGTCATCTAAGATGCATTGGTGAACCTTATTGGAAAATTACAAAGAATAGGTATATCATTCCAAAGAATGGTCCTTCTACTACAGATGAGATTAAGGAAGCCGAGTACAATATCAGAGCTAAGGAAGTATTGTTGAGTGCTCTAACTAATTCTGAAATGACAAATGTAATGGAGCTGAAGACTACTTATGAGATCTGGAAAAAGTTGGAAACTTTGTATGAAGGTAATGCCCATGTGAAGATTGCTAAATTTCAAAGCCTAAAAAGGAAATATGAAATGTTGAGAATGGGTGAAGATGAGAACATCACTTCTTTTATGCACAGAGTGAATGAACTTGTGTGTAGTATTAGATGTGCTAGTGGAACATTGGAAGAATAAGAGATTGTTGCTAAAGTGCTCAGATCCTTCCCTGCTGTATACAAAGCCAAAGCTACTGCTACTGAGGAGATCCAAACTGTGACAAATGTAACCAAAGACATGATGATCGGTTAGCTTACTACTTTTGAGTTAAGTGAGTTTGGTAATTCTCTTCCTAAGATAGAATTTGCATTCAAAGCTACTATCTTCAGAAAAGATAAGCATAGATATGATCCGAGAGTGATTTCTTCTAGAAAAATGTCCAAGTATGAGTAGGAAATGAGAGAGAATGGAGAAGAAGAGAGAACTAGATGAGCTTGAAGCACTTATTGTCAAGAGGGAAGCCAGAGGAGAAGGTAAGTATAAAGGGGAATTTCCTATTAAATGTTTTTCTTGCAATAAGATAGGTCATTTTTCCTCAAGGTGTCCAAAAAAAGTTCCTAAGCCAAAATCTAACAAGCCTAGATTCCAAAGAAAGTGTTATTTTGCTACTGATGAAGGTGTGACAAATGATGAATCTGATAAAGGGAATGTAAGTGAGGATGAATGGGTATTTATTGCTATCAAGGAAAATGATCCAGTATCTACTGAATCTGCTAGTTACACAAATGTGGAGAAAGCCCTAGTTTCCTGAGTTGAAAAAGATGAATGGGTGATTGACAGTGGATGCTCTCATCACATGATAGGCGATAAAAGTAAATTTGTGAGCTTGGAAAAGTATGATGGTGGTGTTGTAAGATTTGGTGATGAAAAAGTTGGTGTAATCCATGGTAGAGGATCCATTTCTCCTAATGGTAAGCATAATACTGATGATGTTCTATACGTGGAAGGTTTGAAGCATAATCTCTTAAGTGTTGGAAAAATGGTTGACAAGGGATACAATCTTCAATTCAAGAATGGAAAGTGTAGAATATTGGGGAGTTCCAGAAATGTGATTGCATCTGGTACAAAAACAAAAGGTAATATAAGGTAATATATTTCACCTGAATGCTGCTGGTAAAAGTTGTTTGATTGCTCAAGTTGATGAAAGTTGGTTATGGCATAGGAGAATATGTCATGTAAACTTTGATAATATTATCAAGATAAGTTCTACTCAGGCACTAAGAGATCTTCCTAAGTTGATAAAATCTACTAATACTATATGCAAGGAATGTCAATTAGGGAAGAAAACTAGAGTTTCATTCTGGGGCAAACAACATTGTTCAAATGAAGTGTTGGAGCTAGTGCATACTAACTTGTGTGGTCCTTCTAGAGTCAAAAGTTTACAAGGATAAAAGTATAAGTATTTCATGTTACTTATTGATGATTATTCTAGAATTATGTGGGTTACTTTCTTAAGGGAAAAATATGAAGCTCTAGAGTAATTCAATTTTTTTAAGGCTATGGTTCAGAAAGAGACATGTCTGAAGATTAAATGTTCAAGATCAGATAGAGGTGGTGAATTCACTTCTAGTGAGTTTAATTCTTTTTGTGAAGAGCATGGGATAAAGAGAGAATTATCTGCCCTGCAGACTCCTCAACAAAATGGAGGCATGGAAAGGAAGAATAGGAAAGTTCAAGAAGCTGCTAGGACTATGATGCTAGAAGGAAATGTTCTACATATCTACTGGAGAGAAGTTGTGAGTACTATCGTTTACACTCTCAACTGGGTACAAATCAAAGCTGATACCAGTAAGACTCCTTATGAGCTATGGTATGGTCATGAGCCTATTTTTAGATACTTCAAAATATTTGGGAGTAAATGCTATATCAAAAGAGATGAAGATATAGGAAAGTTTGATGCTAGAAGTAATGAAGGAATCTTTCTTGGTTATTCTACTAAAAGTAAAGCCTACCGGTGCTACAATAAGAGATTGAGGAAAGTAAATGAGAGTGCTAATGTCAAGGTTGATGAAGACATAGTTAGACCATCTAGAACCTGTGGATATGATTCAGATGATCAAAATGACAGTTTAGATAAAGGAAAGAAATTTTAGACTTCAAATCAAGTTCAAATCATTCTAGTGAATCAGGAAAATCAAGAGGAAGGAATTAGTGAAAGTGCATCACAAGAACCTAAAGTTCAAGAACATCCTAAAACTCCAAGGTATGTAAGACTAAATCATTCAGAAGATCAGGTGATAAGAACAAAGGAGTTCAAACTAGAAGAATAATTGTAGAAGAATACTGTTTGATCTCAAAGACTAAGCCTAATAGTGTCAATGAAGCATGCAAAGATGAACATTGGGTGGAATCAATGAAAGAAGAACTACTGCAAATTGAGAAGAATGATACATGGATTTTTGTTCCTAGACCTAAGGAAGAAAATGTAATTGGAACTAAATGGGTCTTTCGGAACAAACTGAATGAGCAAGGTGAAGTTGTTAGAAACAAAGGAAGATTGGTGTGTAAAGGATATTTTCAGATGGAAGGAATTGGCTTCAAAGAATTTTTTTCTCTTGTTGCTAGGATTGAAGTTGTGAGACTATTTCTTGCTTATGTTGCTTACAAAAACTTCAAGGTTTATCAGATGGATGTCAAGTTAGCATTTCTAAATAGCGAATTGGAAGAAGTGTATATTGACCAACCTAGTGGATTTCAATTGACTGATCAAGGAGATATGGTTTTTCGGTTGAAGAAAGCATTGTATGGACTTAAGCAATCCCCAAGAGCATGGCATGCCAGATTGGACAAGTATTTGTTGAAGCTTGGATTTAATAAAGGTACTGCTGATAGTAATTTGTATTTCAAGATTGATCATGACAAATTTTGATTGTTGAAGTCTTTGTTGATGATATCATTTTTGGAGGAGATGATAGTTTGTGCATGAAGTTTGCTGATGAGATGTAGAGTGATTTTGAGATGTATATGATTAGAGAAATGAAATTCTTTTTGGGGTTGCAAATTACTCAGCTAGATAGATGGATTTTTATATCTTAGTCCAAGTATGTGAAATAATTGCTAAATAAGTTTGGTATGGAAGATTCAAATCCAGTTGGTACACCGTGACCAAATTTAAGTTGACACAAGATGATGATTCTCCTAAAAAAAATAAGACTAGATACATATCCATGATTGGTGGATTGATTTATTTGATTCAAACTAGATCTGATATCATGAATGCTGTATGCATTGTTGCAAGATTTCAAGCTGATCCTAAGGAATCTCATGTGATAGTTGTAAAGAGGATTTTCAGGTACTTGAAGGGGACAGTTGATTTTGGCCTATGGTATCCTAAAGAAGATGACCTTACCTTGAGTGCTTTCACTAATGCTGATTGGGCACGAGATGTGAATGACATAAATAGTACTAGTGGTGGTGCATTTTTCTTAGGAAAGAAGATGATTTCATGGTTAAGTAAGAAGAAAAATTCCATTTCTTTATCTACTATAGAGGAAAAATACATTGCTACTGCTAACAATTGTACTCAAGTTTTGTGGATGAAGCAGATGATGAAAGATATTAGAGTTGTGTAAAATGAACCTATTGATATATTCTGTGATAATTCAAGTGCAATTAACATTTCTAAGAATCTGGTGTTGCATTAAAAAAAAAAGCATATATCTGTCAAGTTTCACTTTTTGAGAGAGAAGGTGAGTGAAAAAGAAGTCAGATTGGAGTATGTGCTCACTAAGGAACACATTATAGATATCTTTACCAAGTCATTTCCTAAGGATACTTTTAAGTATCTTAGAGGGAAGCTAGGGGTGATTAACCCTCCTAATTAGAACTAAGACGCATTGAATTGCATCAGTCCATGCATTTCATAGTCATATCTTAAGATCCATATTGATGTTGTGGTGGCTACTACTCATGGGGAGTAGTCAAATGTTCAAAAATGTGGTTCAGAGATTGTGTGGAGAAAGATAATGTGTATCTTTGTCATTGATGTCAAAGGGGGAGAAGATTCATGTGAAAAACTATGAAAAAGTTAAGGAGAAAAGAGTCAAAATCTAAGGGGGAGAAAGTAATAAGAGAAAGTTGCGTTGATGGTGTTTTTCACATCATGTATTGCCATCGATTCCAAAGGGGGAGATTGTTGGATATTGCTAATATGTGGTTGTCATTGATGTCAAAACTATTGGAATTAATGTCTTAAGGTTGTATATGTCGAGGATATTGAGAAAATTGTAATAAAATAAGCTGCATGTTGTTAGTGATGCAATGAATTTCACTATATCCATCATGTTGTTGGATAGCTCAGTATATTGATGATAAGAGGTTGTGGATTAAAGGGTTTTTTTTCAAGTATATCTAGTTTATCCAAGTAAAGTTTTAGAGATTTGCATGAAAATTCGATTGAGTCATGAGTATCTGTGTTCTGACAGTTGTTCTATTACTTTAGTTGGTGTTCCTAAAAGAAAATAATGTGATTCTAGTAATTTGAAATATTGTGGATGATTTTTTAGTGATTCATGATGCTCGTGGATGTTTCTAGATCATGCTCTATCTGTGGTGTATGTTTGCATTGATTGTCGTGCTAGCGATTGGTGATTTTCTTCTTTGAGTTTATGTTTTTCATGATCATGGCTGATAGGGTGATTGTAGCGTGTTTTGGATCTTCAAGGCATAATTTTTGGAGCTGTTTCATGTTTGAGGATGTTGTTTTGGGTCCTCACTATGTTTTGGCTGACATTTGTTGGTGCATAATGATAATTTTTTATTGATTTGGGCTGATAGTTTTTCCTCATTTTCTATTTTATTGAAGCTGACATGTAGATGATGTTATCCTTAGTTGTGGATATATATGAGTGATTTTTTATACCATTTGAAGGCATGTGATGTAGTGGTGTACAAGTGGTGTGTGAAGTGTGTGAGTGTTATGTGCGAAGAATGTTCTAATCTTTCGAAGGCAAAAGTAATCAGGCATTAGTAGATGTTATTTTCTTAGTTCAAAATCTTCTAGATGTAATCTGAATGTTTCTGTAAGACAACAATTCTTCCTTTGGGCAGTAAGCCTTTTGTATTTGAGTAGTGAGCTCTAGGAAGTATTCCTGAATGCATGTGCATTCCCCATTTATAATTCCTTTATACATTTAACATAGTATAATCTTGTGGACTAACCTCCACCATGATTTTTCCCCTAACAGGGTTTCCATGTAAAAAATATTGGTGTTATGTGTGTTTCTGATGTGGTGATGGTTTATGCTTTAATGTTTATTTATCAGATCTAAGAATAAGTTTAATTTCTATGAAAAATGATTCACCCCCCTCTCAGTTGTCTACCCTTGTGTTGCCAACATTTAGACATGCTATTTTTAACCAAAAACCTTCCTTCTTTGCCTCCAATCTTAATATTTTGAATTAGATACACAACTCTTGAACATTCAATAATATTCTTCAGCTATTCTTCTCATATATAGCTTCTTGAAACTTCATGGTTCCACAATTTCCACTATCATAGTGACATCTTACAAAGCTCTATTGATATATTTTGAAGAGGTCACTTTCATCTTGAGGACTCTTGCCACTTCTTTGTTACACCAACATGCTACTTCACTTCTGTGTTTGAGGGTGGTAATTATTTGAGTTTTTCCATTGAGAATATTGTCTTTTTCTTTGTTAGCATATTATTCTTTCCATTGTTTATGTCTATTTATATCATTTTTTTAATATTTTCTATGGAGATGGGAACACCAAAATGGGGGTTTGATTGGGAAAAAATCCTATAGAGACATGCAACCCCTCTCTTTGGTCTTATGTGTGTAGGTATAGGTGAAAAAGTTGTTTGAAGTTAGTTTTTGATCTTGTTGGATGTCTTCTATAATATTGTAAACTATCCTTTGTTATTTAAACCATTTAAGTGTCTTTAACATCTCCATTTCTATCATTCCATACTCACTATGTATCTATATTTCATAGCCTTTAATATCTAGGACATTGTATAAGGTATCCTACATTTCTGCATGGCAATTTATGTTATTTGTTTTTATAGGATGCTAGTGCTATGCACTATCATCCAATATCCACATGCTTATCCTGGATAGAGGGCTTGCCAATTTGCTTGAGAATCCTCTATGTTCTATACTTTTGGTTCCTGAAGTATAAAGAGTCCAGATAATTTCTATGCTCTATCATGAAATCACATTCAATTAATTAATAGGTAAACTTGAAGTTCATAGTTACTTGAAGGTTTACTTGAGTGGAGGCTTGAAACTTGAATCCTTGAAGGATTTAACTATCCTTCATAGTGGTTCACTTTTTATACTATATAGCTTGATAGAGAACTTCATGAGATTTTCAACAATTCAAATAGTTCATCAATTAGACTCTTGAATCAAAAGTTATGGCCTCCAAAAGTTGGGCCTTCTAAATTGGGAAATGAGAAAATGTGTTTGACACATAAAAGATTTGTAAAATGGAATTACATATGTTGGTGTGTGTTTTGATACATCATAGGGCATATTTGATTAGAGATAATTTGGGCACCACTTTTTGGGTGTTTTGAACTCATGGTTTTGTAAATACCATTTGACGATTTCATGTATTGTATCTCTTCTATATATTAGTGTTTGATATAGAGGTTGAGTATGAGAGTCTTAAAAATGTTGAGTTTCCTCTATATCTCTAGTTGGTGATACTCCTAAGAGAGCTTTCTCTACAAGTATATTATGATCTTGTTGATCTCTAAATAATACATTGGGCAACTTTTAGAGTGTGGGAATTTTCTCTTGAAAGTGTTTTCCCCACATAAATCATTGTATTATGGTATGAATGATATTTATGTTTATTTTTGTTTAGTATCTCTAATTATTGCATCTAAAAAAATTCAATAACCCTCCTCTCAATATTAGTGTAGGAAGTTGCTTCACTGCCTTATCTTCCTTATAAATCACACCACTAGAGTCCATACGGTGCATACACTCAAATCATAAAACATAAAAAATAAGTCACTAAGTGGAAAAAATAGTAGTAGAGGGGGGGGGGAGGGTCCTAGTCATTCGATTTAACCCTTACATCAGTGGCATATGGAGTAACCATGAGAGGTTCCCAACCTTCATCATCATTTTCTTTATCTTCTTCTTCATAGGTAGGAAAAATAGCAAGAGCTAATCAAGGACACTTGCTAGAATCAAACTAGCTAGAGACTCCACCAATAGACCACCTAGAAGATCCCCTTGTGGGAGACAAAGAGGTGGAGCACCAATGCGTAGACCACAACCATCCCTATTGTGTATAGTATCCTACAATTGAGCAACAAGTTTCCATGAGCAGAAAGAATCCATCCTCATTGGTACTCATGAGGAGGTGAGAAACCCCAAGAGGAGGAGGGAGATAAGGGAACTATGAATATAAAAAAAGGGGTATTTCCTCAGTGGTTAAGAAGCACTTGGATATGAGTCACTTCCAAAGAAAATTTATTATCTTGCACATGGATATGTAATAAAACATTAGAACAAATAATAGCTTTAGAATAAAAAAGATATGTTGATCAACAAAGCAATTAGCAAAAAATGTAGAATTTTTTATATTTCCATATGTTGAAGAGAATATCCACCCTAAAAGAATTCTAGATATGGTTGAATTTGTGAGGGATATGAGACCAATCCCCCCAAAAGAATCATATGCTAGGAGAAAGGATCTGGCCTGAAGGGATTGAAGAAATCATGGATCCAAGTCCAAAACTCATGGGCTCAAAGACACCAAAAGAGATTCTTAAAAGAATCTAGTTGCCACAAAAGGGTAATAAGGATCACATACACCCACATGAGAAAGTCTAAACCCATGGGAAGGCCTTGGAAAAGAATACACAAGGAAAATTGGACCAATTTTGGTTCTAAAATAATCAACCATATAGTGTGGAAGTGGCACTACCACACAAAAATGGGCAAGTGCAGATGCCTTCCCTAATTTAAAGTCAAAACCATGGGTAGATGAGGAGAATGCCATTGATATCCATGTTAGGGATTATAATTACAAAAGGAAATGTTTGTACCCCACTTATAATATTTCCACCGAGGCATGGAAGTGTGGATTCCAATTTTGTTAATCATATCAATCAAAATTGCCCCCATGATTACATCAAACATTTTATAGTCCTGATTAAAAAGGAGATTTTTTTCCTTGGTTTCAATCCATGACATGAGACTCATAGAAGTTCTAGAGAATAAATATTGAAAAATTTGGATTCATTTCTTGTGAAATCTCAAGGCCTACACCTAAGGAAATCGAGCTAGGGGAAACCTTGCTCTTGCAAACAAGGGACCACCAAATATTTTATTGATTTATCAAAATCACATCATAGAATCCATAACCATTCCAAAAAATATAGGGTTGAATGGATTCCCAATCTTTCCAAATTCTCTTAACAACAAAATTTCCTTCAATGTGAACTACATCCTTCATGGTGAGAAGGGTATAAAAACCAATCCCCTTGCATGTAGGATGCCTAACTAGGTATCTAGAGGAAATACAATGTTGAACCAAAATTTTCTAGGCCTCATCACTGACGAGGGCATGGGTAATCCATGTGTGGAATGTTTGATCTTGCATATTTATCTTGGATACTCCACCATGGTATTAGAGCAATCCTTCAAATCTATTCTCAAGCTATCTTGAGTTTGTAATAGTTTTTAGGAACCTAAATTTAAATGGTGCATCTTGGAGAAAAAATGACCCCATGATTATGCTTGAAAGGCTTAAAAACCTATATTATCATATGAAAAACTATACGATTTGAAAATAATTTTAAAAAATGGGAGGGCATCCAATGGATGTTGTATAAAATTCCATACAACTTGTATATATATATATATATATATATATATATATATATATATATATATATATATATATATATATGTTTTTATAGTCATTCAATCATAAAAAAATGTCAAGGTTATCTCAAATTATATGTTGAGCTACAAATATGCCACTTCTATATCATCACATTACAAAGGTCAAAATTTTAATATAATTTAGTACAACCCCTATGAAGATCCAATGCTAATGATTAGCATACGTAAGGTGGTTGTATTTTTGGTAGGTTTTGGAATTATTACCTAAGGGTATTTAATTCAATACCCCTAGGCCAATATAACATGGTTTCAATGTTTTTCTTTTTCCTGCAAGTCATATGGGGTTCGAATCTTGGTCCCCCCTAGTGAGGATCAGTTGAACCTCCCATTTCAATAGTGATGCCAACACCTATTTGCCACAATTTATCTTCATTAATTCTAGTCAAAATCTCTAATGTGTCAGTGTTTCTCTCCACCACGCCACCCCAAACCTTCCCATATGCCACCTCTTCTCTTCACACCACTATCATGCAACCTAGGAATAACTTCACCATAACACTACTCAATTGAGTGTCACTACCCTATGGCCACCACAAATCAACCAAGGCTTGTACAATTTTCCTTAAAGAGGCATATTTTTATTTTTTCCATAAATTGCACATGGAGATTCAACTTTTTACTTCTTATAAGTGATAGAAATTTGGTTCCATCTACTTTGCTATTGTGTAATTCTTTTTTCTCCATCTTTCTATACTTTTCTAGAATATTCCTCTATCAATTTTTTTGTTTACTTTTTTTGAATTTTTTTACAAGGGATTATATTGTCCCACGATGTCTAAGTTTAGCAAACTTTTTTTGAATTTTATCAAAAAAATACAAGGAATGTAATGGTACACGTAATTTTTTTCCTTGGATAGCCTTTTTTCCTACAAAATTATGAAATCCACATGTTATAAATGGTTGATTTAGGATTCTAAAATGAGCATATTATAATAAAAAACTTGTATTTTTCTAGGGAGGCTATCTTATAGAATTATTCATTTTGGGGGATTAATTTTCTTAATTTTTATCATTTTTTAAGGTTGTAATGCATATATATTCTTATGGTCACCTCATGACATATGTAATAAATCTACAACAAACATATATTTATAAACACACTAAGATAAAGTACCATGTTTGATTTATGTTCTTTAGGGGGGAATTTTGCACATCCTATGGTGCTCATTCTTTGTATTTGCACTACTTAATAAACTATCATGTGGGTTATGTACATACCTTGTTATTTGTCATTCCAAATTTGTTTGGTGCGTTCCTCCACAGTAACAAAAAATTCAACATTCTAGCTTCATACATGTATACATTATTTTTGCACACCCTTTTACAAATTATTGTGCACATCATATTGGATGTGATATTTCTTCTACATTCATTTTCACACTCTTGTGTCATATCTCAATTGATTTAGCAATACCTCTCCCATATTATCATTATGGGGGGTATTGTCACATGTATATGTTAATGATTCCTTAGATTCAATGGAGAAATAGAGGACATCTTTTAATTTTTAGTTGATTGATATTCTAGAGATTTTGGTGCTTATGTGGTATTTAGTAGTGTACTTGAGGTCACTTGTGCAATGATTTTGTGCTTCCTTGATCACATTACCATTTATAATTCAACTTCACATAGTGTTTTTTCATTTGTTCCATCTATGTATATATGGTTGAGTAGTGTCCTTGAGGTCACTCAAATAATGTTTTATGCCTTTTTTATCCTCATCCACATTCATTGGAAGGTTAATTAATAGTAGCATAAATCAATTCTTTGATAGTGCTTACATATTATACATGCTATAGGAGTTATTCATCTTCATGTTCTTATCTTTTAGGAAAAAAATTCAAGAGGTTTATTCCTTCTCATTCTCTTTTTTGGAGAGGAGTTTTATTTCCCAGTAGGTTTTTTCCTTTTCTCTATTTATGATAATTTTTTATTGTACATGAGTATCTCATCAAGCCTACTTGTCAAGAATCATTTTTTACTAATTAGCGTAGTGTCAAAAATTGCACACCATTGCAATTTCACACTATGTTTTGTGTCAAATTTGGTGTCCCTTCCCTTTGTGTTTCTATAAGATCATTTTAGTCCTTATATTATTCTTTCTCTCTTTCAAGGTGCTCAGGCCTCCTTTTAGCATAAATTGTCTAAACACTAGTGCATTATGTCAATGTCCTACAGTAGTTTCTCATCTGAATATTGTTTCTAAGCATTTTCAACTTGTCACCTTCCCAAGTCTTTGGAAATGGCTTGGGAAAATTCCAATTGACTTTCCAACAATATTCTCTTCCCTTCTCATCATAATTTTGAATAGATTGTTTTGGAGTCTCTCTCTTGGCTCTCTTGCACTCTCAAGCTCACACACAACTTGTTGCAACTCTCTCTCAAGATACACAACTCTCTTAAAGATCTCTCTCTTAAAAAATTCTTATAGCTCTCTTTCTCTTTGGATTTCTCAAGCCTCTATAAGTTATATTATTCTAGTTTCTCATTTTTATTACAAGGATTTCCTTCATTTGTGCACCTGAGCACCTTGGGATCTTCACATCCCTTCTCTTTCATTTTATGCAGTTATATTAAGAACACACACATTATTTTATTTCTATATATCTATCTTGGATATTGTGGATGTATAAATACCAAAACATGGATTTGACTAAGGTAAATCCCCACATATCCCCAAAAATTTTCCCTCTTCTTTGTGTTTGCAAGTATTTTGAGAGTACTCAATCCCACAGAGGTTTGTAAGTGCTTATTTTTAAATTTATTTTTATTGCTCATTTAAACCATTTAAATATTACTTTATTTATTTATATTTCATCATGTAGAATTTTTTAATATGTTCTATATTTTTTTATCTTGTAGGTTAGTTGAACAAGTTCAAATTTTCATGTTTCCTGGGTATTTTGTTGCATGCTATTCATATGCATGATAGCACAACTTGTGAATAGTCGTGCAACACATTGGTGTCCTAGCGAATGACTTCGTCCTCTCAACCCTAGGTTCTTTAACATTTGTATTTTTCATTTATATACTCATTATTTTTATTTATCTATTACAATTATTTTCACCAATTTATTTTCTTTAAACATTTTAGTTAGTTATTTTTACTTTTCTATTTAAAAATAAAAACCCCTAGAAAATGATAACTAGTGTGGTTTTAGATAAGTTTAGAACCATTGGTTTATCATAGTGTAATAAATGAAATGTAATCTCAAAGGAAGTTTATTCTCCTTTTGTAATAGTGAAACAAGTTCTGTTGGTGTGAATAAAACTCGTGTACCTAGTTTATTCTTACTAGGGGACTTATTCATATGTTAAGTTTACTTAGGTCCCAAGATTCTTTCTAGAAGACTTAGTTGTCATGTATAGATCTTATCTTTTTGACTTTTATGTCAAGTTGGTTGTCTCATGTCAGAGGATTAATACACTTTTCATGATCTTGTCTAATCCTATGTCTCACCTTGGTTATATAATCAAGGGGTTCTCATACACTGTATATTGAATTCTTGGATATTCAATTCCTTTGTAATCTTGAATTTTTGCATATTGATCTCTTTGTACTTTCCACTTGGCCTCTAGATATTGGGTAGCTATTTCCATAGCTAACTCTAACATGGTATTAGAGCAAGTTGGGTGCCTTTAGATAGTCTTTTTGGAGAGATCTTGGTAGATATTAAAAATTTGAGTATGCTCTTCTTTTGCATCGTATGATGATCTAGAGAATTAGAAATGATTGATAGAAATAGGTCAGATTTTGGAGAGGGTTCCTCTTTGTGGCTTTGTATTGTAGGTTCATTTTGAAGCTTGTTGGTGCAAATATGAGCTCACCATTGAGTTTAGGGTGTTCAAGAAAGTTAGATTTTTCTTCTATTTCTTCTAAATCAGAAAAATGAGGCCAGATCTATGAGGGTTTGAAGTTGAAGAGTGATTTCTAGATCCAAAAAGTAATTGCAATTTTGGAGCATTTTGGGTCAAATATGACCCTGCAATCATGTCTAGAAGGCCCAAAACCCCCAAGATTGACTATCAATTCATCAAAATTGAAGCACTTCACTCGATACCCTAAAAAAAAATACTCCCCCAGGCCACATATGATCATACAATAAATTTTGCAAGGTCGCTAGTATGGTCACAAAAAAATTATTGGCAAATTTTAAAATAATTTCTGATTTTTTTGGAAAAATATTATCATTTTTTTTAGAAAATTTAATTAGAAATAAAAATACATTTTTTTTGTGTACCCTAATATGTAGGTTACTGTAGACCCTAAGCAACATGGTACTGCAGCTTATGCGGATTGCCATGTGGCCTCCCGGTTGTGGCCTCATGCATTGCCCCCTACCGATAGGTGAGCAAATTTTTAAAAAAATGACTGATAAAAGCATATAGTAGTGAGTGACACAGATTCTAATGGTCATTCCATCAAAATAAGAATATTCTATCTGAAATTCCGGTATTAGAATATTCATCCAAATTCTACGTGTTTCAAATATTCCTTGTCAAAAGCATATTCTGTTGGAAAATTCAGTCAAGCTTAGCCAATTTGTGATGACCATATAGCTGTCAAATTTAAGCCAATGAATAGAGAATATTTGTAGCATATTATTTGATGAGATCAACATTATGTCAAAAGAGCTTTGTAATTTTTCCACCCCCAGCATTTGAGTTTTCATTTTGAAGGGTGATTGTTGGAAATATGTGCCTCAATCCCACAGGCTGAAACCTCTGAAAGGGCCATGTCGATGTGACATCTTTTGTGTTTGGCCGATTAGCAGTTGAAACCTTGTTGAAATTATTCAGGTCGCTGTGACCTTGCTTCAGTCTCACCGAAGGAGCCTATCGCTATGACATTTCGTTCGGTATAACCTCTCACCGCCCATGGAGATCTCTAGCCAATAGGCCATTCTATCGTATATCGGGGAGACCCTTGGATGAAAGGCTTAGTTTAGGGTGAAGTCCCAACAATAGCTAAAGTCTCGCCGACAGTATTCACTCGGGGTAACCCAAAGGTCTCGGGGAGAAGTCTCAGCGAGAATGGAATGTCACACCGATGGGGATACAACTAAAGTCACCAGAGTAACTCAAGGCGATTGATATGAAGTCTTGGCGACTCGTGGGGTCTTATCGATAGTAGTATGGCTTCGGAGTAACATAAGAGATCTCGGTGAAACCTCTTGGCAATAGTTGAATGTCTTAGTGAAAGATGGATGCCGATGGAAATGCTAATGGCTTGGTATGACTTAGGACCTCGGTATAAGGTCTTGGCGAAAGCGATAAGTCTCACCAAATCTTGGATGCTTCAATATGACATGTTTGCTCGATGTGAGGTCTTAGCAAAAGATGAATGTCTTGCTGACCATTCGGTGCTTGATGTAACTTAAAGCCTTCAGAGTAAAGTCTCAACGATGAAGAAGTATGTTGTCGGTATGACTTGAGAACTCGGTATGAACTCTCTGTGAATGTGATAAGTCTTGTCGACTATTATTTGGCGCTCGGTATAACTTGAGACTTCGGTGGGATGTCCTGGAAAAAGCGATAGTCTCACCGATATGCATGCTGAGGTCAATACAAGTTGTAAGCTCGGTGGAACCTCTTGCCGATGGAAACGACTCTTGGCGACATCGATGATTGAGTCTTGTGGCATTAGGGAGACATGATTAGTGTCTCACCGACATGCCAACATAGGTTGATCACTTTGACCGAAAGAAGACCATCCTACGTGGTGTCTCGTGGACCAATCAGGGGAGCCGAATGGGAACCATTGGAAGACAGCTCATTGTGGCAGTTTTGAGAGGAAGCTCGACAGACATGGGCGACATGGATATACTCTGTATTTGTAGATTGTGACTGGTTCGATGGATCGACGGATTGCTGTGTGACTGTATGATTGGTGGATGAATTCTATTCTATAAAGACTATAACTTCAATGTTCTGTAACAAGGTTGTTCATGGTGAATGCTGCTGTAAACTGACATCAGAAAGATAAGTTAGATATATGTATGTAATCTTTATTACTGTAATACAAAGTGACTTCTCTTGGTGTGGTGGGTTTTTCTCCCGTAAGGGTTTTCCCACGTATATCTAGTGTTCATATGTGTTTGTCTATTTCTCTGTTTCAGTAATCTCTTTCTTGTGCATCTTAATTGGATTGTAATTGTAAAATTTAAAAGGTATCTCTGCATTCTTCCCTGAGGTTTTGACGTTAGGAGAATTGTTTCCGCATCTAATTTTCTTTACAAGTGGTATCAGAGCCTGGCCAATTGTGTTATCCTTGTGGGTATGTTGGGTTTTTTGTGTCAATTTCCATTCAATGGGAGTCTTGTAGAAGTTTGTCAATTTATAATTATAGATTGAGATGGATAGCACATTTAGAAAGATTGAAATAGAGAAGTTCAATGGCAGCAATTTTGAGTTGTGGAAACTCAAAATGGAGGATCTCTTAGTGGATCGTGATCTGTGGCTTGCTATGTCTGGAACTAAACCTACAGGAATGAAGCAAGAAGATTGGGACCTTGTAGATAGAAATTCTAAGGGGCTGATAAGGCTCTGTTTGGTAGACTTCGTTCTTGTGAATGTGCATGAAGAGAAGACTGCATCTTCCTTGTGGAAGAGACTGTCATCTATTTATCAGGGGAAGTCCTTGGTGAATAAACTGTTCCTGAGGAAGAAGTTGTACACTTTGAAAATGCAGGAAGGAGGGTCTGTTGCTGATCATTTAAATGCATTCAACATGCTGGTTGCACAGTTAACATCTATTGGTGTGAAGATTGATGAAGAGGATCGCTATATGCTGATATTGTGTTCTTTGCTAGATTCTTGGGATCACCTTGTGATGGCTATTGGGAGTACAACATCCAGTTTCAAGATGGAAGATGTTGTTGCTTCTTTGTTATTAGAAGAAATGAGAAGGAAATCTTCTTAGATGGCGAAGGAGGCCCTTGCTGTTAGAGGAAGGTCAAAAGAGAAAGGCAAGAAGGACAAGAAGTCCAAATTGAAATAAGAGGGGAGATCAAAGTCTTCTAGCAAGAAGTCCAAGGTGAAATACTAGAACTGCGGGCAACCTGGTCATGTCCGAAAGGATTGTAAAGAGGAGAAGAAGAAGAAGAAGAAGTATTCTTCCGACAATGATTCTTCTCATAGTGATGGAGACACCTTCATTGCAGCCTTGGCTACATAGGCATCAGATGATGTCTGGCTGATTGATTCTGGAGCATCTTTCCACATGACATCTCATAGAGACTGGTTCACAAAGTATGAAGAATACGATGGTGGAAAGGTGTACTTGGAAAGTGATTCAACTTTAGAGATTGTTGGCCGTGGAAGAGTTAGAATCCAATTCCCCGATGGAAGAGTGAAGGGAATCAATAATGTAATGCATATACTAGGTTTGGCTCGAAACTTACTTTCTGTAAGTATGCTAAATGATATTGGAGTGCAAGTCACGTTCTCTGGAAATGGCTGCAAGATGACTAGAGGCTCAATGGTGCTAGCAAGGGGTGCTCGTATTGGTACCTTGTACAAGTTGGATGCACATGTTGTTCAATGTAATAGTGTCTCTGTAAAGTCACATAAAGCTACTCATAGAGGTAAAGAGGGAAATGTTCTTAATTGTGTAAACTCTATGGAAGTTAAACTTCCAACAGAAAAGACTATGCTCTGGCATCATAGGCTAGGCCACATTGGTGAGAAAGGTTTAAAAACCTTGAAGAACCTAGTTGAGGGACTTGATGATTGTAACCTTGAATTTGAATTTTGTGAGCATTGTATATATGGAAAGTAGCACCATGTTTCATTTTATTTCAGTTCTCAAAAATCTTCTGGTTTGCTAGATTATATTCATTTTGATGTATTTGGTCCAGTGAATGTTCCTTCTTTGTCTATGTCAAGATACTATGTATCGTTCATTGATGATTATTCAAGAAGAACATTTGTTCATTTTTTGAAAAGTAAATCAAAAGTGTTTAGTTGGTTTAAGGAATTTAAGAACCTTGTACAAAATTAGACTGAAAGAAAAATTAAATGCTTAAGGACTGATAATGGCGGTGAATTTCGTTCTGATGATTTTGAGAGGTATTGTAAAGACCATGGGATTAAAGGACATAAGACTACACCTTATACTCCACAGCAAAATGGAGTTGCAAAAAGGTTCAATAGGACAATGATGGAGAGAGCACAAAGTATGCTAAGTAGTACTGGCTTGGAGGAGAAGTTCTGGGCTGAGGCTGTTGCTACTACATGTTACTTGATTAATCGTTCTCCAAATTCTGCTCTTATTGAGAAAACACCTTTGGAAGCTTGGTTTGGTAAGAAGCCCTCTTTAAGACATATTCATGTTTTTGGCTGTGAGGCATATGCTCATGTGCTGTATGAGAAAAGATCTAATTTGGAGAACAAGGCTGTCAAATGTATTTTTATTGGCTATAGTGCTAGCATAAAAGGATACAAGCTTTGGAATCCTGATACGAAGAAGGTTGTATACATCAAAAGTGTAATATTTTGTGAGCTAAAGCCTTCTACCTTAGATCTGCAGTCAGAGACAAAGTTAGAAAACAATAAGGATGTAGTTGTAATTCCTCTTACACCAGAGAAAGAGGAATTGAAAATTCAAAATGTACCTGAAACTGAGGAGAGCTCACGTAGTTCTGAAAGTTTTGAAGAAGAAGAAGAACCTCAACCTCAACAATTGAGGAGGTCAACCCAAGAAAGAAAAGAACCTGATAGGTATGGGTTCTCTTTAATAGATTCTACTTGTGCCTATGCTTTAATTTCTAGCACTGATGAGCCTCAGACTGCAAAGGAGGCATTTAAAATGTCTGATTCAGACTTTTGGTTGGAAGCCATGAATGAAGAAATGGCATCATTAGAAAAGAAGGAAACTTGGAGTTTGGTGCCCTTGCCTAAAGGAAAAAAAGCTATGGGCTGCAAATGGGTATTTAAAAGGAAGATTGGTCTGGATGGCAGTGTGGAAAAGTACAAGGCAAGATTGGTTGCAAAGGGTTATTCCCAGGTAGAGGGAATTGATTATGGGGAAATTTTTTCTCCTATAGCTAAGCTGACATCTATCAGATTTATTTTGTCACTTGCAACATCATATGACTTAGAGGTCGAACAGATGTATGTGAAGACAAAATTTCTTCATGGTGATCTTGAAGAAGAAATCTATATGTCCTAGCCTGAGCACTTTGTTGAGAAAGGTAAAGAGAAACTTGTTTGCAAGTTGAAAAAGTCTTTGTATGGGTTAAAGCAGTCACCTAGAATGTGGTACCAGAAATTTGATACTTTTGTATTGTCTTTGGGATTTGTGAGATCCAAATATGATCATTGTGTTTATTATAAAGCTGAAAGTGATCAAGTTCTTATTATTGCTCTCTATGTTGATGATATGTTGTTCATAGGCAATAGTAAGCTAATGATTTTTGATCTTAAGTCTCAGTTGTCTGCTAAGTTCGAAATGAAAGATCTTGGTGCAACAAGGTATATTCTGGGGATAGAGATAACCAGGGACAAGAAAGTAGAAAAATTTGGCTAAGTTAGAGTAAGTAGATCAAGACTATTCTAGAGAGATTTTGCATGAATGATTGCAAGCAACTAGTTGTTCCAGTCTTGTAGGGAACGAAGCTATCTATTGAAGACTATCCAAAATATCCTACTGAGATGGAGGAAATGACCAGTGTACCCTATGCTAGTGCAATTGGCAGTCTGATGTATGCAATGGTCTGTACAAGGCCAGACATTGCCCAAGCAGTGAGAATTCTTAGGTGGTTTATGGCTAATCCTGGAAGGACACATTGGGATGATGTGAAAAGAGTTTTCAGATATTTGAAGGGCACTTCATATTTTGCTTTGTGTTACCATGGGAACTTGGTTGAATCACAGAGGACTCTCAGTATTCGAGGCTATGTGGATTCTGATTGGGTAGGGGACATTGACAGCAGGAGGTCCACTAGTGGATATACTTTCATGTTGAATGGTGGTGCAATGAGTTGGATGAGTAAGCAGCAGGCTGTAGTCGTTTTAACCACTACAAAGGCTGAATACATGGCATCTACTCATGCTTGTAAAGAAGCAGTTTGGTTAAAACGTTTGTGTTCTACCATTGGTTTTGATGCAGGGAAAATAACTATTTTTTGTGACAGTCAAAGTGCAATTTTTCTGGCAAAGAATCCTACTTTCCATGCCAGGATGAAACATATAGATGTACAGTACCACTTTGTACGAGATATGGTGGAGGATGGAAAGGTCAGTTTGGAAAAGGTTGATACTCTAGAGAATGTTGCAGATACATTGACGAAGCCAATGAGCACATACAGGTTTAGGTGGTATGTCAGTTCGATGGGCCTTAGTGTCCATGATTTTTAGTAGGTTTGTTGTGCTCAAGAGGTGCCCGTGTGATCTTCATCAAGTGGGAGATTATTGGAAATATGTGCCTCAATCCCATAGGTTGAAACCTCTGAAAGGGCCATGTCGGTGTGACATCTTTTGTGTCTAGCCGACTAGCAGTTGAAACCTTGTTGAAATTATTCAGGTCGCTGTGACCTTGCTTCAGTCTCATCGAAGGAGCCTATTGCTATGATATTTTGTTCGGTATAACCTCTCACCGCCTTTAGAGATCTCTGGCCGACAAGCCATTCTATCATATATCGGGGAGACCCTTGGCTAAAAGGCTTAGTTTGGGGTGAAGTCCCAACGATAGCTAAAGTCTCACCGACAGTATTCACTCGGGGTAACCCAAAGGTCTTGGGGAGAAGTCTCAACGAGAATGGAATGTCATGTTGACGAGGATACAACTGAAGTTATTGGAGTAGCTCAAGGTGATCGATATGAAGTCTTGGCGACTCGTGGGGTATTTCCGATAGTAGTATGGCTTTAGAGTAACATAAGAGATCTTGGTGAAACCTCTTGGCGATAGTTGAATGTCTTAGCAATAGATGGATGCCGATGGAAATGCTAATGGCTTGGTATGACTTAGGACCTCAGTATAAGGTCTTGGCGAAAGCGATAAGTCTCACCAACTCTTGGATGTTTCGGTATGACATGTTTGCTTGATGTGAGGTCTTGGCGAAAGATGAATGTCTTGCTGACCGTTCGATGCTCGATGCAACTTAAAGCCTTCAGAGTAAAGTCTCAACAATGGACATGTGTCTCAGCGATGAAGAAGTCTGTTGTCAGTATGACTTGAGAACTTGGTATGAACTCTCTGTGAATGTGATAAGTCTTTCCGACTATTATTTGGTGCTCGGTATAACTTGAGACTTCGGTGGGATGTCTTGGTGAAAGTGATAGTCTCACCGATATGCATGTTGAGGTTGATACAAGTTGTAAGCTCGGTGGAACCTCTTGTCGATGGAAATGACTCTTGGTGACATCGATGATTGAGTCTTGTGGCATCGGGGAGACACGATTAGTGTCTCACCAACATGCCAACACAAGTTGATCACTTTGATTGAAAGAAGACCATCCTACGTGGTGTCTCGTGGACCAATCAAGGGAGCCGAATGGGAACTGTTGGAAGACAGTTCATTGTGGCAGTTATGAGAGGAAGCTCGACAAACAGGGGTGACATGGATATACTCTATATTTGCAGATTGTGACTAGTTCAATGGATCAACGAATTGCTATGTGACTGTATGATCGGTGGATGAATTCTATTATGTAAAGACTGTAACTTGAATGTTCTGTAACAAGGTTGTTCATGGTGAATACTACTGTAAATTGACATCAGAAAGATAAGTCAGATATTTGTATGTAATCTTTATTACTGTAATACAAAGTGACTTCTCTTGGTGTGGTGGATTTTTCTCCCGTAAGGGTTTTCCCACGTATATCTGGTGTTCATATGTGTTTGTCTATTTCTCTGTTTCAGTAATCTCTTTCTTGTGCATCTTAATTGGACTGTAATTGTAAAATTTAAAAGGTATCTCTGCATTCTTCTGTGAGGTTTTGATGTTAGGAGAATTGTTTACGCATCTAATTTTCCTTACAGTGATTTCAAACTCACATAACTCAGGCTCAAGACCTCCTTTTTGTGAGTTTTTTTTTATTTGGGGAAAAATTTTATGCTCTACGTAATGGTACAATCAAAATTTGATTTTGGTTTCTATATTTTTAAAAATTACATATTCTCACAGGTGTTACTACATTATTATCATTTTGGGAACTTTATGGGCTCCAATCTCACTCCTATGGTTACATTTTTGGGTGCAATTTTTTTGAAAGTGCATAATTTTTGTGTATATTTCAGTGGTGTGATCATATTGGTCTCATTTTATAATAGAATTTTACTTGAGCTTATGGATAATTTTGGAATCTTTAAGCACTAAGATCAAGTCCACTTTGTTGTTTTGGCAAGTGGCATCTATAAATGCACTAAGTATAAAGTGCCATAATCATATATTTCTAGGGGGTCTCATGATTGAATAATTATGAAGTAATCTTTCACTTTTTTTTATTTGAGTCTCTTGATTGTTCTATTTTGTGACTAAAGTTAGGAAGTTTATCATGGCTATCACAATGCATCCATCTATAATTGAATTTAATAGAGGAAACTATAAGGCTTGGTGAGATGGTATGATGAAGCATTTCAAATGGCTTAACCTCTTGCCCTACTTCTATGAAGTGTTTCCTAAGCCACCAAATGATTGGGAGAATAGAGAGTGGTATCTTAAGACTAGTTATATTCTTGAAACTATGTGTCTTAATGTTGATACCAACACAAGGGAGATCCTCTCATATTTTAAGTCTCCTATTTCTTCTTGGATGGAAATTTGGTTCATGTATGGAGATCCAAATAACGATCCACTCCTAGATGATTTTGTTTTGGATATGAAACTCCTCTAGATGATTGTGATAATATTCCATATGATGAAGATACATTAAATTTTTCAACTATTAGAAAAGTATTAAACTTCAAAGGACCATCATATCTTCAACTTCTCCTTCAGAGACTTCATGTACTCTAGCATCAATTAATATAAGTATTCACACTCAAGAATCTTGTGTGGACACATCATTTGGGGACAAAAAATATACTCCTGTGACATGCATTGAGATCTCATCTCCTTTGTCTTTTGTTGTACCTAATGTTTCTTGTGTTGCCACAAATTTGGCCTCTTGTGATTCAGTACAACAGGATCTACATCATCTTCCAATTACATCTACTTGGGATGCATACTTGACAAAAATTGGTGGGTTGTTTTTTGAGTCTCACATTTTAGATTTGGGAGAAACAATTTATTGCATACATCTTCTCTTTTATGGAGATGCTCCTTCTTTATTTGTTGCGAGGGGATACTCTGACTCTCTTGATCATTCTTTGCAGTTTGATGGGAGTGTGGATACTTTTGGATAACATTTGGAGGAGGATTCTTTGTCTTTATAGGAAGTATTTTTGTCTTTCGATTGTGTTCTACATTCATCTCTAGGAGATTTTGGATTGACATCTTCAACAGTGTGGTCTAGAACACCTATTAGGAGTGATTCAACTTTCAATATTGACATGGAGACACTTGAGCATAGTTCAGAGACATCACATCTCATTCTTCTTTCCACATATTCCTTTCAAGAATGGGAAGACATCTTTCATATCATCTTGGTTTTGTTTCTTCCTAAGGGGAGGAATGTTGTTCAACAATATTGCATCATCTTCAACATTTAATGTCGAGCTTCTACCATTGTAGGAGACTTACCATTGAGAGGGGTTGCACGGTCTCTCTTCTTGTCTCTTATGGGGGGTATTTTTCCTCACATGGGATTTTGTCCTTCTAATTCTTCATTAAGATCATTTTGTACTTCATCTCTCTTTTGGGGATGTGTTTTATCCCACTTGGTTTTCTCCTTTTCTTTGTTTGTGAGAGATTGCATTTACATTTGTACATGGGTATCTAACATGCCCTAGTATTCAGGACCCATCCTTGCATCTCTGGATCAATTGAATAATAATCTGCTCCCTAAGTTTCACTTAAGGGGGTGTGTTGGTGTGAATAAAACTCTTGTACCTAGTTAATTCTTACTAGGGGACTTATTCACATGTTAAGTTTACTTAGGTCCTAAGATTCTTTCTAGAAGACTTAGTTGTCATTTCTAGATCTTATCTTTTAGACTTTTATATCAAGTTAGTTGTTGCATGTCATAGGATTAAGATACTTATCATGATCTTGTCTAATCCTATGTATCACCTTGGCTATATAACCAAGGGGTTATCATACATTGTATATTAAATTATTGGATATTCAATTTCATTGTAATCTTGAGCATTGCATATTGATCTCTTTGTGCTTTCCATTTGGCCTCTAGATCTTGGGTAGCTATTTCCATAGCCAACTCTAATAGTTCCTACTTTATAATTAGCTTTATCCTTAATAATTACTTAAGGATGGTTTTAATTTTTAATTTTTTCCATATCTATCTTGACTAGATCTTATTCACACTATCCTTAAGCTCAATTATAGAGACTTCTTTGATTTTATCTCATCTCATGTGGAATCTACATGTCTACCTGAGTCCTACCTTCTTACCTCCTCATCCTTTCCTTTATACATAGGGCTCATTTTTATATTTTACAATTTCTTTTTGTATGATGATTTTCTCTTACATATTCTTGTTTTGTGGAATTCTCAATTTTGCAAGTTTATCTTGGTTGCTCCAACATGGATGCATTTGGTGAATCGCAACTTGAACAATTTACCTAAGCATAAGGTTTTTAATATCTCCTATGAATCAAAAAAAGGTTAAAATTTGATTCTTTATATGAGAATTGATTTCTTATAGGAAATGTGCTTCAACCTTGCATCTTAATGTTAAGACACAAAAAGAGTAATTTCAAGCTATAGAACAAAAAAGTTTAATTTTTATGCTATAAAATTTATCTTTATCCTTAAAAATATTAGAATGAGTTTTAATTGGAAAGCTAGCTATGAGGACATAGATCTCTTTGATATATATATATATATTATATATATATAATGAGATTAATTAACTTCTCAGTTCAAAAGTTATGGCCTCCAAAATTTGGGCCTCCCACATAAAAAATGTAAGAACATATATGCCACATAAGAGAGATGTAAGAGGAAGTTACACCTATTTACCAATTTATAAAACATGTTATGCCATGTCATAAGACATATTTAGAGGGAAATTTAATAGAGCCAAATAGAGTACCTAATTTAGTGAGTGGATTATGATGATCTTATAGTTGGTGGAAGGAATATGTTATTTTTAGCCTTGGAGTCATCTTGGGATTTGGGTCTTGGATTTCTAACAAAATATTTGGGTGCCACATTTTGGATGTTTTTATATTATGGTCTAATACTTAAAATTTTATGATAATGTATTTATTCTTCTATTTATTAGGTGCTTGAGATGAAGGTTTCATAGTTATTTTTGTAGTTACTATTTGTTAGAGTAATAATGTATTATCTAATAATTAATTAATCTTTAATTGATTATTATCCTAATTCATTTAATGCACTTAAGCTAAACTTAGGAGCATTTTTTTGTTTACTAATGTATACCTTGGAATTTATCCTGCTCTAATGCACAAAATAACTAAGAAATGTGAAATGATAAGATACCAAGGACACCTCAAGATTAGCCAAAAGAGTGATATAACGAAAAGGAAAATAAATAAAATGAAGTACAAACAGTTTCACCTTCCTTGCTGTTGATATCTCTTTGATTGGCCCTTGCTTGGAATGGTTTGTGTGCTCCTTAGATGATTGCTTGAGTGACTAAATGCAAGATTCAATATGCAAGATGATTAAAAGAGATGGCTAAATGATGGCAAAGGATTGAGGATGCAAATTGGCAGCATGTAGTTATGAAAATACAAGGTGGTCCAAATGCCCTTGAGGAGTGGGTATTTATAGCAGAATTTGAATTCTCTAGAGAATTCAACGATCAAGATTGATCCAACAAGGCCAAGATGAAGGGTTATGGTGGGTTGAGAACCCACAAGCCCTCACATCTTGACATGTGGATGGTGAAGTGGACAAGAGGATATGAGGTGTAAGTGAGGTGTCAAGAGGGTACATGAGGTGGAAAAATGACATGCACCTTGGGGAGTGAGGAGATTTCCTCAAAAAGGGATTCCTTGTCCCCAAGTGGGAGTGAAAGGGACATTTGAAGAATTTTGGAATTCCTCAAAAATCTACATAGGAAAAGGAAAGGTGGTTGGGGATATAAATGTGAATTACATTCCTAGGATGATCTAGAGGGTAAAAGGTGGGCTCCAAAAAGGTGGGACTTGGTCACATGTGGAGATTGTGACAAGTCCAAGGTTCTAGAAGCCTTGGAAGGATAGAATGTGAATTAAAAATTCACATATAAAAGAGGGGAATCTAGGATAAATAAAAAGGAATTAAAAATTTCTTGGGGAAGAGTTGACCAAAGTACTAATTAGGTTTGACTAATCAGTAATTAGAGGATAATTAGGGGTTAATTTAGGATTAAAAGCCAACTTGCAAAAGTTGTAGGATGTGACACATCCTAATCAAGGATTAGGCATGTGCACATCCTTAATGAAGAGATTAGGAAATGGATTAGGATTAGATGAAAATGACATGTAAGGAATTAAATAAATGTAATATTTATTTAATTCATTTGATGAAAAAAAAGATTTAGGAGGGTAGGTATTTAATTATTAATTAAATACTTTAGGGGTTTGGCAGAATTAAAGATATTAATTAAATAATAGTAATATTACTTAATTAATTCGGATAAGAGGATGTTTAGGCGAAAAGTGATAAATTTGGATAAATTAAGTGTCCAAATTTAGATGTCTACATTTTCCCCTCTTTGAGATGGTGCTATGAAGTAGCATCATTTCAAAGAATATTAAAATATAGAACCTAGAAGAAGATGGTTAGATTGGAAAAGATGCCCCAGTCATCAAAGGGATGACTAGGAAGAAAGACGATGGGGGTGAAGATGAAGAGTAGGGATGAAGGATGCCCCCTCAAGAGGACATGCAGGTTCAAGAGAACACGGGTGGGCTCTCGAAATAGATGATGTGATGCAAGGGGAGATGAGGAAGATGATGCAAGGTGATGGACAAGAGAGAAGGAGAAGCGATAGGAGATGGATAAAACACAAATGGATTTGAGGACAAAAGGTGATGTTGCCCCAGTCAAGGTACAAGCCAAAATGGGTTGATGATGGATGGAGTGTTGTCAATGAGGGAATGAAGGATCTTGAAACAAAACAAGGATAGGGAAGGATACATCCCACTGAGTGGTATTGATGAGGGAAGGATACATCCCAAAACACCACTAAAGGATAGGGAAGAATACCTCCCGATGATGATGATGAAAGTGTTGTTGATGAGGGAAGGATACATCCCAAAACAACACCATAGGGATAGGGAGGAATATCTCCCGATGATGATGAGGATGAAAGTGTTGTTGATGAAGGAAGGATACATCCCAAAACAACACCAAAGGGATAGGGAATGATACTAATGGATGATGAGGATGGGTCAAGGCTGGTAGCGAGACTGGGGACAAGACCAAGGATTTGATTAGGTGATTTGTGTGAGATTGAACAGATGAGGAGAAGAAGGATCTTAAGATTTGGTTCAATATCTAGAGATTTGGACGGTAGATGGACTAAAACTCAGATTAGGGGTTTGGTTAAGCTCAGAGTGGGAGTAAATTAAAGCTCAGATGAGGATTGGATCGAAGACTAGAATGATTGAAAGATATGATTGGATTGATTCTACACCGAGTTTCGGGGTTTAAAGGGCGTAAGGTGTTGACAATAAGATTTTTCCCGATTTGACAATTTTCAAAGATTGTTAAATTTTGCCATTTTAGGAAACCTCATGGATAGACTTTTGGGAGTCCAATTTTTTTCCAAGAAATACCCAATATTGAGATAGGATGAATTGCCAACTAACATCCCAAATTCGAGATATGCATTTCGAGTTATGAGCGAAAACAATTTTGTAAAATGTTGGAAAAAAATATTAAATTGCAATTTTGAGGGTCAAGATGAAAGTTTGAGGCCCCGAAAATGGGTCAAAATGGGTTCCAATAATTTTTTTTATCCACTCGTTATCTCGTCACGCAACTACCCATCAAATTTCAGCTCAAACAGACACCCAAGTCAAAAGTTATGGCCTCCGGAAGTTTTGGTGTAAAAATCAAAAATCAATTTTGAAAATTTCAAGACATGGGTTTTGTTCAGGAGCAAAAATAAGGAACTGGGTCGGAATCGGTTTTTTGAAAAAGAGAGTAAAATTGTGCATTTGGGGGGGTCAAAGGTTGGCGGGGAGGCCAGCTACCGCCCGCTTCGCTGCCCATTGGGCGCCCCCTCTTGGGGTGGTCCCCTGCTAATGCATGACTAGCTCGGTGAGGCGGTCACTAATGGAACCATGCCTGTAGCCCATCTGGCGGGAAGCCCTGGCGCGTGGCCGAGTCAGGCCCTTGGCGGCAAGCCCCGCTGCCCCCAGGCAGGCTCCAACCAACGGGGTCAAGAAAGAAAGATGCAAGCAAGAGAAAGGATGAAGAGAGAGGAAAAAAGATGGAGGATGGGGGATACATGCAAGATGATGAAATGGAAATGAAATGCAATCCTAATGCATTTGTTAAAATTGATTTTTGCTATAGCATAAGACACAAGATGCTGGTATGAAGAACCAAGGTGGATTGGCTAATGCATGAAACAAACACAACAGACAAGAAGGCTATCCCACACCCCAAAGTCGAAGACCTTGGTCGCTAGGTATTGAGATAACCCTAGCACAAAAGGATGCTGAGCCAACACAAGACCTCGGGGATCTTGGTGGGTACTACGTGGGACAACCAAGAAGCACAATCAAACAAAAAAGAAAGATATGCCCCTATGTTTGACCAATCAAAACACACCATAATATGAGGGATTATGGCGGCCTTGACAAGTGATGATAGGGAGCTCAAATGATAAACAAAAGCCAAAAGCATCAAAAGATCACAATCAATTTCAAATGTCCTTTGCCATAGGATCAAGGGGATAGATGGGATTGATGAGGTCTGTTAGGAAGAATGCATCCTGTTGAGACCAAAGATGACGGATACGAAACTAAAAGATTGTTATGACGTGGGATGTTCAAAATCGATTGGATCTCATGATACAAGTGGATCTCATTTGTGAAGAACTGGCTAGATAAGGGCATAGCTTGATGGCACGACACAAGGAAGACAAGACATGGGACTGACACACCCTAAGGACCTAGGGGCTCGGGGGCCGATCAAAGATTAGCCTTGCCTACGTGAAAGCGCAGAGCCCTCGTAGTTCAGTAAAAGGTGGATGACTGACCAAGATGGAGACATTGATGGATGGTAAAGATAGGATGGACAAAAGGAGAAAGACCGATGATAGATGATAGAAGAGCAAAGTGAAGATCTATGATGGAACCCCGGGGGCGGATCAAATGATTGACCTTGCCTACATGAAAGCGCAGGGGCAATGTAGTTCGACAAAAAAAAAAAGACCAAAGGCAAACAATGGACAAAAGATGATAAAAAGATGGGATCGATACAACAAGATAGAATAGACTTGTTGGATTGGATTGGATGATGATGATCACATAAAGCTCAGGGAGGGGATAGTTATCCAAAGCAGTAAAATGACTTGGGAGGATGATATGATAGATAGATGAGTGATGAAAAGTGATAGGAGATTGGAAAGATGTGCAAGATAAGTAGGGGTGATGATGATGAGATAAATGACATTGGGTTGCTTGGGGGGAGGCCTATAGCCAGATACCAATGACAAGGGATGGGATGGGATGGGATGGGATGAGGATAAAGATGGAAGATTGAATAAAGATATAGGGATGGCGGAGGGGAGGGATTGTTTGGATGGATGAGAATATAAGGATTGGGAGATGAAAGGGATGCTAGGATAGCTAGATACGAAGATAAGGATGGTGAGATGGAAGGGATGTTGTAATAGATGGATAGGGACAAAAGGATTGGGAGATGAAAGGGATGCTAGGATAGATGGATACGAAGATACGGATTGGGAGATGGAAGGGATGCTATGATAGATGGATAGGGAGATGAAGGGATGTTGTGATAGATAATGTCTCCAAGGACTATGTTACAAAGGAAGCAGATGCCCCCACTCTAGATATGTCATATATGAGGAGGCATGAGGGATAGAAGACAAGTGGATGGGAAGATAAAGGAGATAACTAGATGAGGATAAGATGGGTGAGTAAGGAATATGATAGAGCATGGATGAAGGGAATGTATACCAATAGGTGTCCAAAGCATGCATAGATAGGTGCCCCTATTTTGATCAAGATCACAAGAAGGATGGAGGGAATGGGAGATAAATGAGATATGATGGTAGGATGCAGAAGATAGGTGGGATGGGGGGATTTATGAAGATGACAGATAACAGGAAGATGGGTACATAGCTAGAAGCATAGTGGATGGAGGGAATGCATATCAGGAAGTTGCCTCCAAGTGTAGATAGGGATTTACGTATAACGTCTGTTTGCCAGGTTTTCATCATGGTACTTATCCAAGGTGCTTGTTTGCCAAGTTTTCACCATTGGATGGATTATTTCTCTTTACTATTTTGTTTTGTTTTGTTTTTTTTTTTTTTGACATTTTTTTTTTGGATAGCAGGGGGATGAAAATAGATAAGGATGGGGATGTGGATAAAGGAATTTAGAAGATACATGATAAGGATATGGATGAAGGACTCAAGTATCAAGTTCTATATGAGGTATTAAGAGCCCATGTTCGAACTGACTATTGGATGTTGGTACAACCTTATGCATGAGGATGAATTAGAGGGATTTGATGGGGTTGATACATGGGATAATGGATGGGATGCTGGGAAGGGTATGGATAGAATGATGGGGTGGATATGTGATGGGGAGATGTGTTCAGGACCAACATTGGCACATGTGGTGGTGGATGTGGAAAGATAATAGGATTAAGGGATGAAGAATGTGGGGATAATGGAGAAGATGGAATGGTGAATTTCGGGACATAGGGACCCAAAACGGACTTAGGAGATGAAAGGGGTGTATGATGAGCTTTTGGATTAGCGACTCTGGATGTTCTTACAGATTTTTCATGTGATGGCATTGCATCTTTTTTCTTTGGGATCCACATGGTTTTGATCTTTGCTTTGGTGGGCCTTTGCGGCCTACAGATTTGATGTAGATTTAGATTTTTCTTCTCTTCACCACGTCTTTTGGAGGGGACGTGAGGAGCCTTAGATTCATGTGGATGCTTGGATTTATGCATTTTTTCTTTAACAACCAAAGTGCTTTTAGTAGCAATGGGATGGGTGTGAGGAGAAGGATGATGTGAAGTGATGGGGGTAGGAGTATGGGGATTATGTGTAGATGGAGGATGTTTAGGTAAGTGCCTTTGTTGATCCTGATTAGGATGTTTATGATGGATGAGATGGATAGGTGATGAATGGATGAAAGGATGGATAGGATGAGATGGAGGAGGTGATTTTGGGAGATAAGGGCCCAAAATAGACGTAGGACCTGGAGAAACAAGGGCATGGTAGATGGGGATTGGAGATGGTAGATGGAGGGATGTAAGGCCCAAAATGGATGGAGCAGATGGAGGAAGATGGATGGTTGTTTTGAGGCGATACGATAGAGGAGGAGGGATGGCAACATATGATTTGGTGGAGCAATGGGAAGAGCCGACACTTATTTTGGAAGAGGCTTGTTGAGGACGTTTAGAGGTTGTACCAACATTTTTAGATTGCGAGTCATGAGTAGTACATCCAAGACCTTGCGGATACAAATGTTCTTTAGCTTGGATGGGCTCTATAATACCTTGCTCATGAAGGCCTAAACCTTTTCCTTGATAGTTCATTCTCTGGAGCATTCGATCTAGGATAGGATTTTTTTTATTCTGGAAGAATGATGCGAGTTCATTATTAGGTGGAAGAGGAGGGTCGGTGTATATGCTTTTTTTTTCTTCTGTGAGGAGACCACCATGGAGGAATGTGAGAGTACCAAGGGGATATGCAAGCGGTGTAGGGATAGCAGTTTTAGGCGATGATGGGGGATCATGAGAGGGAGATGGTGAGATAACAGCATGTGGATAGGGGATATCAGGAGAGGGATTAGGGGATATGATAGGATCTGGATTTGTGGTAGTGGGCTCATGCGATGGAGATGGAGATGTAGATGGAGTGGTGGAAGATTGAATGACAAGGGGATCATGGGATGGAATGGATGAGGGACTGTGATCTTGAGGTGGACTAGATGGGATGGTAGGATCTTGATCTGGAGAAGGGGATATGTTGGCATGCTTTGGATTAGACTCTTGGCATGACTCATCATGTGTGGGAGGCATGGTAATGGAGTCTTGTTGGGACTCTTCAAGTGGGGAAGATGGAGGGATGGAAGATTCATTAGGTTCATTGGAATGGGTTTTGGTGCTACTAGGAGTGGGAGGAGTGGATTGGATTTTGGGGGATCTAGGAGTAGAGGGAGTGGATTGGAATTGGGTGTCTTCGATGGATTCAGTGGTTCTTGGAGTAGGAGATAGGGGTTCAATGGATTTAGTGGGTTCAATGGTTTGATCAGTGCTAGTGGTGGTAACAACAATAATAGGTGCGGTATGGAGAAGGATATCATCACTAGTGACCGTGGATGATGGATCTAGATGGCATGGTTCCATGACTTCAAGATGTGAAGTTGGGGATGGCTTCTTTGTAATGAGTCCTTGGAGAACTTATGAAATGAGAGACTTGCATATGGTTGGCTTGGCTAGGGTGGTAGAAATGGATGAGGGGTTATGGATTGGTGGACTAGGGTTAGATGGAAGAATGGGATTGAATGTAGGACTATGAGTAGATGGGGGATTAGGATTGGATGGAGGAATAGGAGTAGATGGATGAATGGGATTGGACGGAGGACTAGGAGTAGATGGAGGACTAGGATTGGATGGAGGGTTAAGGTAAGGATATTGGAGTGGTGAATTAAGATAGGGAGACATGGATTGTGGATTAGGACAAGAGGATATTGGTGGTGTAGTGGGACAAGAGGATGTGGGGGATGGATTATAATAAAGGTATTGGGATGGTGGATTAGGATGAGGAGACATGGATGCGGGATTAAGGTAAAAGGGTGCAGATGTAGGATTAGTATGGGAAGATTGGGAAAGAGGATTATGATAGGGGGACATGGATGGGGAATTGTAATAGGAGTATTGGGATGGAAAATTAGGATAAGAGGATGTAGATGTTGTATAAGAGGATGATGTAGATGAAGGACATGACAAATATGGGGATGAAGAAGATACTGGATATCCATTGTCAAAGGTGGCATAAGGAGCATGATTAGGCATGGATGAAGACATAACGGGATAACTGGAAGGGGTGATTGGATTGTGGAAAGTGGGTGGAGAAAGCTTACTAGTGACGATAGCATCAAGGGGATCTATGTCATATTCTTCTTGATCGACAAGACTTTCGTTATCGTCGTCCACATAATTAGGGTTTCCCTTGACTACTATTGATGGAGGATGAGGATTCATGATGATGAAAGGATAAATAGAATGGATAAAAGGTTTTGGATGGGAACAGATTAAAGCTCAAATCAGGATTTTGGTCAAGCTCAGATCAGGATTGGACAAAAGCTCAGATTAGGATGATTGGATGATGCGATGGGATTGATTTTGATTTTGATGGGATCGGATTTGGATTTGGCAAGATTGGATTTTGATTGAATTGGATTATTAAGATCAGTAAGATAGCATTGGTTGAACGGATGTGATTTGATTGATTGGACAATTTGATCGAATGATTGATTTTGATAGATTTGGATTATTGGATGGATATGATTGGATGATGAAAGATGTGAGAGGGACCTTAAGTTTGATCAAAGGAAGTTACCCTTAGTGGCCTAGAGCTTTGATTGATTAAGAGGATGATTACAACACTGAATCCACCTTAAGGTAAGAATGGATTGATTGGGCCGAGGATGATAAATTACGACACCAAATTCACCTCAAGATGGAAGCAAATTGATTGGGGTCGAAGTTAAAGACTAGTAATCAAATTCAAGTGCTATGGTCAACTCAGGTAACCACCTTGTAATACAAGTTTAAGGCAGTTTGGTTATGAGTGGTGTTTGGTGATGTAAACGATAAAATTATGATGTTTGTTAGGTGAGGGTATGGACTTTTGAATGGAATATGAGGAAATTAGAATGAATGGGTGGATTGAAAATGATTACGAAGAATGAGTGGGGATTTATAATGGTTAAACAAAGGTTTGGAATGATGAGAATGGAGGTTTAAATGGATCAAATGAAGGTTTTGAGAGGCTTAGAGTGACAAAATGGAGACTTAGGGTGATGAGATAATGGTTGGGGACGATTAAATGGTGATTTAGAGGCTAAATGAATCCAAATGGGGCAATTTCAGGTGTTTAGGAGGGCAAATCTGCCCCTTTGCAGCAAAGATCAGGGCGTTGACAACAAAATCAGGGGCGTAGATAGCTTTCTACAGTAAATCAGGGGCACTGCCACCTTTCTGCAGTAAAATCAGGGGCGCTGCCGCCCTTCTACAGTAAATCAGGGCACTGTCACCTTTCTACAGTAAAATCAGGGGCGTAGACAACTTTCTGTAGTAAATCAGGGGCGCTGCCGCCTTTCTGCAGTAAAGCAGTGTTTGGTTTTGATGGCAATGGCTATGGCAAAGACACAAAATGATAAAGTAAGGCCAAAGTACCAAAAATTTGACAGATTTTTTACAAGAAAAAACTTCAAGCAAGCACAATCCTATGATTAATATTAAGGGTATGGCAAGGCAAGGTCTTAATCTAGGATGCACAAGGCTTCTAGGGAGTCCTCGATATGCTCTCGGTATGTGAGGCACAACCGTGAACACCAGTCCATCACAAGTGTGAGTCGGGAACCCCAGCGAGATACTGAAAGGCTCGAACCAACTCTTCACGTCTATCTAGGTATCACCCTAGCTTCGACGCTCCACCAATTATGACGTGACTAGATTGGGGTACAACTTTCATTCTCCCCCCTTTATATACCCAGCTGGTACGTGTGGTTGGAATCATCCCTTGGGGGTGATGAAATCCCCAAGCAGGTCCCACTAAAAAGAAGACACTAACCGTTTCCAACTAGTCCCCAGGCTCACACGAAGTGCAAGGGGAAAGTGAAAAAAAATTAATGCCCCCTTGGGTAACACAAAAATAAACAATCGCAGCAAGCAATGAAGTTTGTTCCCCCTAATTAGACTATGTTTCAAAACAATAAGGATATTTTTTTGTAAATCTAATCAAATGGATGGCCCTGCAAATAGATGTTAGTTGTTTTCTTCTTCGCTCTTGATCAATAACGCCCTAATACGCTACAAAAGGTTAGTGAAAAACAACAATATTCTTGCCAGAACGATGTTAGAGAGTTATGACGTGAAAACAACAAAAAACTAGAGCAAAAATGAAGCCAAAATGCCTATTTTACCTTCCAAACTGTGCTGTTTTGGGGTGTCGCCGCCTTTCTGCGAGGGCGCTGTCGCCTTTCTGCAGGGGCGCTGTCGCCTTTCTGCGAGGGCGCTGCCACCTTTCTGCAGGGGCGCTGCCGCCTTTCTGCGAGGGCGCTGCCGCCTTTCTGCAGGAAAATTTGTCAGAATTTAAAAAAAAAAAAAGTTGTGCCCCTCCCCCTGCAAGAAAAGTGTTAGAAAAACTTCCTAAATATATCCCTAATGACAACAAACGTGTTAGAAGAAGATAAAATTTCAAATGCGAGGTGCTGCCACCTTTCTATAGTGGCCAAGAGGGCGCTGCCGCCTTTCTGCGGTAAAGCAGAGGGCGCTGCCACCTTTCTGCGAGCTTTTCCTGCAAAATCCTTAACCAAAAGGGAAAGTTAAATGTAAGACCCGTTTGTGGGTCCCGCCGGGCGTTCCAGAAGTATATACCTTGGAATTTATCCTGCTCTAATGCACAAAATAACTAAGAAATGTGAAATGATAAGATACCAAGGACACCTCAAGATTAGCCAAAAGAGTGATATAACAAAAAAGAAAATGAATAAAATGAAGTACAAACAGTTTCACCTTCCTTGCTGTTGATATCTCTTTGATTGGCCCTTGCTTGGAATGGTTTGTGTGCTCCTTAGATGATTGCTTGAGTGACTAAATGCAAGATTCAATATGCAAAATGATTAAAAGAGATGGCTAAATGATGGCAAAGGATTGAGGATGCAAATTGGCAGCATGTAGTTATGAAAATACAAGGTGGTCCAAATGCCCTTGAGGAGGGGGTATTTATAGAAGAATTTGAATTCTCTAGAGAATTCAACGGTCAAGATTGATCCAACAAGGCCAAGATGAAGGGTTATGGTGGGTTGAGAACCCACAAGCCCTCACATCTTGACATGTGGATGGTGAAGTGGATAAGAGGATATGAGGTGTAAGTGAGGTGTCAAGAGGGTACATGAGGTGGAAAAAGGACATGCACTTTGGGGAGTGAGGAGATTTTCTCAAAAAGGGATTACTTGTCCCCAAGTGGGAGTGAAAGGGACATTTGAGGAATTTTGGAATTCCTCAAAAATCTACATAGGAAAAGGAAAGGTGGTTGGGGATATAAATGTGAATTAAAAATTCACATTCCTAGGATGATCTAGAGGGTAAAAGGTGGGCTCCAAAAAGGTGGGACTTGGTCACATGTGGAGATTGTGACAAGTCCAAGGTTCTAGAAGCCTTGGAAGGATAGAATGTGAATTAAAATTCACATATAAAAGAGGGGAATCTAGGATAAATAAAAAGGAATTAAAAATTCCTTGGGGGGGAAGAGTTGACCAAGGTACTAATTAGGTTTGACTAATCAGTAATTAGAGGATAATTAGGGGTTAATTTAGGATTAAAATCCAACTTGCAAAAGTTGGAGGATGTGACACATCCTAATCAGGGATTAGGCATGTGCACATCCTTAATGAAGAGATTAGGAAATGGATTAGGATTAGATGAAAATGACATGTGAGGAATTAAATAAATGTAATATTTATTTAATTTATTTGATGAAAAAAAAGATTTAGGAGGGTAAGGTATTTAATTATTAATTAAATACCTTAGGGGTTTGGCAGAATTAAAGATATTAATTAAATAATAGTAATATTACTTAATTAATTCGGATAAGAGGATGTTTAGACGAAAAGTGATAAATTTGGATAAATTAAGTGTCCAAATTTAGATGTCTACAACTGAAATGATCTATTAATAGATCATTTTGTCTCATCACATAGGATGATGACACTTGTCATGATCTAATCCCTTTATAATTTAGGGTTGCTCTTATAAAGAACTCACTCTCATTGTATTATCTAAATGAAGATCTCCTTGAATACTCTTGAGGTTTATTCTGTAAGTTTTTCTTGTCGAGGAATAATAAATCATTATTTGCAACTCTCTTTGTGTAGAAGGTGTTTTTGTTCATTGTTTGATCTTGGTATCGTGTTTATTGACAATTCTAACACTATTATTTGTTAGAATTATTCTTCATATTTTGTTGGTGATATTCCTGTAAAGGTTTAAACTCTAAAAGTGTATTGTAACCATTGATTATTGAATAATACATTGATTTACTTTGGAGTGTGGGGTTTTTTCTCTTAAAAGGGTTTTCTCCATGTCAAACATTGTGTTATGTTATATTTTTTGTGATTATTTTTTTATAATTATATGAATAATCTATTTTTTTATGTATACCTCTTATCATAGATTAGTATAGGAAGTGTATTATGCACCTCTACTTCATTTCAATTTTGGGAATATTTTTTTGTTTTTGAATCCTTGGTATCCTCCCTCCCATCCCTAGCAAGATTATTCTACTTCAATCCTTATTTGAATAAACCTTTCTTATTTACCTTTTCAATTATTATTTGATTCTTATCTATGTGTTATTGGCAACCCCTTGGCAAAAAAAATACATGCATCTTTTGAAACTATAAATTACTTTTACACCACTTTTACCTAATTTTTTGTTGAAATGAAATTATATTTTGAGCTTCTTAGGTCAATCGATTTGGAAAGGAATGGTAATTGTTGGTATCAAATTCTAGATTATGTTAAAACCCCTTTCAAGTGATGCAAGTATTTTGGATATGGTAATGCTTCCATGCTTTTTTAAAGAAGGGACAATTGTGCTTCCCAAATTCCTCAAGAAAAAAACATGTTTAAATATTGCCTAGTGGCAAGGAGGTAAGCCTCACTACTTTTGGGTTGGTGTGCATAATGGCGAGGAGGATATAATTTCCTTATAGATGGATGAGAATAAGACTAGTTCCTTGGAAAAGGCTTCTCCTTCCCCACCTCTCTCTAAACATGGGAATCAATTTTATTTTTCAATGAATAATCATCCTTATTTCCTTGATTCCATGGAAAAGGGGATTATTGAAAAATTTCCTCCTTGTTATTGGAGGCTTTGCTACTTGAAACTCCTTGCTCTAGTTCCATGATGAGATCAATCAAAGATACATGTATCTTTGAGGGGATGATTATGCCATCTAGGGGAATCATTTAGCCATTTTTTATATCATGTAAGGATGATCTAGAGGTAGAGAATGGTTAATGGTAAAAAATAAAAAATATTCCTTCATAAATGGAAAGGATCACACAATATGATTCATAAACCCAAGTTAATAATAGCGTTAAATTTTTAATCCTCTTGTTTCATTATATTGAAAGAATTTTGTCCTTAACTTTTTCCCCTTGCAACAAACTATTATATAAAGAATTTTAATAATTTTTAAAAATTAATATAATAGAAAAGGGACCCCTTTCCCTCATTTTTAATTTAAAAAATCAAATAAATATATAATTGTAATGATAAATACCTTTTCTTGTTTAGTTTTATTCATGTTTTAAGGTTTTGTCTTAATACTCATCATGATGACAAATGGAAAATTGTTGTATAAAGTGAAACACATTTATCTAGCCTTCATCTAATCCTTATTTGTATATTATCTCATGCTTATTGGCATGTCTTTCTATACATTTGACCAATCTATCTATTATCCATGTTGATCGATACACTTATACTTAGACTACCTTTGTCTTTCATGGCCCAATCTACCTATTTGATCTCTTCTAATTGTTTGAATTTAAACTTAAAAATATAAATCTTGCTTGATTGGACCCTATATGCATTGAAATTAGAAAATAATATATTAAAATACTCAATAAAATAAACTAAATTAAAATCTAATTCTAATTTACCAATCCCATTGCAAACCTCAAAAAGATGTTGTTGCTTTGCCTTTAGATGTGGATGTTAAATCTTAGTAGCATAACACTTTGATTTTAATTTATTTTGATTTTGATAGAATAGACTTGCATAAAGTGTGAGATATGAAAATGATGAAGAAAAGACTATATTTTTCCAAGGAAAAAACAATTCAAAGATGAGGATAATATTGAGGACTTTGATTAATTCAATTGACTATGAACCTTTTTTTTAAGCAAAAGGTGGGGGGCCTGAAGATATATTAATAATAATAATAAAAATATAATAAGTATTAGTTTATATGATCCTCAAAACACCTCTACAATGATGAGCTATCTACCAACCCCTAGTTTGTTACTGAAAATGGGCTGATTATACAAAATATTCAGAAATTCACAACAAAACTTATTTTTTCAGCCTGAAACTAAGATAGATTTAGGCATGAAGAAAGCAAACTAAGCATTCTTGCATGGCCCCTAGACTGAATTCTCCCTTGGATCTTCCTGTGTTATTAAGATCATGTCTGGGACAAGACCTTGCACCTTCTTGCTCAAGCCAAATCTAATTTGAATTTTTTGAATCTGTTGCTCTGAATTGACTATGAAGTTAACTCAAATAGAAAATAGAAATTTGAAGACAATTGATTGATGGATGAAGAAGAATATTATAAAATTAGATAAAGTTAATTGATGAGGGAATATTGAGTTTCCAAAATGAGATGGAGTTAACTAATCAAAGAAGAAATAGTTGATTGAAGAGAAAAGATGAGTTAAGTGATGATTCAAAAATAGAAATTATGTTCTAAAAATAGATAATTAGATCACATTTAATTAAATAATAAATATTATTTAATTAAATGGATAAAGTGGGAATTATTAAATAATTAATTAATAATGTGATAAATGGATAAATGACATTTGAAAATAAATGGAATTTAATAGATAATAAATGATAATGAATAAACGAGTGATGATTAATGTGGTGAATATTTAATAAATTGTAATAGATTAATGTTTATGATAAGAGGAATATTTTTAGTGTCTACAACCCCTTTATCTTTCCTACCGAGAGTCAACTTTGTACACATTTGTGCAATCTATTTCCATGTGCTTGTATAAAAATATATTAATTTGCATTCCTTTTATCTTTCATTCCTTGTTCTAGAACCAAAGGATTTGTTTTGGGTTTGTGCCTCTGCAGGAAGAGGCCCTCGAGAGTCGCCAAGACTGTAGAGAAAATTTCCTATAGCTCAATACCATTTTATTTCAATGAAAAATATTGCCTTGCAATATATTTCATATTTTATGCTACTCTGCGACCTTTTCCTTTGTTCCAAATTATTTCTAAGTAGACCCATCCAAACTCCATATGTTTTAAGCCTAGCCATGTTTTAAGCCCATGGGGTTACAAAAAGAGAGATGTTTGTTGTCTCATCAATGAAGGAGTCTTAGAGAATGTAGTGTGTAAAGGATGGAGTTGCAAACACCATTAATGCTCAAGGATCCAATCACCTGGGTGGTTGTAGCTGATCAACTTTATGACAGTCACCTTGATCGGATTTTGGCTAACAAGGGGGTATTAATTAGGTATGATGCTTGATATTTCTTAGGGATTTGTTAGAAGGCATTCCTTCAGAGTCGGATCTTATCTACCTTGGTAGGCTTTGCATAGAGAAAGTAGTTGAAAGGAGCAAGTTGAGAGAATTTGAGTTTTGTTTCAATCGGATCTCACCAACTAAAACATTATTGCATATGGGCATGTCAGATGGAAATCCAAATCTTCCTACAACTTCTCTGGCCGATGGTTTAATGCCACCATTTTGTTTTTTATCTTTTGTACCCAAGCAGTGGGAGAGGGATTTTCACTTATTGCTTCCCTTGTACTATTAAAGGGGATTTTGAGCCTCTCCCAAAGGGTTCAGAGATTTTTGGGTAGTAGTTCACCATTTTCTGTAAAGAATACTTAGAGAATCAATTTCAAAATAATGTTCATTTTGCACCTGATCTTAGTATTTTGTATCATCTAAATCAATTAATAGAAAGCAAAACATATCAGATTGTGCCCAGTTTTCCTTTGTTGTGTGTTTTACTTTCTATTAGTACTAGCTTTCATGCTCTATGTCATTCATGAGTGGATATGATCTTGTCAACTGATTGTTATGAGTTTGAGCTTTTATGTCATTTGATATAAATCTGTAGTTAATTGAACTATGTCCTCTACTCTTTCATTTTTGTAAATGATTTATGTTAAGTTTCATACTATGCTTATGGGTGAACTATCTCTGCAAAAGGTTTAAGGAGTTATTAGAATAACCCAAGAGTAACATTTACTATCGAACCTTAGTGGGTGTTTCCTATAGAAAGATCTAAATTTTATGCTTTGTGCTTACCAAGCCTTAGGCATTTCATTCTCTTTTCAACAATGAAGGGTATGTGTCACTTTGTGTTCATTTCCTAGGATTTGTACTTCTGGTCATTTGAGGTGAGTTTTGAAATGTTGTAAAAGCTTTGGTGCATCACCCTAGTGTAGATTTGTTTTTATACTTTCTTGTTTCCCTCTCTCAAATTGATTGAAGAGTCAAATTCTAAAATATTAGAGGTTTTCCAGTGGAATGTAATTCGTACCCCATCCACTAAACTTCCCATAAGGCTATTTCCTCGAAGAATAAGCTTTAAGGATCAACAATTTATATTTTAATTAGAGTTATTTCCTTTATTCTGATGATACTTTCATAAAAAAATTAGACATTACCAAAGACTTTATTTTTAATTTAAAGCATTAGAAGTAATTGCTAATAAGTTTATAGATACTTGTATATGTATGTGATTACTATTAAAATGTGATGTGATGTTATGAGGAATTATGTTGATTTTAATGAATAAGTGCCTTGTGTAGAAAACTAATATGACATGTAGCAAGAAGGAAGTAGTAACCCATAACCAATAGATTGTTGTTGACTTGCAACAATAGGGAGCGACACTTATAGCTAAGTTAGTAAACTGTTGGAAAATCTAAGACTTTGTACCACTAGTGTGACTTTTCTATAAGGATGTGAACTCTTCTGCTTATGACTAATATGTCTACCACTTCTTCACACATGCTTGTGAAATCAATTTCCTTATCTTTGTTAGTAGAATCATATTAGGAATTCATTTTTGAATTTCCTTTTGTGTCCTTATTGTAAAATAATCCTCTTCCTAATTTAAAGGAATGATTAAAAAAGTTGTATATAGGAGTCCTAGTTGTCTAGAGTTAGTCTATTATATATTACATAATTTTATAGGCTGAAACAACTGTAATCTTTCTTTCTTTCAAGTACAAATATTTTATCTAAAAGAATTGAATCAAATCATGCATGAATAATTGAGTAGATAATTATCCCATGAATTAAGAGAGTGTTGATACCCAAGCAAGGGCTCACTTGAGGTATGTTGCCACTTTTCTATCAAAATTAGTAATTAGTTTTCTCATTTTGCATTAGACTATTAATTGTTTAAAGTTATTGCCTATAGCTATATTTGATCAGTATCCATTAATCTATAGATATAATATTCACCCATAACATTAACTTGTAGCAATAGTTTGTTATTTAGTAAATGAAAATGATCTATGTTTCCTTAAAATGAGTTCCCTATTAGTTCAATAAATCTGATTATACTATGCTCAACTTCATAGGAATGCCTAGAAATTTTCAACCATACATACAATATCAAAATCATCCAAAAATCACATCCTTGGTTGACATTAAATATAACATCTTATTGCTAATGGTTTCTTGATAAAGGATAAACCAATCCATCGAGTAGAAGTGTATGAATTAGTTGTTCCATATCATTAGTTAATAAGAGAAAGAAAACAATCAAAAGCTACTCGTAACATCGTTTTATCCTCTAATTTATAAGAATTCATGAGAGAACAAACCCAATAAAAGGCATACCTGAAAAATCATACCTTATTGGACCCATCACTTTGCATGGACCATACAAGGTGTATCCTTTGAGTATTTGAATATTTATTTTATTACACATGCATATTTGTGAGTGCTACATACTTAGAGATGTATGATTCATTTAAGATTCATATGTACTTCAAAGTAGGTATAAAAATGTAATTATAAAATTGTATCTTGATGCATTTTCCCATTTAGTTTTGTACCAGCTATTTTGAGGCAATGTCTTGATACTTGTACAATGGGTCCCATTTACCCAGTCTTTATTTGATCCTTGTACACTCATGATCTTATGCTCATTGATATGTCTTACTTCTATGTGCACACGTTCCTATTTGTTTGGCTTAACTATCTATTAGCCATGTCGATTTATACATTAATCCCCATATTACCTCTATCTATCATCATCCATTCTACCTATGTAATCTTAGGCCAAGTTTGGGGTCATGAGGTCACCCACATGAGCATGAATTCAAATCACTTTAATTTTATATTAAAAATCTAAGTATTTGTTGATTGGCCTCCTTTGTCTTTTTAGCCAAAAACTATGTACATGTTAATGGGATCTATTGTCACGTGCTTGTATAAATACATATTCATTTGCATTCATTTTCACCATGGAATCAAGAGATCTCCCATTCATTCTAGATCATCTAAAAGAGAAAATCAATAATAACACATTTATATTTGGTGTTTAAAAGGAATAATGAATTCAATTTTTTAGGTATTTATTTGTTATATTCAAACATTTAGTCAAAGTCATTGATTGAACATCCTTACATAGTATGATGAATTGGGAAATAATGGGACCCCATCAAGCTCATTTTATTGTGAGAGTTCAGATAATCTGCTTTTTGGATTTCATAGAGAGTAGAAGTCAAAGACTATTAGACCTTTATTGATGAACTTACCCCAAAACAAAGTAAAAAAACTAAATCTAATTTTAATTTATACATTTAATTATCAAGACTATTTTTTGATCTCGAGGTAAACAATTTCAAGAGCATTATCTATTTAATGCTCATTCTTCAATTATAAAAGTAAGTATTTCAGCCTCCTTATTTCTTTTCAAAAATAATATATTAATTGCTTATACATATTTACATATCATTAAATGAGTCTCCTTTTCAATGATAAATGAAATATTAAATTAAGAGTAATCCCTATGTGAAGTGTCAAATTATTATAGTCTTATCATTATTTTTTTAGAAGGAAAGGGAAAATATTTCACTTAAAATAAACATACCTCAATTGACCCACTCGCAAAGAAAAGGTATTTTTTAAATTAGTCACGTGATAAATTTGAAAAAAGAGAGAAATAAATTGAAATAAAATTTCTTCCAAATTTGTGAAAGAAAATAAGGTTTTAATGGGGGAATAATGTGGGGTCCTTTTCATCCTATCCTATCCTATCCTATCCCGTGCTCATTATTTGGTCACAATATTTTTTAATAGCGATAGCAAGGAATAGTTGATAAATTCAAATATTAAAAGGGGCCCATCTTTGTAGCTTAGAAGAAAATTCTCAATTGGATAAAGTTTTGGAGTTTTGTGTTTTATAGTTATATTATTATTTTATATCAATAAATTTTCTGATTTATTTTACTCAATTATATGATTTTGTTTTTTTTGGTACAATTGAAACATGGCATTTTTTATAGAAAATTATTATTATAGTATTATTTATTGAGAATATTTTTGGATGAGGATTGTGAATTGTAAAAAGTGTTTATAGTGTGAACCTTTTAGATATTTACGAAACTCTAGTCGTCAAGGAGTGTTTTTTTGTTGTTAGGTGAGAAAAATGAGGATGAAAGTTAATGCTCAATAGGGGAGAGGTGAAGCTTCTATTAATAATGAAAACCATGCTTCAAAACCAATGAACATGCTAATGTTGATGGATGCTTCTCTTGAATCAATTATGAAGAAGTTATGATTGGCAGGAAGGATGAGGTTAGAGTGTTCAAAATAATGTGGATACTTATGAAGATTTAACAACAATAACTATGAATATTATTATAGATGTGAGGGCTTCAAAGTAATTTATGAAACACTCAAAGAGGAGCCAAGTAAAAGTTTAGAATTTAAATGTTTGCTAATGATGTTATGCATATTATTTCTAAGTGCCAAAATCAAATTTTCTTTCTATTATTTTAAGAGGAATATCTACAAAAATGGGTTTTTACAAATGGGCTAAACCAAATTGGAAAGACAAGCATTGGGAAATTAAATCTTTGGGAGGGTTAGGGAAATGATATGTATAATGTATGTTCAAATCAACTAATCATGCTCAAGTTGAGTCATATGTGACACATGGGTAATTTGTGGGAAGGCATGTTAGAGTCTTGACTTCCATCCTATGATTCCTTCTTGCTCCTATTACCCAATATGGATAGAACTTCTATACTTAAACATGATATTTTGATAATGTTTCAGGATATTGTGTCACAACTTGGAATAGTTATTTAGTGTAAACATAATACAAATACTTTTTTTAGTTTAAAGATTCATAATAGGGTTGAAATGAAGGAAAATGAGGTGAGGTAGGTTTTAAATGGGGGTATGCACCTATCTTCCTTATTTCATTAGGAAAAAGAGATCTCCTAGGGAAAGATTGACTTTCAACCCTTACGTGAGTCGATCTTAATGGAGATATTGTTGTTTTCCTTATGATTGAGGATGGGGTAAATCAACCTAAAGTTTGCTTTTGGGAGAAAAACTAAAAATAGTAAATAAACCCAATTGTGCAATATAACACTTGAAACAACAATTTAAAACCTTAATATATCAAAATCAACAAAGTTCTGACAAATATTAGAAGGCTATGAATACATGCACCTATCACCAAAAGCCTCTGTTGAGTGTCCTCTTGGGACAAATTCACCCTAGGGTGAATGGGTCTTGCTACAGGGGTTCAAATTTCACTTTCACAGTCCTCTGCTCCTAGGTCTACACTCTCGATTCCTTCGGATTTCACAGTTGAAAAGTCAAAATTAAATTCTACAAGTGAGTTTTCATGGCTTGAAGACAATTTTGACAACTTTGCAAAACTGCACAAGTTTGATGAGTCTTCAATCCTTCTTCAACTTGAGACCTAGAACACACACAAGAGGGAAAAATTGTTTGTTTTTGGTGAATGGGGGTTTTCCTTGGTCAAACCCCATTTTGGTAATTAAACCTTGAAATAAAATGAAACATAAATGAAAGGAATGATGAATTAACAATGCTATTATGATATTGCTATTAGGATTCAACCATGTAGTTTTGAGTCAAACTCATTGACTCATGAAACATGGGTCAATGAGTTTGACTCGAAACTACACGGTTGAATCCTGATAGCAATATCATAATTTGACACGCTGTGGAAAATACCTCCTAATTAACAATGCTATGTTGCAACTCACCAAACCCTTGAATGGAGATCCTTAAAGGACTGAAATCTAATACATCTCTCCAAGGTCTTGATCTTGCATGAAATGGCTCGATTGGATGCTTGATTTGATAGCTTGAATCTTGACTTGAATGCTTGAAACCTACATCACAATGTTAGCTCCAAAAACATGCATGAATGCAAATAAATTTGACGTGATGCTTGAGAACTTGAATGCTGCAACAAATGACTAAGAAATCTACTCTTGAACACCTTTGACAATAATCTTAGCTCTTGTGAATTTTTTATTATCTTTCTAGGATTTGAATTGATAAAAAGACCTTGTATTTATAGGTAATTTTCTAATTTCCCAAAAATTAAACATCAAAGGCCTACAATTGCAAATTGAATTTGAATCATAATTTTTTTTCCAAAAACATATTAAAAATTGAGGTCCTAAACTTAAGGGGGACCCAAAGCTAGGACACACCAATTTCAAGGTAATTTAATTAATGCTTGCAATTGTTTAATACAAGTTTCTATTTCATAAAACAAGATTAATTAGGATTTTAAATGAATAATTGGGCCAATTAGAGGCTTAATTAAGTCCAATTTATTAAGGGACCCAAACATAGTGTGAAAATGTAAAGGAGTACATTTTCTGACACTACAAGGGTATGTGTATGTGGATCTAAATAATCTATTGGTAGAGAACATCAAATTGATTGGTCCTAGGTTTGAATATGATCAACCATTAGTTTACTTGAATAAGCCTAATGCTTGTTTTTCTGATAAAAAGAAGATTACCTAATAAGAGACTTTCCTACTAGGAAAATTATATTTTTTCATCGTTATCATATATTCCTATCAAGTAGCATGTTCAACCTACCTCTTGATTTCTTGCTACCCATAAACGTGCCACTTCTTTCCCTACTTCCTTTGAACAAAACAACCACCATAAGGTTGTTAGAGACACAAATACTAAGAGGAGGAGGGTGAATCAATATTTAATACTTTTTACTTTAAATCAATGCATTCATAAAGCTATAAAAACATAATCAAAGGTAATACAAGTAATGAACACATCCACTAATGATATCTCAATTTCACTCAACAAATCAATTTGATCCACACTCATATCACCTACACCTTTTCATTACAAACTCCTTCTCTACAAGTCACACTCATAGTTTTCATAAAATTATTCTCAATATATATCCATTCCAACATGTTAACAACATCTAGTTGTCACCCTAGAACCCTTTAACACTATCCACAATTATCCAAGTCAGCCAAGGATAAACCTTAATTCAAAATGATATGAACCATGTAATCGAATCGACCCTAAATCAAGTGTGTTACCACATGTATAAAATGACATCATCTACTTCCTTCCATTATCTTAACTAGTCCTATTTTACCTTCACACGCTTCCTCTAGCTAGCGCACGCTTCCCTTCTCTAGCGTAAACACACATACATGAAATGAATGAAAATAGGGTTTATCAAGATGAAACAAAATGATTCACTTATTTTCCTCTATATTCCATTCAATATGTGAGCTATATTATGCGAATGAGTAACAAAAATTAAATCTAACCCAACTACCAGTCAAAAGGCAGATTTAGAAAGGGTAAAATGTTGTGTACCTTTCACCAAAAGTGCTTTTTCAAATCTCATTGAGGACTCATTTTCCCTATGGCGAATGGGTCCTAGCTAGGGCTCCGAAAAATCAATTTCTGGGTTTTATTCCTCTCAATCTACACTCCCAGATTCTAGTTAGACACTATTGGAAAGCTAGAAATAAATCATGTAACTTAGTTTTTGTGATTTTGCATGAAAGGTGACAACTTTGACAACTTTGCAACTTTCTCCAATTTTTCTCTCCAAATGATCTTCAACCTAAAACATGCAATCACACATCAAAGGAGAGAAAAATGTTGTTTGTTAGGGAATAGGGGTTTGACCAAGGGGTTTGCCTTGATCAAACCCCATTTTTGTAATTAAACCTTGAAATGAAACAATGCATATAGGAATGATGAATGGACAAATGCAATGCCACAACTCACCACACCTTATTTGAAACCTTGGATAACAAATCTGAAATCTAGCATGAAGTGGCCTCAATGAATGCAAATATTGATCATGAACTTGATATGAAACAATTCCTTTGATATGCTTGATAGATATTGAATGCTACATCAACACATTAACTCAAACAACATGTATTATGCAATCCATCTTTGACATGACAATGGAATCTTGATTGTTGTAATAATCTTCTACAAATATACCCTTGAATGCCTTAGAAATACTCTTGAATGCTCCTATAATGCTCTTGTGAAAATTGCTTGATCTCATGAAAGTCTTAGTTATGAAACATAGTGAAATAACCTTGTATTTATACATATCTTAACATTAATTCCTGAAATTCAAATATCACAAGCCGACATCAAATCATGGATTTGAAATCATTAAAATACTGCCAAAAACATATTTCAAAGAGGGCTCCTAGGTCTAAATGAGGACCCATTTGACATGTGGTGAATGGGTCCTAGGTCACTCACCTAGGACACACTTCGGGAAATATTAAATGTTATGTAAAATCAGGGTCCTAGGACCTAGTGAGTACCCATTCTCCATATGGTGAATGGGTCCTAGGTCACCTACCTAGGACACACACCTTCTAAAATTAAGTGTTGTTTAATGGCATTTGTGAATGTTGGGTTTTATCCCTCAGAATTTACATTTAATTAGGCTTGGATTTGAATTAAAGGGGCCAATTAAGGAAAATTAACCTCAATTAATTAATAAATCCCTAGATTAGTGTGAAAGTGTAAAGATACACCTTACGACACCCTAAATAAGGCACAATTAAGTCCATTTAGTTAAAAAATGCCCTAAACTTAATGTGAACATGTAAAACACATTACAACATTAAATAAGGTAACATTAGGCTCATTTTAATATTAATTATTCCCAAATTAAGAAAAAGGGATACTTTTTTCATTACTACAATACGTTATTCATAGTTAACCAACAAATACTAACTTTACTCTATTACTCCTAATTTACTACAATGTGCTCCAAATATGCTGAAACTGTAGAATAAGATACTTCATGTGTAGTCTTACTTAACCTCCAAATTGCAAGCTATAATAATTAATAGCGATAGAATGTGATACCAAAAATAATGACAGTTCAAAACAATGCATATTCTGCTTTTGAACAACAAACCTTAGAACACTACCACAAACAATTATAGACTTCCACAAAGGTGGTAGAAAAATAGAGACCACCAATGCTATATGTGCCTTGACTTCCCATGTCCTTTTCAATAATGATAACATTAACATTATGCAACAACTACAAAAAACACAACTAATAGACTACTTTCACATATATGAAAGTCATGCCACTTTGACATCAATGGAAACACTATATTCAATAAATGGACCACTCAATTCCCTTTGTCCTACAAGGATGCATTGATAACTAATAGATGGATAATTATAAGAAAGAGAAAATAACTTTTTTAGATCTTTTTATTTTCCTAATGGTTATTCAACATGCCAAGACCAATCTCCCTCCCCTTCCCATATGAATTTGGGACCTCATATTATGTTTTTTCTTCTCCTCCATTTTCAAGGAAAAGATAAATGACATCCTTTAGCTTCTAAAGGTAGAATTTATTCTAACCAACAACTCACTCTTGCAAATCATTTTGGTATGTTTCCTCAAGAGAATGATTTCCCTACTTTTTTTTTGATATCTCAAAGGTGGTGTCCCCAAAACTGGTTGGGCTTCTCTTAAGTTTCTATTACCAGATGAGACTAATCCACCTTTAGGCCACACGATGACCATCACCTTCCCAATTGTGTGTGACTAGGTAAATTAAGGTTTCAACCTGTGTCAATCGTCTGTTTCTTTCAACGACTCAACCAAACGGTCTATACCCTGGGGGAGATGATTTCCCTACTTTATCTTCAATATAAATTAAAAGATTATTTCTTGGAACATAAGATAAATTATGCTACCTCATCATAAATTTGAAGTTAAAGAGGTAATTATGAATTGGAAACTTGATCTTTTATTCCTTCAAAATATTAAACTCGATTGTAGTCGAATAAAATAATTTCTATTTAATGTATGGAGATATGTTATTTTATACATAGTTTTCAAAAAAGATGTTAGAGAAAGGACTATTATGATAATTTCACCTTGGGTTTATAAGTATGTCATTGAAAAGGGGGAGGACCCCTCACATAGTTTTTTTTGGGTACTTATGTTTATCAATAGACAATCCACTAGATTTTGTTTAATTTATGCATCTAATAATGCTAAAAGCTAAATGGATTTTTGGGATTGCATGTATAAATTTATCCCTAAGGTTAATTAGATCTTAGGTGGTGATTTTAATATGGTGAAACACCACAAGGATTACAGTCGGTTTAATTATTTTAAACTTAACAATGAAGAGTTTGATAACTAGTTATATTGTTGCAATTTTTTGGTTGTGGTTAACCCTATTCATGCTAATTTTTTTAACCATGACAATAACCATTACACATGGCCCAACAAAAAACAATTGGAGGTGATAGGAAGTTAAGTATGTTAGACAAGTTCTATTTATCTCCTAATTTATTGTCGGTCTAAGATTCCTCTAGTTTTTTTGTCCAAGTAGATTATTCTACTACTCTATCATAGTATTGTTTATTTGTTGTTCTATATCACTTGTAGAAAAGTCTAACATCTCTCTTTGTTATCCTATGTACTCAATACTTTGCAGTTGAATTTTTTTACTTGTATAGTTTCCTTAGTTGGTATTTGGAATTGCATATTGAAGCTACAAGAAGAGGAATCATATAGAGACTGTTGGTGTTCTAAATTTTTTTAATGTGTTGATTTCTTATGTTCCTTTGGTTCCAAAGATTGGTTTAATAACATAAGTGTTGTGCAATTTTCGCACACACGCCCCACTAGAGGCGAGGACCCTCTTTTTTCTTTTAAATCTCTGCATCTTGGCTCGGTCACATTTTGGTTTTTCTCTTCTTGGGAGGCTATTTTGTGATTAATTCTAGACTGGGTTTGATGAGGACAATATTTTGAGGCTCTAGGAGAAATTCGCTTGTCTTGGAATTTGAAAATGGGGATTTTGAAGCAAATTTTCAACATTATATGTAAATATTTTTTGCACATGTGGATAGAGGACGAAAAATTAGGCTGGGTTTCTTTTTGAATTTTTTGAAAATTCATTCTAGAAAAAAAGTTATGGAGTTTAGGGGATTTTGACCTTGCAGGGAATTGGGGGATTTCCGTCCTTGATGAAAATCCTCAAAATTTCTATTTTTGGAAAATTCCAAAGACCCCCTCAAAATCCCAAAATTTTCCAAAAATGAAAACTTTTATTTTTTGCACCCGTGGATAGAGGATGAAAAATTAGGCAAGGTTGCTTTTTGAATTTTTTGAAAATTCATTATAGAAAAAAGTTATGAGGTTTAGGGGATTTCGACCCTGTAGGGAATTCAGGAATTTCCGTCCTTGATGGAAAATCCTGAAATTTCCATGACCCCCTCAAAATCCTGAAATTTCCATTTTTGGAAAATTCCAAGAACCCCTCAAAAACCCGAAATTTTCCAAAAATGGAATTTTTTCCCAAAATGGAAAATTTTCTCGAAATGCAATTTTTTCCAAAATGGAATTTTTTCAAAATGGAAATTTTTACTTGAAATTTTAAAATGTTCCTAAAAATGGAGTTCTTGAGATGGAGAAAAAAATTTGAAAATATATTTTTTTGAAAATGGAAAGTTTCTATATAAAAATGTAAGTTCTTTTTTTAAAGGCCAAAATTTATTCAAGTTTAATTTGGATAGGATTTTTAACATGTGAGCTACTAATGATGATATCTATTTTTCAGGATTAAATAAATATTAAAAGGGGAACTTGCATATGGATTTGTGCCAAAAGGGAAATCTAGAAGAGTTCAACTCAAATTTTAAAAATGGGGCTTGCATCATAATCCGTGCCCAAACTGTCTATAGCTAGAAGGAGTTTTTGGAAGACATGTGAAGCTGATTTCATCATCCAATCAAAATTTTCATTAATGACAAGTTGGCATAATATTGTTTTCTTATTGTTCCATGATGTAACTGATTTTATGCAATTGGATGATGATGTACCATGAGCCCCCAAATTAAATGTAACCGTTGGATGCTTCTAGAGGTGTAATTTGTGCTATTGGATTGATTTAATCCTGGCCTTTGATTCAAAATGTAATTTTCTATAAAAGGCCAGTGCCTTGTCATTTGTAAGGGGTTAGATTAGGGGTTAGAATAGCTAATTAGAGGCCGTAAAACCCAGAATTGGGTAAGTTAGAGAAGTTAGTAGCTGTAGGATAGAGGAGAGACTGGAAATTGTTATGTAATGCTGGAGAAGTTAATGCAATTGGATTGTTGATTTGACAAGCTTTGTGTTACATTTTGACAATTTATGGTTTCTTGTTCTCAATTCTCAATGTTAGATGTTAGATTTTAGCTCTTTTGCAATAATGGTAAAATGTTAATGATGTTGATTGATCTTTAGTCCATACTTTTAGCAATTTGCTAATTGTAATTTGTTGTGTAAAGTTAGTTTGGGCCTTATTTTGTGCTAAGTTCAACTATGGATGCTTGTTTACATTGCACTAGCTATTGGGTATGTGGATGAATATTCATAGTCTAAAAATCTTCAGTTTCCTTAGAAGATTGCACCTTTTATGTAGAGTTGTGGGCTTGTCCTTGATCAAACAGAGATTGGTTTCATTAGGGATTTGTCCATCTGCAACATTCATCATTGTTGTGATTGATCTTAGGTTTTAGTCTTAGAAATCTCTCTAAACCCTTATCTCTTTTGTTGTTTATTTTGAATTTGGGTTAGTTTTAGGACTGAAAGCATCACCATATTGTTGCATATGATGAAAGTACACTTCCAACATTGTTCATTTTTAAGGTCCCTTGTGATTACCATCATTTTCACATTACAACTGAGTTGTTTATGCATTGTCAAGACCTGACATTAGAGACCTTGGGGTTATCTCTTGAGGCTTGCTGATAGAGATTTACCTTTCAAGGGAGATATAATATCATATTCTGTCTGAGTTGTTGTTGTGCAAAAAACACAATCAACAATAAGTATAGGGGAAAATCCCTTTAAGGGAAGTTGTAGCATGCTAAAAAAATTCTCAATGTAGACCTAAGTAATACTAACATTCAATCTTCTATTGTTACCACTAAAGCTCAATTGCATAAACTCAACTATTAGGCGTTACATTAGATTAAGGAGGGTAATAAATATTCCAAATAATTTTTTTAACTATTGAAATTACACACATAAGAAGGATAATGTTGATGCAATATTGGATGAATTTACCTCTTTACGTATAAATCCTACTAAGATAAATATGTTCCATAAATTCTATGAGAATTTTTTCAGAGAGGAACATCATTGGTAGGATACCCAACTAACACTTCAAAAAATAGTTTAAGAATGTATCCCCAATAAAATTGTTCCTATATACAACTAGTTATTGGATCATATTATCTCTTTAGAAGAATTGGAACATGTTATTTTCTCAATGGATTCTAATAAAAGTTTGGATATTGATGGGATTTTAGTGGAATTTTATCAAGTCTTGTGACATTATATCAAGGAGGAATTTTATCTTCTATATTTGGAGGCTTTAAATAAATGTTCATTAGGCCCTAATATTAATAGAGGCCTAATCAAATTACTTCGTAAATAGAAAAGTGAAGAGATTATTTTGGGATAACCTTTAACTATATTATTAAACTCTTCTTATAATAGCATTGACAAGGATTTAGCTTTTTAGATTAAATATATGGTGCAAGGGATAGTAAGATCTAAAAAAAAAGTTTCTTAGTAGTAGATATTGTAGACACTTCAATTTGTCCTGATCGATATTACACATCTGAATTTGATTTTTAACACCATTTCATCCTAAATAACCTATTTCTAGCTATTTAAGTAAATAATCTAAATTGTTTAATTAAATTTATCACTTTCTCCTATTAATAAAATAATCATTTTATTAGATTATTCATCCCCCTTCATACTAATTTTCATCCCATTTAATTAGATAATGCAAATTATTTAATTAAACTTCCTATGTCTTCCCATTTGATTAAATAACTCTAACTATTTAATTAAAGCTAGCATTTTTCCACATTCTTCTAAAATATTCTAAACCACGCCTAAGTTAACCTTATCCACTTTCTAATCTTCATTAGTCCATTCTCCAACATTTAACTCCATTCAAGTTAAATAAACCCATGGTTTATTAACTCCAACTTGCACAACTAATTAATTTTCTCAAATTAATTAAATGGCTATTTTCTCTCACACTTGCATGAGAATATTCCCATGGAATATTCCTTCTTCATTTATTCCCCTCATTGAATTTCTCACCCAAGCCTTGATGGTTCTTACACAAGCCATCTTGTCTACCACCCAAGTCTTAATGGCTCTTACACAAGCCATATTGTCTCTTACACAAGCCTTTACTTCTTCACCCAAAAGGATTTACTCCTATCTTAAATTCCCTCTTCCCAAAATGTGTACACACATGTGTGAGCACATATCCCTATCACATCTCTTCTCCTTGTGACACTTGTCACAAGGCTAATCATCCTTCAATCCTCTCATCAATTAGCAACCATTGATTGGAAAAATGAATCTAAACCCTTGATTCAACCATTTTCCCTATAAATAGAACTCACTTCTATGAGAAAGTGATCCACTTCTTGAAGCAAAGTTATGCTACTCAAATCCATACTTGCTCTCACCCATTTTCACCATTTTAGCTCATATCTTGCATCAACCTTCATCCATAATCCACAATCTTGAAGCTTGTTTCAACAAACTGATTGGGAGAGGGCTATTATTTCACATCAATATGGCACCAATCCCCTTATGAGATGAGGTTTAGGGTATTTAGATAGATTCCATTCATGTATTGCTTGTTTATTTCATGTTTTGTGTTGATAGTTTCCATGTTTATGCTTTCAAGAATCTCATAGGGAGTTTGAATTAGCTTAGCTAATGTGATTAATTTCTTTGTGATTTAATAATGTTTGGCTTAGGTTATGTTCACACTCAGATATATTCTTGAAAAAAAAAAATTTCTTGGAAAGCTAGTGAATGGGATCAACAATCAGATGATAATTCATCATTGGTCAAATTAGAATTTGATAAAGCCTATTATGGAATTGAATAGGGATTAATTCTTAATATATTGTAGTGGTTGGGTTTTGGGCCCAAGATTCAAAGACATGTTTAGATGTTATTTAAAGATGTCAATGCTTAGTTATTCATTAATAATTCTATGTTTGATCCATTTCCTTTACAATGCCCCATCAAGCATGATTATTCATTATCTCTATTTAAATTTATGTTCACAACTAATTCCTTGGGTTATTTATTACAAAAATATAATCAAATGAATCTCATATTAAGAATTAATAGTCCACAAAATATAGTTGTCATTAGATCACATTTTTTTGATGATAATATGTTTTATCTGCAAATTTTAGAAAAGGAGACCAATACTACCATTGATATTCTAAACTTATAATATTTTATGTCTATCTCTCAATTAGCCCATTAGAAAATTAAAATTTTGATGGTGTAATATGATCTAAATCCTCAACGGATTCCTATAAAATGGAAATAAGCTAAACATGACAGATAAGTAGGTATTTTGGAATCCCTTTCAATTTGGGAGGTTCCTTTTATAAGATGTGGAATTGGTTCCTTAATAGGATTAAAAACAAACTATTTAGTTGGGGTAATAAGTCCCTTTCTTTGGCAATAAATTTTAAGTTATAGACTAAAATTTTCTTGCTACATATGTGTAATTCAAATCTACACTTGCTTAAACATGAACACATATAAGCACATTAGTCATTTTAAACAAGCCAAATAAAGCATTCCCTATGAAATAGTTGAGCATGCTAAGAAAATGAAAACACTATCAAACTAATATGAAATAACATACAAATGAACATGAAATATTATTCTAAGCTACTCAAACCATCATCCCATAAGGGGATTGGTGCCACTTTGATGAGGAAAGTGGCCCTTTCCCAATCCCTTATGATAAGCTCTTGATCCCTTGATGTGAAGATGGCGTTGATGCAAAGAGATAGTGAAATCCAAGCTAAAATGACATCAAAAAGCAAGTGATTGAGCAATGATATGGGTAGAGTAACAATGTTTCAAGTTGTGGATCCATTTCAAGTAGAAGAGGCCTCTACTTATAGGAGTGAAGGGTTGAAGAATGGATGAATTTTGTGAATGTGGGGCTAAAATGGAGGCCAATAGCATTGTGATGCTTGTCACAAGGCTATTGAAAATCATGGGGATGTGTGTGGAGCACGTTTTGAAAGATGTGAAGAATTTAAGGCATGTAGGTGGATTTGTAAGAGGATGTAAGGGAATTGAATGAAAATGGTTGAGATGTAAGAGGGACAAGATGGCATGTAAGAGGCCATTTAAGACAAAGGCGGCTCTTGTAAGAGCATTTAAGACCTTTGTAAGAGGCTTTAAAATGCCTTTTGGAGGGAAATTTATGAATGGGTGGTTGAGGGGAATATTCCTAGGAATATGCAATTGTGAGGAAAATAGTCTATTTAGTTAATTAGAAGAAATTATTTTCATGTGCAAGTTGGTTAGTTGATCATGGGTCTAGTTGACCAAGGTTGAGTCAAAAGCTAGATAAATGGGTAATGAGGATTATGAGGAGATTAGAGTTAATTAATTCATAATTAAATCAACTCAAGTGGGTTAGGGGATTTATGACATTTGATTTAAATATTTTGATTTATTTAATCAAATGAGAGGACTTTAGGGTTTTAATTAAATAATTTGATTTATTTAATTAAATGTGGTGAACATTAGTGAGCAGGAAGTGAATTAATCTAATAAATTTAATTACTTGATTAATAGTAGAAGTTGATGAATTTAACTAAATAATAAAGATTATTTAATTAATTGGTCAGTGCAAAAATGATTTTAGGATGAAGTGATGTTAATTAATCAGAATTAGATGCATAATGACAATCATGACTATTTGAGTGTCTACAATATGTATATTAATCTTCATGCTAGATTCCATCCAATAAAGATTATGAGGATCTGAATAAAATCATTCAATAATTTCTTTGTTTTAATTGGGATGGTAAGGTTGATTTTAAAGCTACGTATTGGTTGCATTGCATACAATCAAAAAGTAAATGTGGATTGAGACTTATATATCCTAAGAAACAAGAGATATGTTTAGTTTCTAAGTGGATAAGTAGAGCTATTTTAATAATTGAACCATAAAAAATGATACAACATCGAATTATTCTTACTTTTGTTAAAATAAAATGATAATCAGTTAAGTAATTAGACATGATTCTTCTTTCCCCTTTCTTATAAATGCTATTACACTTTAACGCACCCCATAATTAAGTCTTGTTATAAATATCAAATTTTATAATAAAATGTGTCCTATATTAAAATTGAGAATATAAAATTTAAAAATATATATTTTCTTAAGGTGAAAACAAAATCCATATAATATGGAATAAGATTGAGTGTTTGTATAAAAATAATTTATTGTTTAGTAGTTAAAATTAAAAGTAGTATATCTTGAAATAAGATGTCTATTTAAAGTGAAATCCTAAAATCATGTATGTTATACAAATGTATGCTAGAAAAATGTATGGTAAGATAGACTAGATTTTGGAGCATTCATAATGTTATAGTTCGTTACTTACAAATTAGAAGTAAACTTTCTAAATAGTCTTAAATGGATAAAAACATTAAATATTTTAAATAAAATATTATTAAAAATAATTAATTTTAAATTAGAACATTTGTTCCATTTATATAAAGTTGTATGCTTAGTAAAAATAATAATATTCAAATTAAAAACTATCATAGATAAGTGTAGAGTTAGAAATTACCTACTTACAATTTCTACTCTATATTATATGCTTATTTTGATAGCTACATCTTCAATATGCTTTAGTTTTTTTTAATCTATAAGTTAGGTATAAGGGGGTCATACCTCATAAAAAATAAAATAAAATAAAATAAATATTGTGCATGCTTAGATAATTAGGGTGCATTAGAATAACTGCTATCACTAAGGACCATGGCAACCCATCTTAAAATGGGAAAAAGTTAAAAATTACATTTCAGTATCTTCCCTCTTCAAGGTTGAAGGAATATCCATTAGTCCTTGTAAAGGTGGGCAACACTATTTTGTTCATAAAATTTATTCTTTGTTGAAGATCTTAGTAACATTTGGTGCTTTATTGATGCAACAATAGACCACTTCCTCTTTAATTTTGTCCAATCCTACTTTGTGATGAGTATATTTAGGGTATGTTTCTTTGGGTTTGACCTAATTTACATCACCAACAACATTCCCCACACCTTTGGGGATTTTTGGATCAACCTTAGAATCATCAACAAACTTTGTGATTTCTTTCTCCATGAAGATGAGGGGAAACAACAAAGTCGCTTACAATATCAACCTCATGTGCAACATCTAAACGAAGCACTTGTTCAATGGGTGGAGAGGGAGAAATTTTCTTTGAAGTGGCCTCTTGAGGAACTTGTGAGGAAATCATATCATTTTATGATCTAGGAGAAATAACATAATGTTGGGGATCTACCCCAATCCACTAGGATGGCCTTCTGCTTGTTGCTTGAGTGTCGCCAAACTCGTGAGTTTGCACCTTATGACATTTATGAGTAGAGTTTTCAGTTGAAAAACATTTTTGACATCTAAAAGTGATTTTTTCATAATCTATTAGTTGTCTCCAACACCTATTACCCACTTTCAGAAATATCTTCGTAGGGAGCCCAATAGATAAATCCATTTTTACACATAAACAAGCATAGGTAGAGCTCCTATAACTAACTTTTTTATTGAAAGTGCAATGATACTTACCCAAACCATTACCAATAGCACACAAACAATTCAATTACCAAAATTGAAGGGGAAGATCGGGTAATCTCACCCAAATCCAATTATAATTCATGCTCGCTTCTTATATTATTAATTACAACCTTTAATCTTCATCTCCTAAATTAGGAAACTCTCCCTTCTCAATCTTAAGAAAATTTAAAATTTATTTATACATGATTCAAAAAAACTTCTCTAAACATCCTATATATGTCTCACGCTTTTCTAAAAGCATCAATAATATCCTTTAAAATTTCCTCTCTAAATATTGAGTTTGTAAAACATTTTTGTGAACTTATTTTTGAAAATTTTCTCCTTTTTCTATAAGCAACTTCTATCAAAATTCCTCCAACATTTTTACAACTCTCTTTTTACTACCACCATCATTACTTCTCTAAAAACCTATAACCTCATACCATACCTTTGCAAATCCTCTTAACATCCTTAATTCTTTCCATAACCTTCATATCCTCCATATATAGAGAAATTTCCACACACCATGGAAATCCTTTAGGATTTGTATTTTCTAAAGAATTTATTATCATTGTCTAACATAAAGTACCTAGGTTATTCACACACTTCTATTTCCCCACAAATTACATATAGGGTTGAAAAATATTAATTTGTCATTTGACTAAGGTAGATTACTAAATATTTCTAAATTATTTTCTTGTCCCAAGCTATAGGTTTGGTTCTAGTTTCTTCTTATAGGTAAATAAATACTACTAAAAAGACCTTTAAAAATAAATTACATAATTTTGGAACCTAATGTGATGGAAGATCATACTCGTTTAACACATACGTTATACAATATTATTAGATGTGATTATGAATATATTTGAAACCATAACTTAATTAATCAAATCATAAATTCTATAGCTTGTGTTTAGATGTATTGAAAATATTAATTTATTATATATTTGATCATAGGACTGAAACCTAGAGAGGTACAAATTTAAACAATATATAAGGAAAAAGAAAAAAAATCTTCTTAAAAAATTCCACATGGAAATTATTGTATATAAATTGGTGTCTCACTTGAACCCTCATAAAAGTTATGTTAGCCTATCCTTCCATTCTCAATATAAAAACTACAATGATATATACTTAGCTCAACTAATTTTCATAATATCCCAACTTAAAAGAATCAAATCAACTTAATAACATTTATTTTTAATTTTCTAAACCATATAAATAACATAATTGTAGTGTATATTATCTCTCTTATGTTTATGTATGAATACTCTCTTTTGTTTTGCTCTATAAGAAAGTTTTTTTTATTAATATTCAAAAGAGAATTACAATATTTGTTTATAGATGAAAGCATGCCTAGTGCTCTCATTCCTAGCACTCCAAAAAACAAAGGCCAAACCAACTTACAAAATGCCCTCTCAGACTAATCTACAAAAAGCCAACTTACAAAATTGTCTTACTAGACCATAAGCTAGCATTGACAAAAAATGCTAATTTTTTTAAAAACATGAACTTATACAACCCCATTCTCTTGCAGAAAGGTAATAAACTCTCTAACCCATGTGAAATCCTAGAATGGATCCAGATTCAACCACTTATTCAGGAACCTCACCCCCTCTAAATCCCTTGTCTAATTTGGAAACAAGTTGACACCTTTGACATCCAATAGGAAAGGGTATAATCTAACCACCATGCCCAGAGAATTTAGCAAGCCCATATCATGTGGTCTTGGAATACCAACATGTAGCTAAGCAGCACCCACCATCTCCTCAAGACCACCCAAAAAATTAGACTTTATCAACTTCCTTGTAATTTATAGGACTTCCTTCTCAGTCGGGTGATCCCATAATACTGGTTTACAATTTTTGGCCAAATTGGACACTGAATTGATTTTTTCTAGCTAAATCTTCACTTTCGGGCACCTATAGCCGCTAAACCGTGAGGAATTTGAAGATGATGCAAAATAGTGATTTGTGACATTTTGTCTGTAGATTCTAAATATATTTTTTTCAAAAATTTTGGAATTAGATTGCACTTCTTTTTCCATCTCCTTCGAAAACTAGTTTTTTTCAGTAAACACCATTTTTAAGGAGTGATGCTCACGGTATACAACATAATTTTTTTTCCATGAAGGATAAAATTCTATTTTTTGAATTTAGATTTGTAACTATGATATCTAGTGCTTTCATTTGGTTTCATAGTGTTTTATTGAATATTCTTTCCTTAATCAAGCTTCGAAGTCAAACCAATTACAATTCAGACATAGGTAGACTGTATACAACATAACTTTTTTGTATGTATCAAAATTCAATTTTTTTTGTTGGATCAAGGACTTCAATATCTATTGCACTGATATTTTTCATTTTTTTTTTCAAAATTTCTATTTTCCCACATGTGTAGAACATAGAGCTTGATTTTCGGTGAAAAACCTATGTTTAATCAAACTAAAAAAATAAATACATAATAAAACCAAAACATATTAATATTATATTCATTGGATAGCTCATTCTGAGGACTACCATCATTGAGTTGGGTTTGTGAAGTCTCCTCCATTTTCATCCTCAACTCAAGCTTTGAAGGAAAAAATTCTAGAGAAATTTGGTGCCAAAGGGGGAGAAGGGGGAAAAGGGGGGTTTGAATGAACCTAGGTTTGAGCAAACCCCCCTTGGAAGTTTGCTCGAACCAGGGTTCAAGCGAACCCCCCTTTCCACTAATTTTTCCTTCTTTTTTTTCATTTTGGTAAATGTGGAATATGGTAGGACCCAACATTAAATAGGTTCACTCAAAAGGGGGTTCGAGCTAACCCCCTTTGGGTTCACATGAACCAAAAGTTTGCTAAAACTCCCAAAAACCAAAATTTTCTCCATGGGGGTGTTTTTTGCAATTTTCCTTCCTCACTAGAGTTGTAAACCAATTTTGTGGGTTTACCCAATCTCAACTCAGAAACTTCCCTTAGAAAGGTCATTTTCCTTCAAGATTTAACTAATCTTATTGGTGTGTCAATTGCTTTTCCCACACAAAACACCAAACAATCTGACTGATCGACCATCTAGGTCAGCTTTTAAAGATTATATCTTTAAGAATCAATTGCAACTATGTGATCTTAGTAGTAGGAAGATTTAGCTTGTTGAAGTCCTTCCATTGGCAACTATTAGGCCCTTCAACGTAGTTGATCACCAAGTAATCTCTCATATTCTTTCCCCATAGCTACAATACTATACCTTTTGCTTGATGCAGGTCTGCCAAACTATCTATTATTGGGTACCCCCCATGAGTCGTCCAAAAATAGCGTTGTACTCCCATCATGAATGTCCCAAGTTAAGAACTTTGTAATTAGTGGCTTGCACTTTGACATGAAATTCCAAAATCTTGAACCTTTGGGAACTGTGTTGGCACTGAGGATGTTGCACTCATTGTCGTCCCCCAGGTATTTATTTTAAAGAATCCAAGCCCATTTCAACTTGCCTTTTATATACATCTTCCAAATCAACTTAGCCCAAAGCTTTGTTCTGTCTCAAAAGATCTCACAAACATGTTCCCCTCGCCTCCTTCTCTTTGCAAATCCTATCCCATATGATTAGCACACAATTTTTCTTATCTGCATTCCCTTTCCAAAGGAAGTTCCTCATAATTTGGTTTAAGGTATGATAAGTTCCCTTGGGAAATGCCATACATGACATTAAATAAACTGGGAGCATGCAAATAATAGAATTTAGCATAACTAACCTAGCAACCTAAGATAACCACCACCCCTTGCATGAAGACATTCAAATATTTATCTTATTTATTAGAGGATCCCATAACTTATCACAACCCACTCCCTTTGCTAAAGGAAATCCAAGGTGTATGCATGGTAGATGTCCTTTCCTAAATCACACAACTCTTAAAATCTATTGCTCTTTATGTGGAGGAGTATGAAAAAAATAGACTTATGATTTCACCTCACTTACCTCTTGAACCAAGGCTTTCGAGTACAACTCTAAAATATCCTTTAGCTTGCGAGCTTCACAACATTTCGTAGCCCCAAAAATCATAGTATCATTTGTGAATTGCTAATGGGTCACAATAGGCACGTTTCTCATTTCTTGAATTCCCTCTAACTTCCCAATGCTTATTACTATGCTAAAAGCCCTTCCTAATTCCTTAGCCATGATAATGAACAAAAAAGGGGGAGAGGATCTCCCTGTTTGATTCCTCTTGATGATTCAAAGAAACCCTCTGGTGTGCCATTCATAATGATTGAAAATATAGGGCTAGCAATGCAATTAAACACCCAGTTTACCCATTTATTGTCAAACGTAAAGGCCTGCAACATCCTACACATAAACCTCCAATCCACTCGATCATATGCATTTTTGATATCAAGTTCCAACAACATGCTCTATTTCTTAGTTTTTTTAATAGAGTGAATGACTTCCTATGCAATAATGACTCCTATAATTGACCTTCCAGGCACAAAACCTATTTGCTCCTTCAAAATGATCTCTAGTAGGAACTTTTTAAGTCTATTTGCCACTACTTTTTCCATGATTTTGTACAATGTATTACAAAGAGCTATGGGTCTGAACTCATCTAAAGATGATGAGTTCTACTTTTTAGGGATAAAAAAGATGAAGGTGTGTTCAAATTCCACATGACCATTCCCAAGCTCCTTGAGTCTTCTATGGTTGTAACCACTTCACTTCCCACTGTGATCCAACATTTTTGAAAGAAAACGCACTAGAAACCCATTTGGTCCAGCTGCTTTGTCCAAATAAAGCTAGAAAGCTACCACCTTAATTTCCTCTACCTTGAATTCACTCATCAACATCTTATTCTTCCCTTTGTTGACCATCTTTGGGATCAAATAGAAAAGCTTATTTTGTGAACCAAGCCTTGAACCCTCATTGTTATTTAACAAATTTTCAAAATAGGTGATTGCTTCCCTAGCAATGTCCCCAAGATACTCAATACTTATGTCGTCTGCTCCCCGTAGACTTGTAATTCTATTGACTTATCTATGTGCCTTAGTGCTATTATGGAAGTATTTTGTATTCTTATCCCTTCAACATCCAAATCTCCCTTGGATTTTTTCCACCAGTACACTTCCTCTTTATCCTAAATCTCCTCATATTCTCTAAGCAACTCTTTTTCCTTTAGGTAATTTTCACTGTATGTTCCTAAAGATAATACCACTTCATTTAGGGTTGATGACTCTTCTTCAAGCGTGCATGTGGACTCAAATATATTTTTGTAATGTTTCCTATTCCATTCCTTTAATTGTTGCTTGAGGAGATTCAATTTTGATACCACACCAAACATCTTGGTTCCCTCAACTTTCCACCCACTCCACCATGTGTCAATCAAACTTGGAATATTTTGATCCTTAAACCACATATTTTCAAATTTAAAGGGACACCTCATTAGTCTCTTTTCACACGTTATGTGCAGCTTAATGGGATAGTGATTCGACTCTGATTGTGGTAAAATGTCGCCTTAAAAGGTGAACAAGAAAGCTCCCAACTCTCCTTTGAACAAAAATCGATCCAATTTTTCCGTAATGTGGTTGAAGCCCAACCTTTGATTTATCCATGCATACTTCCCATTTTCCATTTGAAATTCAAACAAATCATTTCCCCTTACAAAGTTCTCAAAATCCACTTGGGATTGATACTTTCTTTGCATACCCCCCATTTTATCCTCACTATGCAGGATCATATTAAAATTGCCCCCTAAAATGCAACATTCTGGAAATACCTTGCTGTAGAAAACACTAATCTCCACCCACAATTCTATTTTCTTAATGCAACTTGTAGGGCCATAAATATTGATCAATATAAATATTAGATTTGATGAAAGATTTCTCACTTTACAGGCTAACCAGTTGCTAGATCCCATGACCTTTTCTAGATTAAAAACGTGAGGTCTCCAAACCATTAGCAAACCCCTAAGGCTCCTATGACTTCCACTTGCTCAACATTCCATCTTTTATTTTTCTTCTAGAACATTTCCACTTCTACATTACTTAATTTTGACTCCTGAATCATAAATACATCAGACTCTGACACCTCCATGAAGCACCTTAGTAGGCACTTTTTGTTAGGGGCATTTAAGCCTATAACATTCTATGATATGATCCTCATCACTCCCCGATTTATGAAATTGTTTTATATTGAAGGTCCCAATGAGGAAGAAGAGGAGGAACCCATACTAGAAGATGAAAGGGAGTCAAATGAGGAATCACATGATTCTCAACCAATCATTTCTTGTCATGCACTATCAGGTTTTAGTGCTCCACAAACTCTCAAGGTGGTGGGGTTCCTAAAGAAGCAGAAGATGTTGATACTCGGTAGTACTCATAATTTCATCAACAAAAAGTTAGCTACTCGTCTAAATTGTTTCATATATCCAGCTCCAGAGTTTCAAGTTTTGATTGCAGATGGTGGTACAATTAGTTGTTTAGGGAAGTGTCATAGCATTAAATTATCCATGGGAGATTATCAACTTGATACCCCAATGTATGCGATATCCATAGGTGCAGCAGATATTGTTTTGGGAGTACAACGGCTTACTACATTAGGAACAATTGAGATGAACTTCCAAGAACTATTCATGAGATTTCAATTAGACAGAAGGCTAGTAGAGCTAAGGGGGTTGAAGGCAAAATCTCCACAAATGGTAAGCTCTCATCAAATGCAAAAGTTGCTTAAGAAAAGAGTGGATGGATTTGTGGCCCAACTATGTTCATTAGAAGTCTCTCAATCTATTATTGTACATCAGGTTATGAATAAGTGCAATTATCGTATTCTGCAAGTGGTAGCCAATCTATCCACTGGGACTGTTTCTCTGAAGTGAAACAACGTAGATATCCTTCCAAACACTTATTAACAACCTCTGTTTTCCCATCTGATTGAGGGTGGTATGAAGAGCTAAGAGCTAATTGAGTACCCAAACATGAGAATAAATCTGTCCAAAAGTGACTAGTGAAGATAGCATCACGATCACTAACAATAACTTTAGGTGTACCATGTAGCTTTTGGATATTCTCCAAAAAAACTTTAGCCACTGTACTTGCTGTAAAATGATGTGCTAATGCAATGAAATGTGCATATTTAGTGAGCCAATCAACTACCACCATGATGACATTATGACCTTTAGATTTGGGAAGCCCTGTGATGAAGTCCATGGATATCTCTTCCCAACGCTGGCTAGGAATAGATAAGGGTATTAAGAGACCTGGTGTCTTAATTGTCTCCCCTTTATGCCTTTGACACACCAAACATTCAGCCACAAATTTTTGAACATCACCCTTTAGCCCTTCCCAAAAGAAATCTTGCTTGACTCGATGATATGTCTTCAAAAATCCTGAATGACCACCCACTGGAGACTCATGCAACTCTGTGAGAATCTTGATTTTAAGGTTGGAATTCTTGCAAAGATACAAACGCTCTTTATACCAAAGAGTATCTCCTTCCAACAAAACTTATCTGAACTACTAGGATCACTTTTAATTGCTCGATGAGGTTACTTGCCTTAACATCGTTTTGCCACTCTGCTTTGTCTTCTCCACCCAATTTGCTTGTAATATTGAAAGGGCACACAATAAGGCTTCATCTTTCTCATCCTTCCTTAATAGTGCATCTGCATACAATATTTTCTTTCCCTTTCTTATATACAATCTCAAAGTCATATCCTAACATCTTAGTGACCCATTTTTGTTGCTCTTCAGAAGATAGTCGTTGTTCCAAAAATATTTTAGGCTATCATGATCTGTCTTAACCTTGAAATGTCTACCCAATAGATAAGGCGCCATTGTTTCACTGCATGGAGTATTGCTAGCATTTCCTTCTCATAAATAGGTTTTAGTAGATTCTTACCTTTTAATTGCGACTCTCAAAAAGCAATTGGCCGACCTTCTTGCATGAGCACTTGCTCCTATCCCATTTCCAAAAGCATCACATTCCACAATGAATTCCTTGGTCAGAGGGAATTACCGAGTTGTACACATAGCCTCCTTCAATCTCTCAAATGTTGTATTGTGCACTCATTCCAATGAAAAGAATCCTTCTTCAATAGAGGGTGAGAGGTGCTGCTATACTACCATAATTATTCACAAATTCTATAGTACCTCACAATCCTCAAGAATCCTCTCAGTTTCTTAATGGTTTTGGAATAGGCCATTCCATGATAGCCTTAATTTTGTTAGGGTCCACCTTTACTCCTTCATGTGAAACTATGTGTCCCAAATACTCCACCTCTGTAAGACCAAAAGCACACTTGGATGGCTAGAGTTTATGAGTTGTATTTGAATGATCAAGTATTTGTAATGCTTGGTCCACATGTTGCAAATGTTCTTCCCAAGTCTTGCTGTAAATCAATATATCATCAAAGAATACTAACACAAACTTTCTCAAGAACTTCTTAAAAATGGAATTCATCAAACTTTGGAATGTAGATGGTGCATTGGTAAGACCAAATGGCATCACCAAAATTCATAATGACCCTCATGAGTCCGAAATGATGTCTTACAAATATCTTCCTCCTTAATCAATTTGGTGATAACAGATCTAAGATCTAACTTGGTAAAAAACATAGCTCCATTTAATTCATCTAGCAAATCATCAATGATTGGAATTGGAAACTTATCTTTAATAGTGTACATGTTGAGCACTCTATAATTGGACACATGCAAGTATCATCCTTCTTACATACCATCACCACAGCGAGGAGTAAGCACTTTGGCTATGCCTGATGATTCCTACCTCTAGCATCTCTTCAACAATCTTTTCTATCTCACTCTTTTGTATGTGTGGATACCATGAAGGCCTGATGTCAGTGGTTGGCTCCCAGGACTAACTTGGCATGATCATGATCCCTCTTAGGAGGAAGTCCTTTAGGCATATCTCCAAGAACAACTGAGTGACGATCAATTATAGCTTGCAAATCTGGATGAGTAGGAGTATTAGATTGAGAGACTTCTAATGAACATAGTTGGGCCACAAATCCATCCACTCCTTTCTTAAGCAACTTTTGCATTTGATGAGAGCTTACCATTTGTGGAGATTTTGCCTTCAACCCCCTTAGCTCTACTAGCCTTCCTTCTATTGAAATCTCATGAATAGTTCTTGGAAGTTCATCTCAATTGTTCTAATGTAGTAAGCCATTGTACTCCCAAAACAATATATGTTGCACCCATGGATATCGCATACATTGGGGTATCAAGTTGATAATCTCCCATGGATAATTTAATGCTATGAAACTTCCTAACAACTGTACCACCATCTGCAATCAAAACTTGAAACTTGGAGATATATGAAACAATTTAGATGAGTAGCTAACTTTTTGTTGATGAAATTATGAGTACTACGAGTCGATCCACTGTTGCCTTACGCTTCTTTAGGAACCCCACCACCTTGAGGTTTGTGGAGCACTAAAACTGAGAGTGCATGACGAAATGATTAGTTGAGAATCATGTGATTCCTCATTTGACTCCCTTTCATCTTCTAGTATGGGTTCCTCCTCTTCTTCCTCATTGGGACCTTCAATATAAAACAATTTCTTTTCACTACATTTATGTCCTTCTTTATTTGCTATCACAGGTGAAACACAATCCTTTTTGCTCTTTTCTCCTCAATTTGTTGTGGAGTCAACTTAGTAGGTTTGTTGAATATCCTTCTCTCTTGTCACATTAGCCCTTGCTTCTTAGGAATCAAATATTTCTCCTCTACCTGCAGTTAAGATAAAAGACTCATTTATGGAACTAGGGCTAAACATGCGTACCTCATGTTGAATGTGATCCTTGAGACCACCCAAGAATAAGTCATTCAATTTTTCCTCCGTAATTGTATCCACCCTTAAGGATAGATTTTGGAATTGCTGAATATAATCCTTAACTAATCCTGTTTGTTGAAGTTTAGCTAGCTGGCTGAAGAAGTTGTCTGTGACACTATTGCTATATTGTGCTTGGAGTTCCTCTGTAAAAATTGACCATGAGATGGTGAGTCACTTTTTTCTTTGATGAGTGCAAAGCCAACGATACCAAATGAATTGATCTGGTTCTAGATATAAGGAAGCCATCGTGACCTTTTGTCCATTTGGGATTTGGTGTACTTCAAAAAAATTCTCCATTTGGTTTATCCATGTTAGAGGATCCTTACCATTGAACTTGCGCATATCCACCTTTGGAAATAAATTCCTAGATCCTATATGAGTACTAAAGCTTGTGTCAGTAGTAGCTGACCTAGACTTTTCACCTTGGTCACTTGAGAACTCCTTTCTTGATTCAACTATGTAGGTGCTTAACATGTTTTGCATGTCTGACATATCCATCTTAATTGAGAAAATTTCTTCCTTGACCTTATTGATTTCTTCATTATGAGTAATATCCTCGATTGTTTCACCATCCTTATCAGGAGTCTTCCCCGGAGTGACAACATTCTTTTTACCCCTTGTTGCAGGCCCTGTCATGATGGAAACCACTAATATTGAAATAAATCACACAAATGAAACTTAAATTCTCTCAAATTTTTACTGTAATCTCCTTTAGTATTTCTTCAAAAACCCAATAAAAATTAGACTCCAATTCAATAATATGTGCGAGATATGTAGATTCCAAAAAAATTGTGTAGAAACCCTAATTCTGCAATAATTCGCTTAATTCTACTCCAATTCTTCTGAAATATGGACTGTATCTTCTTCAATATGTTCTTCAAAAACCCTTTAAAAATTAGAAAAAAATCACCAAAATCTGAAAGATATGCTCTTCCCAAAATCGCCTCCAAAATTGAGAAAAACCTTGCCTCTATGGTGCCAAGATCATGCTCTGATACCACTTGTTAGGAAATAACTTGCACAATAGAAGAATATGATATGAAATATGCTGCAAATACTTGATAATAACTGAGAATAACAAGCCACTTCGAGGGGGCAAACCTCCAAATATCTCTAATGAGAACACATTTCACAACTTTATGATGAAATAAAACTCACAACCTCCTATATATACCTATTTATGCCAAGGATATCACCTAGGCCGACTTAGACACACCTATATAAGACTTAGGCTGACCTAAACAACTAAATAACAATATACTAATGATAATATGACTTAATAGAGAGTTAAGATAGCCACAAGCCAACTATTCATAACCCGATGTACAATAATATTAAGGGCGTAGCAGGTACTACCCTTCCTTGATCTTAGCATCATGGTGAGCTTTTGTTGGCATTTTGCATCACCATCCATAGCCCTCTTTTCTATGTTTTATAACCTACCTTTCCTCCTATCATCCCTGCAATTGAGTGACTTCCTAGCTTTGTTCCTTGATTCTATTCCCATTTTCCCTTGAGTCACCAGGGTGGCTAAGGGTTTTGTCTTACCTTCTAGTAAATCAATCTTTTCCTCCATCACTCAAGCCTCACCTTCTTCCGTAGGGTTACATTCCTTTAGAGCTTGTACCACCATACTATTTCCATCATCATCACCCATTTATGAGTTCACTTCTTCTTCCTCTGTGAGAGCTGTGTAGCTCATCAGTTCATATCCCACTCTCATAATTTTTTCCAACCCCAAAACTTCCTCCCTAGTCCCCTCCTCTTCTTGTGGGTTTTGGAACCACTCTAAGACCCCATCTGCATTCTCTATTATAGTGAAAAATTCCTCCTCTACACACTCATGATCCCCATTCTCCTGTAGAGCGGCCAGTTTTGTTTCCTGATTGTGACTTTCTCTACTCATTGGGATTGCCCCACTATTACCAACTCCGCTACCTAACTTAGCCATGCATCCACTATTTGATTCTAAAGCCTTCTTCAAGGCATCAAATTTTGAAAAGTTGGGGACCTTGTTGGCTGAAAGATCCCAATCTATCTCTTGGAACCACTTTCCCTCTATGATAATTTCTATTTCTTCTAAGCGTTCGCTAACCTGGTTTATTTCTACACAAATTCTCACTTGAGCCTTAATTTCTCCATGAAGTAAAGCTTTATCTACATAATGAAAGTGCCCAATTGATTCCATATTAGAATAAGGATCTCCTCATCCTAATATTCTGAGGGCAGGTTGTGTAAATTTACCCATGCCTTCATTCTATCCAATTCATGCCTATGGGGATTAAAATTTGGCTCCCATTCTTTAATGTAAAACCCTACTCCGTCTCTTTGTAGTAGTGTTTCAAACATGATGTGTTGCGTCAATTGAGATAATAGGCATATAATCAAAAGAAATTTGTAGGTCAAAAATTTGATGCATACCTCTTTGCCCCATTGGTTTCTCCACCAATCCACCATCTTTTTCACAGAACATCCACCTCCTCCCCACTTTGCAAAGAAAGCATGCTCCTTCAACATATCCATAGAATTTCTTAGGGTTTTATTAGGGATTACCATTGCCTTACCATTTCTTCTTAGCTCATTGATAAAAATCCCTTTGTCAGAGATATCATGGTCTCCCCTCACATTAGGCTTCTCCTACACACCTACTTCCTTATGCACCACACGATTCTCATTCCTCGAATACTGATCTCTATTTACTCTACTTGTATTTACTTTAGTGGTAGAGTGAGGGACTTGTCTAGCCTATCCACCATCTGCTAGGTGCTTCCCTGAATTCCTTGTCGTAAGGATCCCCCACCAGTAGTTAGATTGGGCCGCTGCTATCTCTCTCATACTTTGCCTCAATTGCCCATTCTAATCCCCCCAATCAGGCTCCTTGAGGGGAGGCTTGAAAAACTACCATGATCTCCTAGGGGGAGGCTTATGATCTCACCAATACTATGGTGGAGCATGCACTCTCCAATTATCTCCATTGGGTTGATGCTAAGATCTCCCCTAAGAGTTTGTAACCCAAACACGATCTTGATTCTTAGGGTGGAACCAAGCTCTAGCTTGAGCCTCCCACTGGTTTTGATGATTAGGGGCTCTCTTGGTGTGCTTAACACGTGAGAAGCCCCGATCTTGTTGTCCTGCTAAGATTGTGCTTGCACCATCCCTTTCCGCCATCAGTCACTTCTTCTCCATAATGCCAACCCTCTTTCACAGCTTCTCTAACGACCATTCCTGTTCTGTGATTATTGATCACAAACTTGTGCCACCCACCATATCCCAATTTGTATCATACTGTTTCAAGTTGTATCATTGCTACCTCCATATATGAATAATCTCTTATGTCTCTCTTTATTTTTTATATAAAAATATTTCATATAAATTATGAACAATGTGAAAAAAGTAATTGATACATTAATAAAAATAAGGATGGAACTTCATAAAGAAACACTTGATAAACTAAATAGCATGGAAGACAAGAAGGGAATAATAATAAAAATAAAAAATCAAATAGTGGATTACATGAAGTTAAGGAAAAAACATAATTTTGTATTTGAATGATACACTTTAACAAATCCTCCATACTAATTTTGTCTAAAGGAGATTAAAATTTATCATTATTATCAAATTAATTTATTTATGATTCATTGCTTACCTTTCACAGTCTTGATTAGAACACAGTTGAAAATAAAAATAGGGAATAACAATGTGAATGACACAACTAAAAGATCACATTGAATAAACATGATTTATGTGAATTACATTATCTATACTTTTTATTAAATTCTATAGATTAGTTTGATATAAATATATTAAAATAATCATTACAATCTTTTTTTTTAATTCAAAGTTTTAGTTGACTTACAAAGACTATTTTATTTCTTCAAACTTATAGAGTATATTAAATTTATTTTGTTCAATTACCATTCAGCCCAACATTGCTACAGTTCAATTTCTTATGTTTAATATTCTTTTTGTTATTATTTTTAAAATTATAAAAATTTAAAAATAATCATTTTATCATTATCTATTGATGACTCACTTTTAATGCAACTTTATTAATAATCTATTATTATATAATTTTATATTTAAGAAAAGTAATTTTTAATTTTTTAGATGAGCTAAGATAAATAATAAAAGAAAATAAGATATAATAAAATAATAAAATTGACAAAACACTACAAGATGAATGTTAGGAGATTATGAAAAATATATATTTTAATTATTCCTTAATCATACCTCTAATTATACAAGTCAATTGAAAAAACAATAGAAAGTTAAATGAAGACATCTTAACATAATTAAGTAGAGATATACTAGTTAGAAAAAGTCAAAACAACCCTTATCAACACAACGATTTAAATATTTACTACATGTTATCATCAATTAAAAATATCTAATTCAAGTCAAAAAGATATATAATCACAAGTGAGTATTTTTTCTTTCTGTTATTCATTTTTTTAAATAAGTACATATAGTCATATGCTCAATCTTTTCCCTTTCACTATCTTAAAACATCAAAAATCATAATTTTAAAACTCCTGGCCACTTTACACTTTTCCTTCAAATGTATATGATAATATGCAATTGTATCTTTATATTGAATGAATATATTATACTCATGAAAAGACATAATCACATATGGATATTTTAAAAAATAAATTATTTTTGTATATAAATACATATAGTTATATGTTTAAGCTTTAACCTTTCATCATCTTAAAATTTCAAATTTCACTTCAACAAGTTTACTTCAATGTATATGATAATATGCAACTATGTCCTTATATCTGTAGACACTTAAAAATGTCTTGATGGATCACATTGGCTAAATAACATCATTTCATCGTAAAACCCATCCTCTTTTCACTTAATTGATTAAATTAGCCTAGCTATTTAATTAATTTCCTCATTTTCATTTATTAATCTAATTGACCTAGTTAGGTTAATTCATCTCTTTCATGCTAACATTTTGTCCTATTAAATTGAATAAATCAAATTATTTAATTTAATCCCTAAAGTCCTCTTATTTAATTAAATATCATATCACTTTCCCTTTTCATTAAATCACTTTATTTAATGAATATCATGTAATTCTTCTAAAAATTGCATAATTAACTTTGTTTTAATTATCAAATACTAATAAATCTAATTCCCCCACTTGCAAAGGAATATTCCAAGGGATTAAAACTTTGTTTTAATTTGCTAAATATCTATTTCCTTCTCCCATCTTTCTTCACTCATTTGAAAAAAAGAATATTCTTCCTTATAACAAACTCACAAGACTTCATGTGTAAGTTAACTTACAAGACTTCTTGTGCAAGTTTTGAAAGTGTGTTTGTTTGGATGAATGTGAGCCCTTGATTAAATATCATCTTGTATCCTCAACCCTTGATGGGAATCCATGATCCATGCCTCCATATTCCTTCCATATTGAACATTGATTAGCTTTTTCAATCTTAGCCCTTCATTTCTCATTTGTTCTCCTATAAATAGGTCATTATTTAGACACAAATGGATTCATCTTTTAACATCAAACTTATGCTGTTAAAATCACTCTTACTTGCACTCACATTTAGCATAATTTTAGCATATTTTAATTGCACCATATTAGCTTTGCTTCCATTAATGGCTTTCATGATAACATAGATGCATACATTTAGCTTATTTGTTAATTAAGATTTTAATCTTTTGAAGCTTGTATACATTTAGAGTAAATTTGCATATACCCATATCGACCATCTTAGCATATATCATGTTAATTTAGCATTTAAATCATGTTTTATCACATATCTCTCATCAGTTTCATCGATTCTCTTCAATAGAATTGATTGAAACAAGCTCATTATCCAAGGGATTGGGAAAGGGTTGCCATTCTACATCAATCCGACACCACTCCCCCAATAGGATAAGTTTCAATGTCTTAGATTAGAGGTTTGTCAAACTTTTATGATTTAGAATGCTAGTTTTAATGGCTTTTTTGTCTTTGTTTACAGTGAATGATCTTATTGGGATTGATGTTTAGTGGGTTAAATATGCTCAAATTCGTATGGAACAAGTGTAGTTAACCTATACTATGACATTGGTCACATTTTGGTGCTAGAAGGAGGGCATGAACTAATCAATCTGACAAATTTCTATTTAGATTTTTGTTTTCCTTATGTTTGCAAACACAACGATGTTTTTTTAGGCTAACTAGGTTTTGCAGGTTGGACGATAAAAGTTGAAGTGAAGAAGCATTCTCATCTTTAAATCTTATAATTGTAATAAGCGTTTGACGCTTTTGGGGCAATTATAACCCATCTATCATGATTTTTCATTTTATGCTTTAGGGCCACACTAATTTTCATTTGGGTTTAAAAAAATGCTCAAACAGGACTAAAATTGAACCCTCATTTCATCATTTTATTTTGGCTTAAAATTGAACAAGGCAACTTAACATTTCGTTTGGTGCTTAAAATGAAGTCATCTTAGCTTTAGGGGTTAAAATTAACGAGTGTTTTTTGTGTTTTGATTTACATCTTTGTTATTGAATGCGTATGCAATTCTTGCGCCACTCGATGATCTTGAGAAACATAAAAAATTCTTTAACACTCTGTATAATCACCTACATCTTTTTAAATTAAAAATGAACTCCTTGCTAGTGTAGGGAAAAGGCGTGGTGTGTGTTCTCTCCTTGTTTCATGCAAACTGTGATGATCGAACTATAAACGTACTTCCTTGCTATTATTTATCTTTAGAGGGTTTGCCTCCCCGCTTCAAAAAGAGGGAATGACCCAAGCAAAAACAAGCTAAATCCAAGCTCTTTCAAGCCGCTATATAAATAATGTGTTTGTGATGAAAGTAATAAAAAATAGGTGTGGATGCGTCATACCGACAAGTGTCACCCTTAGTATCCATGTGATACATTAAAATCTCTTCTTAGGAAGAGACTAGGAGGCCTCTTGATTCTCCATAATCTTGAGCTAATCTTGTCATGTGTATGACCACCTTGAATGAAAGCCCTTATTACGAACCAAATGTTTAGAAGCCAAAAACCTTTATGCTTGTTGGTGCAGGAACAATCATTCTGAAGCCGCCCCACATTTTACTATTCAATTGTTGAAATAGAAAAATCCTTAGAATCTTCGGATCTTCATGATTTTAAGATTTGGTGGTCCTGAGAAGTGTGTGTCATGGAGGGGAGCCAGTGTCGCCGAATCTCTAATTGTTCACATTGTCTTAGTGTTTGGAGAAATCCAAGTGGGAAACCAACAAGTAGTATCTTTTCAACCTAAGGTTGTAAATGCTTGTGAGTCAGTTTAATACTTTTCTTGGTTCCAAAACAATTACAAAAAAACATTCAAAATTTTCCTAAAAATTTCAAACCCTTTGGTCTAAGTATGGATACCCTTTGAAATAGCCTTGATATTAATGTTTTTCCTAAGGATTTCTATCCTTAGAGATTTATAAATATCTTGACTTATATCTCAATCCATACTTCCCAAAGTTAACATAGGCAACTATGGCTTCAACCTCGTGATTTTCACAAAATGGACCTTATGAAATTTATGATGTTTTTGACATAGACATTTAGTTTGAACCTAATCAACACAAGTGTTTGTGGTAAAAGAAACTCACTTAAGAAAGATAAATTGACAAATTGAACCCCACATGACCATTTGGTCTCTAATCACTCCGGTGGAACAACCAAACCTTACACCCGCTATCATACAAGGAAAACATTGCAAAACATTGAGCCCAAATTCTATTGTCAAAATTATTGGGTCCTATTTCCAAAATCATTTGTGTTCTATTTTACTAAAATCATTGTCCTTAGGATTTGATCACTTTAGAGGTATAGCATTTTTCTCACTACCTTGGTCTTGGAAAACAAAGGTTCATTCAAGGTCAACATTGGGTCAAACATTTCATCCACTCCATCAAATTTCATCCTTCACTTCACCAAACTTTGCAAAAAATTTTAATACACCAACACTTTTTGACTTAAACATCTATCAAACCAATCCTAACTTAGCTACTTTGTATGTGAAATGAATCCTTTTCCATGCACTTAGTTAAGTTAGTTATCATCTTTGAACTAGTTTATCTTGAAGGTCACGAGTCTACCCTAAAGATTTCCAAGTTCATAAACATCCTTTATCCAAACATCAAAACATCAAACCTAAGTCAAAAGTGTTGTCCCAAAATATTTGCAAAGATCACTCCCCATATCATTCATATTTTCATCTCCCACTACCATCATTGCTCCAAAAAGACTTAGAGAGTCCCTTTTACCTAGATTTGAGTCAACTAGAGAGTTCAAACATTACAAATATCAACACAACTCTCCCAAAGGTGACCCAAAATTTATGGTAAAAACAAGATCACAACACAAGAGAATCATGGAGAAAACCAAATTCACATTTACCTTAAGTGATCCCAATCCTCAAGAATTTGATCCAAGAAGTCAAGTTACCCCATCACAACAACCCTCATCTCCATTAGGGCCATATGAGATAGAAGATGTCACAAACAATCCATTTGGACTTACTAGGGAAGAAATCATGGAACATCAAGCCTTAGAAAATGTAACTCCAATTTCCCCATCTTTTGTTGCACAAAACTTGACACAAGGCTTAACTCAATATACGAATCAACCAACTCCATCCCTTGTGCCAAGTCGACTCTTAACATCTAGTCTTGCAACTAGGCTAGGAACCAACCTGGGTCTCACTTCATGTCTAGGAACAAACACAACTATGGGTATTCACAACATGACCATTCCATTAACTGCCAACCTTCCCCAAAACACAAGTTGGACACCTACATTTGGAAAACCACTTACATTCCATGACGCCACAACAACCTCAACATTTCGAGTGCAACCTGTATACACCTGAAAATGGTCATCACATTCAATTAATTAAATACAACCCATTTGATTAATACTTCAACTACATATAAATAAAGTCTTACTTTATTTATATTGTTCACTCTCCTTTTAATTCTCCTAATTCACATTCCTCTAAATTAAATAAACAAAAAACCCTAAACATGTTTATTTGATTAATCTTCCCTAACCTTGATTGAGAATTAGAGCACATTTCTACAAAAAAAATTATGTGCCACCTCATAAAGGTCACGTGAAAATAAATAAGCCTAATTATTAATTGGAATTATCCTCACACACTTCCACCAATAAGAAAAAGCACATGGCTTTATTCCCCCACACTTCCAACAAACTTGGAGCACATGGGTCTTTGTTTCAAACACTTGGAACCTCATACATTTGGCATGCTTCCAATTGGTCAAGGGATTCTCTTCACACACATGGCATGTTGCCCTTGGTCAAGGGGACAACATCCTGATTCCTTTCATCTCCACCGTCTATCTTGTCTCCTTTGAATTTGAACCGTTGATAGGTGCCACCGCACAAAATGCTTGAAAAACTCTATAAATACACCCCTTATCCTTTACATTATCATCCACCTTTTAAGAAATGTTGCAATGCTATTTTGAAATACAAATTGGAATAGTGTTATAATGCCATTTTCCATCCACACTTTGAGTATTGTTAGCATGCAGGTTTTTCGTAGGAGCTTGGAGCTTTCAAGGAGTCTTATACTTAGCCTGCATATCATGTGTTACTTTGCATTCTCATCTTAGATTAATTAATTGCTTCATAGTTACATTTTATCATCCTCATTGCATCATAGTTACATTTTAGGTTAGTTTGTTTTATGTTTGAATTTGAGCTTATGCATAATCATGGATAGTTCACTATAGTTTCATATCATCTTACTCATCTACACATCTTCATCTATCATCAACATCATCCTTCATTTATCGTTGCATCCATTATCCTTTCCATCATTTTGTTCCATTTAGAAGCATACCACTAATCATTCCAGCACACATTTGCACATAGAAATCATCTTAGCTTGCATACTAAGCATCAAATCTCGTTTTCTAGGTAGTCATTTTAACAACCTTTGTTCCCATAGAAATCTGAGGGCCAAACGGTTAAATAAATCCCTAGAATTAGAGAACAATGATACATATTTGAAAGGTTTGATTGTATTACAAATAGATTAGCTTTAATTGTTTCAAACTTTGAATGTAAATCGTATCATTAAGGTTTGTGTTGACATTAGAATAACTCACTCTACACATTCGACACACGCATACAACCATCTTCATCATCACCACAAATACCCCAAATATGCCTAATGTTACACAAGGTAATGTGGACCAAGTGCCTCAAGTAGGAAAACAAGGGAAAGTTAACACTCTCACATAAAGTCAACCCTTGACAAGTAGCTCCAACAACCTCATTGACACATCAAAACAAGTGGTTACCCAAGCTACCCAAGTTAATCCACCATCCACATCAAACCCATCTATCATTGACCCAAATCAAAACAACACCTTGGTTACAAATCCCATCAACCAAGGTAATACCTTGATCCCACCTCAAATACAACAAGGGAACCCCCTACCCTTTGGTCAAGGGAACCCTTTCAATCAATTACAAGGTCTTAATGTGTCATTACCATCGCAATACCAAATGGCACCAACATCATCTTTTCCCTTGGACCCACATGTCATGCAAAATGAAATGTCACCTCAATCTTACATTCCTCCATCCCAATCCACTATCTTGCAAGGGATGTTAAACCGAGCGAACCCCCAACCTCTCATCAACAATCTACAACCTGCACAAAACATCAAATACCCAAAACCCATCGCAGATGTCCCAACCACTGATTGATCCTACATTGCAAGCACATGCCTTAGCTTTACAACAAGCACAACAAACTTACCAACAAGCAGTCCAACAAGAAGAAGAAGAAGAATAAGTAGCCCTAGTAATACAACAACAACAATAACAAGCAACGTTAGTTGCACAACAACATCAACAACAAGTAGTCTTAGCAGTACAACAACAATAGTAGCAACAACAGGAAGTAGCCTTAGCAACACAACAACAACAACAAACACAACAACAAGCAACCCTAGCAGCACAGTAACAACAACAACATCAAGCAACCTTGGCAGCACAATAAGCAGCCCTAGTAGCTCAACAACAACAACAAGCTCAACAATATTCCCAACAACAACAATTGTTGGCACAACAACAACAAAAACAATAGGGTTTATACTATAACCCCCAACAAAACATCATGTCAAATCAAACATGTTAGGAACATATATGCCTACACCATCATTGCCATATCCCACACCACCATACAACACCTCATCATACCAGAATCCCATCCCACAATACACAACATATGTTCCTCCACCTAGTCCACCAGACGATATGGCATGACAACTCAAAGCATTAACACAAGAAATGCAGGATCTCCAGATGGGCAAGATGAAGAAGCCCCATACACAAAACTTATGTCCATATCCATTCAATCGAAACATCACAATGGTACCGTTCCCTCCCAGTTTTGAAATCCCCAAATTCGATAAATACGAAGGGAGAGGAAGACCTGTGGACCATGTCAAATAGTTTAATGTCATATGTATGGAGGTTGCCTATAATGAGTCTTATTTGATGCACCTTTTCTCGCGAATTTTAACAAGTCCTATCATGGATTGGTTTTCTCCATTCCCTCTAGGCATCAAAAATTTCCAAGAAATCATTGACAAATTCATAGATCACTTCTCTTTCAATCTTGACATGGATGTAAGCTTAGAAGAGTTGTATACTCTCAAACAAAATAAAGGAGAATCTTTCACCAATTTCTTGCAATGATGGAGGCAAAGAGCTAGTAAAAGCAAGTGGCCACTTCCTGATGGACAAGTGGGCATTATCATAGCAAATCTAGATCCAAATTTATCCTCTCACTTGAAAATGCAGTGCATCACATCTTATAACAAGCTTGTCCCTAGATTCCTTAACATCAAGAGAGCCCTAATATCACAAGGAAACACACAAGTGTATAAAGACAATCACCCATCCACTAGTTTTAATGAAAAGCCCCACTATTGGGCCAAGAAAAAGAATCTTACTAGTGATGGTGTTGTTGATGTAAAGGTACTCTTAACTGCTCCTAGGCAAGCAAACACCCAAACCGTGAATACACAACAACCATACATGTCATTGTCAAACAATCAAACAATGATCAACGCTACAAACACTCAATGGGGACAAGAAAGAACAAAAAATGATCCCAAGCGACAATTAATTCCCTTAGGGGAACCTATGGAGGATGTATTGATGTAGTTGATACAGTCTAACCTTATCACACTCCTAGATTTTTCAAACTATCAAGAGCCACAAGTCAAACCTCGTAGCTATAGATACGATCATTTTTGCGAATTCACCTATACAAAGGTCATAACACACAAAATTGTTTTAGAATCACACATCTAATAGAAGATCTTATTGAACAAGGAGACATTCATGTTGATCAAAAATATGGGAATGAAGATCTAAAAATGTACACAAACCTTATGCCAGATCATACAAAAGAGATTTAGGAAAGGCCTCAACCTCAAAAAACATAAACAATACCTATGATACCACGAAGACATATTTATTTATCACAACATGAGGAATTAGACGCACATCAAGAAACTATTTTAAAACAAAGTCCAAACCTATCAATAGTGTTTAGCACTATTTTATACCATAATGACATCAAGTGGATATCATATTGTAATATCTCTCCCACATATGACTCAATGATTGGGTATGTTGAAGAAATTCCAAATGAGCCAGAAGTATCCTTTGTTGCACCCATACCCACAAACTATAGCGAAGAGTCTTTTACCGATGATATATCATCCACCCAAGGATCATGTCAAGAGGAGGCTCTTGAGGATAACGAAAGTTACTTCGAACCAAGTCAAGATCAAGAACAACTATCCCCATAGTTTCACCAAGAACTAAGGGACATCTTTCAAACCATTTTGAACTCCAAAGATGTCCCTGATATCACCCCTGAGATGCTTTTTTTTCTTTTGATGGACATATAGACGTTCTTCATCTAAAACATGAATCTCCCACTCTTGGTATTCCTACACAAGAGCAAGCAATGGCCGAGATTTTTTATTCTTACAGTGATTGTGCATCATCAACATCTTTTGAGTCAGCATCAACATGTTGAGAAGCACATGCAACATTTCTAGACTATATGGCTTTGTGTAATCGTAGAAATAATTGGAGGAGGAGATGATACTTCTGCACATTTCCAACTTTAATACATGATGCATTTGTGGTTCCAGACAGTACTTAGTCATATCATAGAAATAATTGGAGGAGGAGATGATACTTTTGCACATTTCCAACTTTAATACATGATGCATTTGTGGTTCCAGACAGTATGTTGTTGACAATGCTTTGTCGAGATGTTCTGTCATGCTACTAGGGGTCGATATGTACTCTTTGTTGCTCTTTGTAATTTTGGATCAAGCTTGTTGAATGTTGTCAAGTTGGGAAACAATTTGTTGCTACAGGCTCTTGATACTTAGACTATTATTTTGTTGTTATGTAACAATAGTGTTGTTGGTCTTCTACTATTTTTTTGTGCTCTGTGATTTTCTTTTTTAATAAAAATCTTATTCCAATACAAAAAAGAGATATCATTTCATTGAAGAGCTAGTGAACGATGGAGAAATTAACTTAATGTTTACATATCCAAAGATCAATTGGTAGACATGTTTACAAAGGCATTAACAAGAGAACAATTTTAATATCTAAGAGAGAATTTAGGTGTTGTAGGCATTGAAGCAATCAATAATAGAAATTAAAGGGAAGTGTTAGAAATATTCCACTGATTTCTCGCACAAAAATAAATATAGATAATAATAGATAAACTTTAGGAAGTTTCTATAAGTATTTACTATTATTAGTAACTTATCATATTAACAAGTAGCTTCTAGAATTATCTTTGTAATTTCTAAAGCCCTTTATAAATTGAGGTAAACGTAACTTGAATTTTTCATCAAGTTGAATACAAATTTCTTATTGTGTTAAAGCACCTAGTGTTCCTCTCTGCCTCTAGCCGCCAATAGAGTACTGCCAATAGTAGGTGTTTACATACTTGCACACAAATATAGACTATATTTAAGTCTAAAGACTAACTCTCTAGAGAGTACTCAATATATTGTAATATTTCTATCTATTCATGATCTTTATAAGGAGTACAAAATCTGCAGACAAGGATTTTATATTAATATTGATGTAATTTTTATAACAAAGTGTGGAGGAAGAATTTTCACTCGAAAGAGGATGTGAATGAAGCTTTCATCCAACAATTTTCAATACCCTTTCTTTTCTGCAAAGACTAAACTATTATGTGTATTCTCCCGTGCCCAGAACATTGGGTAAAGGGATTTTAAATAATAATATTTACAGAGAGAAGGAATAGAAACGTCTACAGGAAATAGAAACAGCAGAACAAAATTTCTAAGAAGAGGACTCTTTCCGTCTGCGATGAGATCATCCGGAGAATCTAGGATTTCTGTGATCAGCGCTGGATGTTTCCATATGCCCCCGCAAGTTGAGCGTGGGTGTTCGTACGGTCAACTTGTCTCGAAGTAAAGCAAATCGAGCAGAGCTCAACCCCTTAGTGAAGACATCTGCAACCTGATCTTTTGTAGAGATGAATCGGACAACAAGACCTTTGTTAGCAACTTTCCCACGAACAAAATGATAATCAATCTCAATGTGCTTAGTTCGTGCATGAAAGACTGGATTAGCTGTGAGATACGTAGCACCAAGATTGTCACACCATAGAACAGGGGAAGCAGTGGGAGAATATCCAAGTTCAGAGAGGAGGGATTGAATCCAAATTAGCTCAGCAGTGGCTATGACAACTCCTCTATATTCAGCTTCAGTACTAGACCTTGAGACGGTCTTTTGTTTTCGAGCACTCCATGAAATCAGATTTGGACCAAGGAAGATGCAGTAACCGCTAGTAGAACGGTGGTCATCGGGGCAGCCAGCCCAATCTGAGTCAGAAAAGGCAGTAAGAGTGAGAGGGGCAGACTTGCTGAGTTGCAGTCCATAAGAGAGAGTTTCCTTTAGGTACCACAGGATACGCTTGACAGCATTCCAATGATCATTAGTGGGCTGCTGCATAAACTGACAAACCTTATTGACGGCGAAAGCAATATCGGGTCTCGTAAGAGTGAGATATTGAAGAGCACTGACAACACTCCTGTATAGAGTTGGATCGCTGAACGCGGAGCCGGTGAATTTAGACAACTTTTCTTGGCTGCAAATAGGAGTGCGAACTGGTTTTGCACCGTCCATCTTTGTCTTCTTGAGAAGATCAAGTGTATACTTTCTTTGAGATAGGAGAAGCCCTGTAGGAGTTGAAAGAGCTTCGATGCCCAAAAAATAATGGAGAGAGCCCAAGTCCTTTATGGAAAAAGCGGACTTAAGTTGAGATATCAAAACCTGAACACAGTCCACTGTAGATCCAGTAATGATAATATCGTCGACATAAACAAGCATAAAAACTATGGAGTGGGCGGTTCGCTTAATGAATAGCGAAGTGTCAGCTTTGGAACCCACAAACCCAACCTGTTGGAGAAAGGTGCTCAGGCGGTGGTACCAGGCCCGTGGAGCTTGTTTGAGACCGTAGAGAGACTTGTGGAGTCGACACACATGAGTAGGAAACTGGGGATCAATGTATCCAGGTGGTTGCTTCATGTAAACCTCCTCCTCAAGGACACCATGGAGGAAAGAATTTTGCACATCGAGTTGGTGAAGGGGCCAACCCATAGAGAGTGCAATAGTGAGAACTGTACGAATGGTGCAGGGTTTTACCACAGGACTGAAAGTCTCCCCATAGTCAATTCCTTCCTGCTGATTGAACCCCTTGGCAACTAGTCGGGCTTTGTAGCGATCAATGGAGCCATCTGCTTTCTTTTTCAATTTAAAAACCCATTTGCACCCAACAATATTTAAGTGGGGCTTGGATGGGACTAGGCTCCACGTTCCATTCTGGAGAAGAGCATTAATTTCATTATCCATAGCCAAGCGCCACTGTGGGTCCACTTTGGCTTGGGAAAAACATGTGGGGTCATCAATATCATCAGGAGATAAGGGGTGCTTAGTAGCACTGTATGCCTTGGGCTGAAAAATGCCATGTTTGGACCTTGTGACCATTGGATGCACATTCGTAGGAGGAACCATCAAGCTTGGCAAAGGTAACGACAAAGGGGAGGAAGAGGGGTCACGGCTAGGAGATGGTGGGGCCGAAATCACTAAGGCGGGGGAAGCAGATTCAATTCGGGTAGGGAGGTCATGACGAGAAGGTGAGGCATCTAGGGGAATGGAGAGGCCATGGTGAGGTCCTTGCAAGGGAGGTGAAGACACACTAGATGGAGGTGAGTGATAAAGTGGGAGAGTGGATACGAGGGATGGTGTAGAGATCAAGTCCGGTGATGGTGCGTTCTGGCGAGCAGCAAACGGATAGGTCCCTTCATCAAACACAACATGCCGAGAGATATATATTCTGTTGGTGGGAAGATGGAGACATTTATAGCCTTTGTGAACCAAACTGTAACCCAAGAAGACACAAGGGAGAGAACGTGAGTCCAGCTTATTAGAGCTGTAGGGACGAAGGTAGGGAAAACAGAGGCACCCAAAGACACGCATCGCACGATAGTCAGGACCCGTGTTAAACAGACACTGAAGGGGGGACCGATTGTTGAGGATGGGGGTGGGCAACCGGTTCACCAAGTAACAGGCCGTGAGGAAAGCATCGGTCCAATAGATGAAGGGAACATAAGCCGTATGAAGGAGGGTAAGGCCAGTGTCCACAATGTGCTTGTGTCGGCGCTCGGCTAAACCATTTTGTTGGGGGGTGTAGGGACAGGAAAAACGTTGTGTGATTCCCTGGGAGGCCAAAAAGGGTTTAAATTTAATAAATTCCCCCCCATTGTCGGATTGGAAGGTTTTGATTTTATGGCCAAGTAGATTCTCAATTTTAGTCTTGAAATTAATGAATGTAGGTAGTGCGTCGGATTTATGAGATAATGGAAAGAGCCATGTATATCTACTATAGATATCCACAAAAATTAAATAAAAACGAAATCCATCATAAGAGACATAGGGAGAAGGACCCCAAATATCGGAAACAATTAATTCCAAAGGATGCGTACAAATAGTAGAACTAAAAGGAAATGACAATTGGTGACTCTTACTGACTTGACAGGGACTACAAAGACCCAATTTATTCTGACTAACAGGAAGCGACTCGACTCCGACAATATGCCGAACAGTTCGTGGCATAGGGTGACCTAAACGCTGATGCCATCTCTCAAGAGAAGTTCGTTCACCAACAAAGGCTGTAGAAGGGGTCTGAGAGGGTGGAGAAACACTCGAAGAGAGGCGATAGAGACCATCCTTATGCTGCCCGCGAAGAACTACCAGCCCCGTGCGCCGATCCTTTACAAGGAAAAAGTGTGGATGAAATTCAAAAAAGACGTCATTGTCAGAGGCAAATTTTGAAACAGAGAGAAGGTTAGCCGTGACATTAGGGACATGCAAAATATCATTGAGATGAAATAAACGTGAGGAATGAGAAATTTGTGATCTACCAATGTGAGAAATAGAGAGTTTAGAGCCATTACCAACGCGAAGCTTGTCAGGACCATCATACTCATGGTGAATCTGCAGGTTACTCAAGTCCGGGGTGACATGATTAGTAGCTCCACTATCAGGATACCAGGTAGGATCGACTGAGATCTGAGATGGTGCATAGGAAGAAGACTGCTGATGAGGGACGCCATAGTGATGATATGGATAGGGTGCTTCCATGTATGCAGAGGGGGGGGTAGCCGATTGGGGCATCTCCTGATAGGTTTTATCAAATCTGAACCAACAAGTGTTGGCTGTGTGGTTCTTACGTCCGCAAAGCTGGCATGGTCCTGTTGCCTGAATAGGCATCGGTGGAGGATGTTGACCACGATAGGTGTTCCCACGACCTCGATTATTGTGGTTCCTTCCGCGATTATTGTGCTGAGAAGGAGGATTGGGAGCACGATTACGGGTGGCGACATTGGCCACTGGGTGCTGCTGAAGGAGGGCCTGTTGGGCATCAATGCGCATCTCAAAGGCGAGCAAATGGGCTTGAAAATCATCCATATCAATAGTGTCAAGCGTGGCTGTCAGAGAAGTGACGACAGCATCATAGGCGGACTCGAGACCGCTCAAGATAATCTGCTGCAGATCCGAATCGCAGACTGTTTGTCCTGAAGCTGCAAGGGTGTCGGCCAATTGTTTGGCACGCTGGAGGTAGTCAGCCATGGAGAGAGCTCCCTTACGGATGGTCTGGAGGTCGCGACGAAGTTGCATGAGTCGTGCTTTGGAACGGGAAGCAAAGCGCTTCTCTAGAGCAAGCCAAACAGCACGCGAGGTATCAAGGCCAACAACAGTCGCCAGAGTATCAGGAGCAAGGGCAGAGAGTAACCATCCAAGAAGGATCTTGTCCTGCTTGCGCCAGGTAAGATAGACAGGATTCGGCGTCGGATCTGTCGGAGAGAGAGTACGAGGGGGACAAGTAATGGTCCCATCAACGTAGCCTTCCAGGTCATAGCCTTGGAGAAGCGGGAGAAACTGCGTGCGCCAGAGAAGATAGTTTTCCCGATCCAGTTTGATAGAGATCGCGTGGTGAAGGGGAACCGGTTGGAGAGCAGAGGAGTGTGGGGAGCGTGGGGAGGTGGGTGTGTGGGCGGCACTGGTGGTAGAGTCAGCCATGACGGAGATTCAAGACTGCAGGGTGAGATCCGAGAAGAACAGAGGAATGCAAGGGCAACGCAGAGGGGAGGGGAGATGGGCAAATAGCAACGCAGAGGATCGTTGCTCTGATACCATGCAAAGACTAAACTATTCTGTGTATTCTCCCTGCCCAGAACATTGGGTAAAGGGATTTTAAATAATAATATTTACAGAGAGAAGGAATAGAAACGTCTACAGGAAATAGAAACAGCAGAACAAAATTTCTAAGAAGAGGACTCTTTCCGTCTGCGATGAGATCATCCGGAGAATCTGGGATTTCCGTGATCAGCGCTGGATGTTTCCATATTTTCTTTGTGCCGTTTTCAAAACACATAGAGAGTACCTAACCAGTATTGCAGCGTATCTTCTCTCCTTGGATTTTGTAGAACACTGACATAATTCTACAAATGAATTCTGTGTCAGTTTCTTCTCCTCCTCTCTTGCCTCTTATCTGTTTTGGAAATTTAGAGTTTTGATGGCAAAGGTGAAGACAAACACAAACAGAATGCTCCATCCCACTGTAACACCTGCCGTGGCTCCCAAGAAATCGTGTCTAAATCCAAAAGAATTCCTCAAGAAATCATTCAGTGGCTCTACCAAGCCATCTGTTCTTTTCATTGCATCTGTGATGTCTCCATATTGTGATGCTATCAATCCATACAGAGTCCATGAAATTGGGGATGCCCAGTAATACCATCTCCACCACACCGGAATTTGCTACAATGCCAACACAAACACAGTTGAGAAACTCTACTTTTTGTTAAAGAAAGAATGCGTCGACTTTGAATTCACTTACCATTCGAGGAATTAAAAAGCCACAGAAAAGCATCCAGATTCCAAAGAAAGCCGAGGACACAATTGCAGCTATGTTTGCATTAGGGGTAAGAGAGACGGCCATCATCCCATAGTATGTGTAGTATAAGAATGTAAAGAACATGAAAAACAAAAACCACAAGAATTTTGCTGCCTGCCACTCAAAGTCCATCATTGCATACACCAATACTCCATACACAGCTGCTTGAACAAATACATAGGGTATTTCAATCAATACCTGGTGCACCCGACATTCCCAAGTTACTTGTGATTCAATTAATTCCAAATATTCAAATACAGGAGAACTAACTCAGATATGAATTTAATAAGAATGCCCACTTACTTGAGCAAAGGCATATGGCAGGGCTGAATACATCCCTGCGGCTTTTTCTCTGTAGAAGACTGTCCTTTCGACTTCTATAACAGGCTGAACTGATGTTGCATTATTCATACCGATAAATAGCACCGCCGCAAACATGGATCCCATTGCATTCATAACACTTTGCTGCTCATGTCTGCAATTTGTAATAAAAGTATTAGAGCTACAAGATGACGGTTAATGTTTAAAATAGATCACAGTTCAAGAAAGCATCACATCCTTCCTTACGTCTTCTTGCCAATGTTCCAGAAAATTGTGCCGAAAATTAGAGCAGTGACTAGTGTGAAAAAGAAGCGAACTGCATTGTACTCTGGATTTCTCCAATATGACCAGTTCTGCTTCCACAGGCAAGCCCATGTCTGCGTCAGAAATGATTGGGAGTACTGTGATTCAAAGCTAAGATCCTTTGACCCTGGAGCTGGTGCACTAAGTTCCTTGATCAATGTTTGGTTTTGCCTGCACCATGACAACTCCCACTCGTAAATCTCTTACCATTTATTAAGAAAGACTTAAGATTATAAATATTAACTCTTTGCGGAGTATGGATCACATTCATTAAGGCCTCAAGAATAGGATCGGCACTTTTAGTAATATCTCCTCTTGTTTACTCTGTTTCTCGATCCTGTCAATCTATTGGCGTGCAATCTTTTGAAAAATGCTAGGAATCCTGTATCTAGATCGACCTTTAGGGAAAACCGAAGGAACAAAATTTTGGTTTCAAACACTAAGAAAATTACTATGAATTGTGTCTCTATATTGATCTCGAGGTTAAACTGAAGAAAGATATTGCAGAGATGTTTAATGCAGGCCTTGAGAAAGCATTCAACTAAACAATTTGGCAATTTGGAGAAGGAATGAAGGCTGCAAATGTCCAACGAAGCCATTTTGTGTATAAGAAAGATCTATTTGCAATTTTGCATAACAATTCGACAGTGCTAGTATTAATTCAAAATTTACTTACTGGTACAGAGATGAATTGCGGTAGATGTCTGCAAAATCAACCCCAAGACGCAGTTCAGTTCCAACAGAACTCGAGTCCAGCATCCATGTCGCTGGATTGTAACCTGGTGTGATTTTTGGAATGCCTTCAATTGCCTCAAAATAGTTGATTAGATTTTGCGAATGGGGACCGAGAGGTCCTACGTATATCATTTGCCCTCCACGCTTCATCAGCACCAACTGCAATTTCATTCAAATTCAGTCTCATTCTCAGATTCTATAGTTGTACCGGTACCTATGGTACTAGTAAATGCATTGCAGTTACTAAGAAATACCTCATCGAAGGCTTCGAATATGTCAATGCTAGGTTGATGAATGGTACACACAACAGTTCGCCCTGTATCCACAGTATTACGAACAGTTCGCATAACAATTGCAGCAGCTCTTGCATCCAGTCCTGATGTTGGCTCATCCATGAAAATAATTGAAGGATTTGCTACCAGTTCCACTGCAATCGTTAGTCTCTTTCGTTGTTCTGTAGACAAACCATTAACGCCAGGCAGACCAACAAGAGCCCCCTTCAAGTTACTTAGCTCTACAAGCTCTATAACTTCTTCCACAAACATCTGTTTGTATAATGGGTGTTAAATGCTGATCATGTCCAAACCGCGGAACTAAATTAACAAAACAAAATGAATGTTGAAAATAAATATGTATACCTCTCTCGTTTGACGATCAACATCCTTCGGGAGTCGAAGCCAAGCAGAATATAGGAGGGATTCGTGGACAGTAACATAGGGAGAGTGGACATCATTTTGTTCACAGTAACCAGTAATGCGAGCAAAGGTTTCTTGTTTCTTGGGATAGCCAGATATGGAAATGGAACCTTCAATGATGCCTCCAGTTTTCCTTCCTGCAAGAACATCCATCAAGGTTGTCTTCCCAGCCCCACTTACCCCCATCAAGCATGTCAGCACCCCAGGCCTGAATGTTCCGCTTACCCCCTGCAGTAACTGTAGTAGACTTTCTTCTGTTGCTCCTTGCTGCTTCATTTCCTGTTAAAAAACATTATTAACCACCATTCGAAAGAAATTCTAAACTATACAAAGAAAATTGAAATTCAAATGAGAAACAAGCAACCTACTGCGGGCATGTCCACATAGTAGCTGACATTGTTGAATGCCATGGTCAAAGGTTGGAAAGGCAGAATCATTCCTTTCTTTCCACCCTCACCTGTGTCAGAACCTTTTGAAACATCGCCAGTTCTCCATCTCTGTGAGGTTCCCCCTGCAGAAATTCGTAACGTTCAACTTTCTTTTTAAAGTAAGCTTGAGGATAAATCAGAATGGACGATAAAGCTTCCTGTTATATATTTTCCATTTCCATCCTATTACCTTGGATACCAGTGGTAGATATATTCTTTTGTTTCAAGTCGTCTTCAGATATCAGAGCTTGAGGCTTTTCAAGTGCTGATGAAATAAACAGAGCACGTTACCAGTTGTTTAGTTTGAGGTAAAGGGTTTATGATGCCAATGAAAACCAAGTATAGATTAAGCCTAGAGGTACTCACGATCAAGATAATGTAATGCCACCGTGTATAGAACATTAAAGAGAACATTGTACCCAATGAGCACTCCAGTGGAAAGCCAATACCACCAGCTATCAGAAAACAATCCGCGGGAGTGCAATAATTGGATGCCAATGTTTTGCTGTAAACATAAAGAGAACAATTTGGTGAGGGCAGTTTGTATTTGATCAGCAGGAGGTTATTTGAAATAGAAATTACCAACCTTTTGCCATCTGCTTGCTAAGAACTCATTTACTGCAATACCATTTTGGGCGTACATGAGAGGAGAAATCCAGTAACCCCATATCCACCAGCCTTTAATATCATCTGTGACAGTCAAGAAACATTCATTGTATTTATTAATGATCCTATTATATTCTCCAAGCATTATTCGATCGACAAATAATCTTGAAGCTTTTAAGATTCGTATGTACTTCTGGAGATGATGAATCCTCCGAGAACAAAAATGACCAAGATGGCGAATGAACCAAAAGTATTTGCGACTATTCGATTCCGTCCGACAGCTGCTATGAACCTAAATAATCCTAATGCTGCCTGAGAAACTACAATGTACAGCAACAACTGCTGGAAAAACCTGCACATAGAAGTGATGAGAATACCCTTATTAGATTTTCAATTACAATGTCAACAGCAGAACAAGTTTATACATAGCTTCAAGAAGTGGTCCTGGCCGTACCTCTGTGGATTTGGTGCAAAACCAATTGTATAGTATGTGAGAATGATCCATATTACAGATTCCATTAGAGAAAGAGGAATCCTCATAACCCAAGTGGGAAGAGAGTAGGCCCAGGCAGGGTAGAACTTGAAATCTCTTTGCTTGTAAAAGACTGGAAGTTTATCCAGGGTCATTGACAGTTCTGCCATGCCATTGAACATCACCTGAATCAGCCCGTAGAAGAGAGCACTAAAGTAGATGGATCCGTCGTTGAGATTTCTCTGATGCATATTTGTTCGAAAGAACACACTCGTAGAGATCAAAGCCAGTAGAGTTATCTGTCAAAAACAGGATGTATTAATTCCATTTCTGCCCTGAATGTCCTAGAGCTCAAACCTGACCAGATTTAGGAATAAGTTTACCAAAGAATTTTTCACCTGGATGGATTTGAAGATATAGATGAAGGAACTCCTCTTCATGAGCAAAACTTCTCTATCAAAACATGCTTTGAAAAGATTCATTTTGCTTAAACTGAATTTCTCTGTAGTGAGGGCAGCCGGGTGAGACTTGTTTTTATCGTAAGGGACTGATAATTCCGCACTCATTTTGGAACCAATGTGAAAAGATTGAAATGCCTTTGCAAACTCCTTGACTGGAACAAATCGGTATGGCTGCTCTCTGTGTGCCCAGTATTGTTCTTGATCTTTAAGTGAAGTTACCTATCCAAGATCATCGAGGAAATTATGGTCACATATAGCAGATCCTAATCTAAATGGCTGTTCACATCATATAGTTGATTGTATAGCATTTAATCTGAGATTAACTACATTTAGTGTTAATACTCTCGGCATATTTTACGAATAGTTATCCTATTGAACCCATCTCTGATAAGTTTGAAACCAGCAAAATGCTATTATGGTAAGAAAAATCAAGTTGCTTACCTCTTGCAAAAAATCTGCAACACCTTTCCTCTCGGGGCATCTAAATCCCATGGACTCGAAGAATTCAAGAATGGATTCTCGTGGCCCCTGGTAAACAAGATAACCTTCAGAAAGTAGAATTACGTCGTCAAAGAGATCGTATGTCTCAGGGGCGGGTTGCAATAGGGAAACCACCATTGTTGAATTGAAAAAGTGAACGTATTGCCGCAGGCATTTCACAATCTGAAACGTTGTAGAGCTGTCTAGACCGGTGGAAATTTCGTCCATGAAGAAGGCTTTTGCAGCTCCAACTATCATTTCCCCTGTTGTAACTCTCTTCTTCTGACCACCAGAAATACCTCTGTGCATTACATCTCCCACCATGGTCTCTGCGCATATTTCCAACCCCAATATCTGCTCCAACCATTAAATGCTTAAGCAACCTCAATTCAAATGATCTCATTCCTAAACTCAATCTTGACACAGCTTATGAGAAAATGTTACCTTCAACATGTAATCCGTGATCAAATTGGACTTTAGTCCCTCTATTGCAGTTGCCTGCAACGATATTTTATTGCTTTTGTGAATTCCCTAGCTTTTAAAATTAAGATAATAAGGCCATTATTGAAAAATCAGAATGCTGTGAGCACCTTCATGAAGATATCTATGTCTGGATCTGGTTTGATTCCCTCCTCTTTCTCTCGCCTGGAAAGCTCGGTTAGAACATCTGTAAAGAACAAATTTGTGGATTCTTCATCTGTTTTGAAGCAACAGAAGTGGAAGGGTTTGAATTTAAGATTTAATAATAATAATAACAATACCATATCTCGACCCAACACCCTGGCAGCGGGCAGAGAAGTCGAAGGTTTCCCGCACAGTCATTTCACCGATGTGAATATCATGTTGACCAATGTAAGCCGATGTCCTCTGTGGGATGAATTCGTCCATGCTATGCCCGTTATATGTTACTGATCCTTCAACCTGCACCAATAAATTTTCATGCTCAATCAACATTAAACTCTTTTATAATCTTCAATAAGTTCCTTTGTGTCTATTAATCCTGAACAAAATCTTAATAATGATATTGCTATCAGCATTAAACAAATTCATTGACTCATGTTTTATGAATAGTGGTTCACAAGAATCCATCTCTTATGATATGAATGGTTCACGTAGCACTTATTGCATTTAGGTGATGTTCACAGAGGTGAAGCATTGGGCCTTCTGGGAGGTACCCATCCCAATACTACTCCAATTCAAGTGTGTTAATCATGAATTTTTCCCAAGGGTTAAACCCGCTTAACTTACAACCCCATTTACAAAACCTTCAGCAAGTATTGTACCTTATGAACCATTCATTGTAGAACCCCTTTAACTCACAAAAACCTTAATAACTTAAGTTTTAGCTAATCACAACCTTACTTAAATTGGATCTGATCACATACTTTGAGACTTTTGTCGAGATGCCCTGCAAGAGCCAAGAGCAGAGTAGTCTTGCCTGAGGCAGGGGGTCCAAGGAGAAGGGTCATCCTATAAAATTTCAGACATCGAATGAGAAGAGCAGATGAAAATGTGACATAGAAAGCTGAAAAAAGATTGAAATCCCATATAAAAGTAGTTTACCTTCCAGGCCTGAGCACACCGCTGACATTGTTAAGAATTGTCATGGTTGTTTTTTTGCCTTTGTATAAATGAAGCATTTGCAAAACGCCCTGGAAATTGTGAACAGTGGGATTACATTCTTGCTGTGAGCATTGTGAACAGTGCACCCATTGATTTGAAATAACTGTAATAGATAGGTAAGTCCTATTATCATCTTGTAATGTAGGAAAGCCTACCTGCACCATATTGGCGGTATAGTTATAGAGTGTAGGCAATGCTCTTCCCCCAACATAAACATTGGCAGCGACATTCAAGTTCTCATAACGCACTTCAACATCGGGCAATTTGATCCCAACTCTGGAAAAAAATAACAGTCATTTCAGATTTGTTAAACAATGTTTGATAAATCGGATCACCCAAGACCATTTCATATTTGTACAGCTTACTGAGACCGCTAGTTTTAAAATTTCCAAACCTGTCGATTCTTTGACGAACTTTGTGCAGAAGGCGCTCATTGTCCTGGTCTGCAACTTTGACAATCCTGTTCAGCAATTGCTGTCGAGTCTCGAGCTCTATATTCCTCACATCAATCTCATCAATGTCACCAACTCCTTGATGAATATTCTTAAGAATGGAGGTTCTGAGGCGATTATAAGTGGGGAGTTTTTCAATGGCTGCCCATTTCAGTGCTTCCTCGTCATCTTGGTGTGTTCTGGAGTGTGAAAAAACACTGTTGCTTCTTTCAAACAATCTGATGCTTCCCTGTCTCAGGCTGCCTGTAGACGACTCCCCGCCATCCAATCTGACTGGTTTACTCATTGCACTCAATCCAAATGAACTGAGTTGTCTTAACTTTCAGCCCTGAAGACTGAGGTTTTGATGAAAACTAAGAATCACAGCACAATCTTGCTTTGTCTGTGAGAGCCCCAACAGCTATATGGGAGCGAATTCTCTCTTTCTGGGTTAGTAAGGTGGTTCACAAAGATATTATATACAGTGAAAGAAGGCTCCCCATTACTGGCAGAAGAATTGGAATACAAGAATAGCACATGTTAAAGCATTGCCAGACTTACCTTGATATAATAGTACCATTCTGTATTAAAATATAGCTATCAGTAGATTTTAAACAAGGAGAATCCTGCATGTCAATGGGGTTTTCACAGGCATGTTGATTTTGTATGAAAACTCTATTTAATAAAAATGTCGTGTGCCAACGATAATGCTTCTTTTGAATTATCACATGTTTAATAGCTGGTTCTTTTTAATCACACGAGTTTAATACTTTTTAACCACGTGTTTAATACTGTTGTTTATTGTTTAGAATAAAGTGAGGGAAATGAATTCTTGTCTTAAAACAGAATATTTTATTGGCTTGGGCAAGATAATATTTTAGGGTTAGAAAAGGAAAAAAAAAATCATAATCAATACATATCTAGATTAAAAATTATTTTAAATTTTTTGAATAGTATTAAAATTTTATAAAAATAAATTATTTTAGTAATTTTATATATTATAAGTACATAAAATATTTTTAAAGTAGAAGAAAATAATTTTTAAGTCAATAAAATAATTCATAAATAAGCAAACAAATATAATATAATATTTTAGGGTTAGAAAAGGGAAAAAAAAATCATAATCAATACATATCTAGATTAAAAAATATTTTAGAATTTTTTAATAGTATTAAAATTTTATAAAAATAAATTATTTTAGTAATTTTATATATTATAAGTACATAAAGAAGAAAATAATTTATAAGTCAATAAAATAATTCATAAGCAAACAAATATAATATAAATAAAATAAAATAATTTTTAAATAATTTTTTTTTTTAAATAAAAGTTTTAATTTTTATATTTAATTATAATGAGTTAATAAATTTGCAAATAATATTAAACTATTTAAATATTTATTTATTATAATGATTTTTTTAATATTTTAGCACTTTTATCCTTTCAATATGTTCTTTCTTTCTTGTGTATTTTAAAAAAAAATTGTAATTTTTATTTATTTGATTTGATTTTTTTTATTTCATATTTTATTTTTCATGCGTCTATGGATTAATTTTAAAGTTGTATTTGTTTACAATGTGTTAGCCATATAATTTATTTGAAAAAATTACATATTGATGACATGAGGTTTCATGATGTCATTTTGAATAAATGTATTGAAATAAATATAAAATTTAAATAATAAAATAAAGATTTTTAGTTGGGATTTAAGTAATAGACTATTTAGTAAGTATTAAATGTTGAATTGATCTATTAATGTGTAGAAAAATTAAAATTTATTAAATGAATTATATGAGGTTTGAATTTTTATTTTTCACAAATCTTTCACTAAAATTAATTAGTTATCAAACTACTCATAAGGCGAGGTTATGATTGAGTTTAAGGTGACTTGAGTATAATGGATACCCCCCAATTCTTCACATTTAATCAAAAGAGGTTGATTATTTTCCCTTGATACCAATGAGTTGCTACAATGATGTATGGTGTTTATGCTTTCATAAAAAAAATTGGATGATTTTCTTGGAATCTATAAAGTGATTGTCTATTTTTTTGGTTCACTTTCATGATTGTGGAAGTGATGTGTGACTACAATCCTAAACCTAACCCAATGATCTAAACTTCAAGAATTTTTAATTTATACTTTGTTAGGAATAAGGTGTCTCAATCTTTGATAATTCCTAGCATTGATTATTGATTTAATGTTTATTTATTTTCCTATTTAATTAATTAAGTGCAACTGATGATGTCAATATGTGAGAGTTGCATGGAAAGAGACATGTTTGGCATGTGGGTTCCATTTATTGAAGATAACTGATGTAGGAGCATCCTGGGAAAGTGCGCAATCTTGTGTCAACCAAAAAGACCTGCAGTCTAGTTTTCAGTTTTGACTTGTTTGGCTCTTTTTTGGCAAGCAATTTTGGTGCAACTTTGGGAATGGCAAAGATATTCAATGAGAAAATATCAATCTACCTTTGAATACATTAGTTTTGACTCGTGAAACATGTGTCCAAAGCCTTTGAATATTCTTGAACAATAATAGACGATGGTGGTAGTGGAATATGTTTCTCATGAGTTACATAAGCATAAGCAAATTATGTGAAGCAATATATTCAAAAGGAAGGCATTGGAGTTACTCGAAATCAAAAGCATGCCAAATCATCAACCATGGAGTTAACACCCCACAATTTTGGTACATCGAATTGTTCCACATGTTCATGGTTGGGTTGATGTTTTATATATCATACCAAACTAATTCAATATTTAAAGAAATGCATTCCTTGTTTTAATGGATTCAATTTAAATTTTCCATCGGTTTCAAAGAATGATCTACATCATCAATGGTGTCGCCTCATTTCCATGAAGGGCATGTAACATGCCCATTGTTCTACACAGTAACTTTCCCACGTTTTAACCTCAAGCAAATGGTTTAAGCATCTAACCATTATGAGCAATATTTTTTTTCTTTCAAAACTATAAAGATAGTATGCACATTTGAAATAATATCTTTTCCAAACTTTTCCATTGCATTAAATCAAAGTATTACAACTTTCCAATGTAATGATTACATAGTACATGATAACAAGATATCATTTCACTTTTACAATCTTTCCATCATAATGGATGAAAAATACATAAACAAGGCTCCACAGAGCTTACTAGAAAAATAAGTATGAATAGTCCTGGAAATCCTCCATTCAAATCTTGGTCACCTACTGATGAGGAGAAGCATCACTCAAGCACTTTTTTCCAACCTTAGACTAACTACGGTCCCTAACAAAACTATCAAACTAATAGATGGCCCTACCCTTTGACAAAGAGATTGGCTTGGTAAGCTCATAATAAATGTTGACCTTTTCTGAGCTCGGTGTTGTGTCCTACATATCTAGATCTACCGCACAGTGGCTACAACCTACATATATGACATTCCTCAACCTAGTATGTAAATATGGATCACAGTGAACTGATAGTGCAAATAGTGGCAACCTACACTACTTTGTCCAAGGTATTTATCCCCCAGTATCTCGAGTGGACGTCAATTACTTCACACACCTTCCTAGCTCAATTTGTATTGACTATTCATAATCTATGCATGGGCTATCCCATTTATTAGATTATCCTAACCCTAGAAATAACCTATTACCTCTATGTTTAACTATCTCATCTACTAAGTAAATCATAGTACTATAAGACTTAACTAGTTTAAACAATTAGCTATGAAAGCTATATCCCCAATATAGTATTTATTCCCTCTATATCCACCTATTCCTTAATATGGAATATGTACAAACACTTCATACACCATAGATCTTAACACAAGCTGCAACAAGCAATCTTTTCATTTCTCTTAAGATTAAAATAATCTTTTCCTATAAATAGATGATATAATCCTCTAATTCAAACAATCAATGACACACAATCATTTCAAACATAAAAGAAAAAGAATAAGAGAGTAGAAATCGACATGCTTGTTTATGCAATGCTCCAATTTATCAAACTAGATTCTTATCTCAACCTTCCCTCAATTCAATATGCAATTCCCCAAATAAACCTTCTCACAACTCTCAAGTACCTCTCACAACTCTCAATCTCCTCAACTTAGAAATGCATATTACAGTTACTCAAAAAAACATAGCATGAATGTAGAAAATTTGTGTCCCTTTTGAGGTTGAGAGCACCTCTATTTATATACCGGAATCAACAACTAAAGGCTAGAAACAAGGCATTAAGACTGACACTTCTCAGCTAAAGAGGTTTGACTCAGCAATCAAAAGAAAAGGTGGTAACTAAACTCATTGCACAACAAACACATATGCAGCCAAAGAGAATGAGTTGATGCTAAAATAGACATCAAGAATGATGATAAAAAATACAAGGCAATTACCTCCTATAGGTGGACTTACTTCACACAACTAAGTGCTTGACTATTTCTACATTTTACAAAATGCTTCACATTCTGGAAATTCATATTGAGAAATAGACTTCTATTTGATTCATGCTTTTATCATTTGGTGCCACATTTTATCATTCGCGCCATATTATTATATGGGTTGATGTTCACTGTTTGAATTGGTTGACACTCTTTATGTGCATGATCAGTTACTATTGTTTTGTTTTGACAAAGTCTTGACAGCCAATTTTACAAGCTAATAAGCATTGATAACTAAGCGCTTATACTTAGCACTGTGAATATTTCACATTAAGCACTTTAAATATTTAAAGCAACACTTGGTAATATGTACACACTGCTTTTACAACACTCGACCCTTTGTTACTTTGTTGTGCACATTACTTAGCATATACTATACTTTTAATGTTATGCATTGATTAAGTAATCCAATGTTATCATTATAAAATATACATAATGACTATATATATACTATATATGTATATACATTTATATGTATATATATGCGTATATATATATATCTCATTTCATGGGTTTATATAACACATTATTCGATAATTGAATACATATTCACATATCAATGTAAACATGTGTATATAAGTATGTATATATTAACATACTAGTATGGACGTATCCTTTTCGTCAAAACATACTCGTAGGTTAATATATATATATTATTATATACTATATATATACATATATACATATATATTGAACACCTTATATTTAAACACATAAATTTATAATCATATCGACTAACATATATACATGGTATGTATATATATATATGTATGTATGCATATGTCTCTTTGTTTGAATGGCATTCCCATGCATATGGGTAATTAGTACATGAGCATGTGTAGATATGTCTATCTACGTGTTCTTATGCACATATTTACTCATGTGTATGTTTTTTTTGTTGACACATGCATATACACATATATATACATATTATGCATATGTATTATGTCAATCAAATATAAACACACAAAGAATAACTCACATAACTCAAAGAGACTCAATACTTAGAATACTAAGCAAAAACATTCACAAATATAAATGCAAGCAAGACTAAAGATAACTTACTATTTCCCAACTATTATCCTAACTTTGACCAAACTAGAAGTGTGTGTGTGAAAGCTCAGCTTAGGTCTTTTATCAAAGGTTACCACACCAAGTTCTCTTGAGTGATGCTTCCCCTCTCGTTAGGAGGCTTGATACTTTTCTTGCATCCAACTTTACACTTTGCAATAGTAGTTAGCTAAAAACTTTACATTCACTTGCATCATATATTTTCATAGTCAGAATCATTTTATAACATCAAATTGAATCACATTTATTCTTCATATTTCTAGAACACATAAAGTGTAAATACACTCATTTCAAGCATTTGCACCCAACTAGGTAAAAGTAAATAAGTAGTAGCACAATGGGGTGTAACAGGGCCGATTGGAAAGGTTTAATGCCTTTCATTTTGCTATAGTGGAATATTACAAGATGATAATAATAAACCAAAGTCTAAAAAAAAAGAAATAATGGGAAGAGGAGGCATCAAATAGGAATGTTGAGGGAGGTGGGCTTCAGGAAAGAAGAAGAGGAATCACCCATATGATATGGGAAGAGTTAGCGCCATCTTGGTAAAAAGAAAAAATAACCAAAACTACAAATTAAAAAATAACACCTATAGGGGGGTTCGACTTGAGTAAAAGGTGGGGAAAGAGATCATGCCTCATAGGAGGAGATAGTAGGTGCAAAATTTAGAAGAGAGGAGGGGTTGCACATCAAGCAGGAGAAATTGTGCCAAGAGAGGAAGAGGAAGGGTGTTGTTATCGTTTGTTTGTAGAACTGATTTGGAAGGGGTGCACAGGCTAGAGGGGTACATTGGAGTCATACAAGACACAGTGACTGACGGAACTCACATATAAGAATTAAAACGAGTTCCATTTAATTTGCAACAATGGATGAAAACACTTCCAAGCCGCACCTTTTAGCAATGGATAAATGATGAGTGGAAAAATAAATATGAAAAGCTTGGAAAAAAGTTGCATTTGGTGGGAGGACAAGATTAGAGATTTGCGCCTTATAAAAGGTGAAACCACATTCAAATTGCAAATAAAACTTCCCTGGAAGTGTAGGACAGGTCGTAGATATGTAGGAGGAAGATAAGTAATTCAAATTAGAAAAATTAAATTATGCAAGTGAAATCTATTAGATTGGATTTTGATTTTGAGTTGTCTAAATGAGAGGGAGAACACTGACATTTTAAATTGAGAATTGTAAATTGTTTGTAAAAATGAAATTGTTGCAATTTTGGTCTTGTGTAAAGTTTAATTTGGAGCAGAAGGTTATGAGTTAAATTGTGCTTTAGTTGTGGATTGAATTTCAAGCTTGTAGTCGAATTTTATGTTTTTTTGGAGAGAGGGGAGAATCTTCTTGCATCAATTAGTATCTAAGTGGGTAATCCTAAGCGTGGAGAGGATCCACAAGACCTGCAAGTGGAAGTGTGAACAAATCGTCGACCATGAGGCAATTTGCACCTAGAGGAAAGTGTGTGAAGCGATTGTGGAGAGCTCGAGAGGGTTGTTGCAGGTAGAGAAGTCCTAAGCAATAGGGAGCTTGAAGTCACAAAGGAATTTGTTTTACAAATTGAGTGTGATGACAAATTGCATGATGTGAAATTCCAACAAACGAAGATGGGTTGGGTCATGAGGAGACCCGTGTGAATATTGTTTTGCTAGCAGTATTGGGAGAAAGTGGAGGATGAGATGTTTGAAAAGATGGGACAAATAGTTCATGAAGTAGGAAAGATTGAGGTGAGGATTGAGAAATTGGAGAAGAGTGTTGGGAAAAGTGAGAGGAAAGTGGTGACAAAGAGCGAAGGCAACAACTTGAAATGGAAAGAGGAAGAAGTGAGAGAAACCCCTATCGAGGCAGTTGAAGTTGTAGTAGAGACATGCCATGAGGAGGGAATGAAGAGAGAAGAAGAAAGGACTAAGGTGAGCAGTGAAAAGGTCGTAGCAGATGGCGAAGGTGAATTAGATTTGTTCACACAACTATTGACAATTGAGGAAGAATGGATGTTGAAGCTCGCTGGTGCAACAAAGAGAGAAGAGAAAAAAGTTGCAACTGACAAGGATGTGGAAGATGTCGCAATGAAATTTGATGTTGCAGCTACGAATGAAGATAAGGTAAATCAATTTTATGATGTTATGTTACACCCTATTTCATAGTTACTAAGTTACTTTTACCTTCATGAGTGAAAATGTTGATAAATGCAAATTGTGACTTTAATTTGTTTACAAGATGAAAGAAATACTGAAATATGCATTAATATGATATTGCTTTTAAAGGAATGAATATGTTTTATATTGATGAAATGCAATGAAAGAATATATATTGCAATGTGAATATTTTAATACTTTGTCGATACAAGTGTTTTATGATGCAAATAGATTTAATGTGAATGGATAACTACTATGCAATGTATTAAGTTGGATGTAGGAAGAAGCCAAGCCCTCAGGTATGCGAGGGGGAGTATCACTCAATAGAGTAGCTTGGTCTGGTAACCACTTAATAAGACTAAACTAAGCTTTCACACACTCACCTCTAGTTTAGTGAAGTTGAGATAATAGTTTGGGAAATGGTAAGTTATCCTTAGCCTTGTTTGAGTATGATTTAGAAGATGTTATGATCTTGTCTGTGAATTTTTTGATTCGGGTTATGTGTTTGAGTCTCTTGTCTTATGTGAGTTCTTCATTATGTGTTTATATTTAATCGATGAGTTGTATATATACATTTTGTCTATATATGTTGATCGATAAGATTGCTAATATATGTGTTTAATTGTCAGGGCAATGATATGTATAATATGTGCATATATATATATTAATATATACATACATGCATTATTATTTTACAAAATATGTAAATATGAGTATATGCCTTTGAATATCAAATGATGTATTTTTATGAACTTGTAAGTTGATATATATATATATATATATATATACATATATATATACATATATATATACATACATATATATATACATATATACATATACATATACATATATACATATACATATACATATATATACATATATATATATATACATATATACATATATATATATATATACATACATATATATATATATATATATAAACATATTATGTTATATATATTATAAAGTTTTAAATAATGCTCGATTATTACTTAAAGCACATGAATGATATAAAGCACACTATATACAATAATGTATAAGCACAAAAATAAATAATAAGGATTGCTATATATATAGGGGCAACACATTAACAATAAGCATTACATATAGAATTTAAATGCTAAGTAAATAAACGTTGGCAGTGCTATAAAGAAGCATGTGAGAGTAAAGCAAAACATTGTGTGAGAAATCAGCCAAGACTAAGTCAAAACATAAGGCAAAGTGAATACTCAACGTACATGAAACTTTGACCTGGTCTTTATCATATTGAAATCCAAATGAATAGGGTGCATGATGTTTTGGTGGCACCAAACTATGAATAGTGTGAACCAAATAGAAGTCTAATCTATAATATGAATTCTAGTATTGGAATATGGGAAATAGTCAAAAGAGAAGCTGGCCAAAATGAGTCGACCTGTGGAAACATTAACCTTGCATTTATGAATGTTTTTCTTGTTGTCAATTAGAATCAATGACTCATTCTTTATGGTGAAATTTGGTTGTGCATGAGTTTATTGTGCAATAAATTTATCTGCCACCTTTTGTTCTTCTTGTTGAGTCAAATCTTTTGGATTGAGAAGTGTCATCTTTGATAACTTGTTTATAGCCAACAACTGCTCACATTTGTGTGTAAATAGAGGTGATTTCTCCCTCAAATGGGATGCACTATGCACTCTTGATGCTTATTTTTGAGTTGTTATTCTAATTTTTTGAATTTAAGAGTTTGTGAGAAGTTTGTGAGAGTTTGTGAGAAGTTTTTGAGAGTTTGTGAGAGGTTTTTGACAGTAAGTTTTTGGTGAGTGGAAGAGAGATAGTTGGGAATTGCTTGCTGATTTTGGGAAGGTTGAGCTAGGAATCTAGTTTGATCGATTTGGAGCTTTGCATAAACAGGCATGTGGATTTCTACTCTTTTATGTTTTGTATGAATTTGAAAAGATTGTGTCTTTTTTTTCCTTGTTTGAAAAACTTGTTTAATTTCTTACTATGAATATGTTATTATCTTCTTTCGATAAGCATGAAAGATTCATGATAAGTCTAGTTGTTAGTGAACCTTGATATAGGGATATTTGCATATACTTATTATATTGGGTTATGAGTGTTTAAGTTGTTAGCTTGTAATGCTAAGTAAAACTTTGTGGACGGTGAGGAAAGTAATACAATGGGAAAGGTGGCATGATAGAAATGTCATCATTGTTAGGTTACAATGTTATGCAAATCTTGATTGATAATCTTTACTTGATCAATTACTCATATCTCCTTGAGATAGGAAGTGGGTCTTATCCCTAGGGTTAGGGTATAAACTTAGAGGTTATATTAATATTCAACGATAGGGTTAAGAGTTGTATTTTATGGATGTGCTATTATCTTATTTTTATTAAGAGTATTTTCCTAGTCACAAAACTTTAAAAGAGTACTCACATTTTGGTAATCAAAAACTGTATGCTAAGAGCACTATGGGTGTAGATGCACCCACTCCTCGCAAGTTGATTAAGTCCTCCAGATGGTATAAAAATGTAGTAAACATGTGAATATTTGAGGTATTTAGTGAAGTATTATGATTGGTTCATGATCACTTGAATGTTACTTTACGCTGATTGAAACCCTGGGTTGGGAATAACCTATTTGGTTAGGTTGTTACTTGTTTAGTGATTGAAGCACATAGGTTGGAATTAGCCTATATGATCTAATTGATCATGTTTGAATGTTGATTATATCTTGTTTCAAGTCATTTATTGTTGAAGATTATATTGTTGATTGGGGCCATTTATTGATGAAGTTATACCTTTTGATGGGAGTTATTTATTGTTGAGTTTACACTCTTGAATGAGACTTTTATTGTTGAGATTGTACTTTCATAATAGAGTTACTTAATGTTGTGTCATTCTGAATATTGTATGGTTAATCCATGGGAAAGGGTGTAACCTAATTAAATAAGATGTTATGACATCACTTACTTCTTGACATGAGCTATTAATAGGTTATTCCTGGGGTTAGAATAATCCATGGTGAAATGGGATTGCCTATGCATAGGATATAAATGGTCAAATACAAATCAAGATAGGAAGGTGGGTGAGTGTGTTGCGTTCATCCTAAATTAGGGATGATGAATACTTTGGCCAAAGTAGTGTAAGTTGCCACTGTTTACACTATCAATTCACTGTGATCAGGGTTTACATACTAGGCAGGTAATGTCATATGATAGACCTTGTAGCCATTGTGTGACAGATCTAGATATGTAGGACATAACACCAAGCTCAAGGAAGGTCATTTTTATTATGGGGTTACCAAACCAATCTCTTCGTTGAAGGGAGGGCCATCTTACCAATTAGGTAGATGTGTGAGGGACCACAGTGAGTCTGTGGTTGACGGAAAAATGCTTGAGTGATGCTTCTCCTCATCAATAGGTGACCAATATTTGATGGAGGGAAACTGGACCATTTATATACCTAGTGCTAGTAAGCTCATTGGAGATGTGTAAGTATTTATGTACTCATTTCTATGGAAAAATTGTAAAGGTGAAATGTAATCATGAAATTGTGTAGTATGAAATCAATACTTTGGAAAGTTGTAATACTTTGTTGTAATGCAATGGGAAAGTTTGGAATGATGTATATTTCAAATTTGCATTATATTCTTATTTATAAAAGGAAAAAAAATATTGCTAAGAGTTGGCATTATAGTTTATTTACTTGAGGTTAAAAACATAGTAAAATTTTGGGTAGAACAATTAGCATGTTACACATGGTATCAGAGCTACCAAGTTTAGCTCGGGAACCTATGGGCTCATTACGAAGGTAAAATGTAAATCTTATTGGAAGTTAAAGGTTGAGAATTTCTTACGCCAAGATGGCGAGAGGAAAAGAACACAGGGGAAACAAAAAGGCAAGTTTAGATTCCTAAAAACTTGTTTAAGTTTGGACTAGGAAGAATTATCTTGAGAGTTTCAAAAAATCCTTAACCAACAACTCATTTGGATACACCTTTGGATTGTGGAAGATTATGCAACCGGGTTTGGTAGGAAGGTTATGGAGGATTACCAATGAGTACCCTAACTTTATGAAATAGTTTAAATAACTCTAAGGGATAGAAAGGATTGAAGAAATCTCCCTCATTGATAGCAACATGTAGATGTGAAGACTCAAGAAATTTGGATTTAGTAAGGATACTATGAAGATCTATGAGTATGCTTTATTGGAATAGAACTAATAGATAGCATAAATTGGAAACTTAATCAAAGTAGAAAGTCAAAATTTTGTGAATTAAAATCAACTGGAAAGGTATCAAGGAGGTAAGATAACCCTTGATAGACTTGATTCAGCACAAGGTTAAAATCTTGCAATGATAATTTGAATCAAGAGTGAAATTTGGCACCTTGGAATGAAGGTTAAAAACTAGAATGATCAGGAAAATAAGTAACCTATGAAGAATAAAATCTGACATGATTCCACCAACCAAAATAGGCAAGGTCAATTTGGAGATTCTAATTAAAAGGGGGAAAGAAGACAAACAACCTTAGAGTGTCTAAAAGTTATGAAAAATGGAATTACTAAAGAAATGGGACAAAAACACTTAGAAAGATGATTGCAAGTTAAAAATTTGAAAAGTAAATCAGACTAATCTGACAAGGGCTCGATTAGTACATAGTTTGGTAGAAGTTCAAAATGAACTTATTGTTGAACACCCAGAATACTAAGACGGGGGGTGAATCGATATTCTATTAAACTTTTGAACCTAGTTTATTTGATCACCTAAACATATTAGCATAAATAAAGAATGAAAGCATAAATAATCCACTAAATCACATGAAACATGAACACTAGGATTTTTATCTAGAAAACCCAAAATGGGAAAAATCGCGGTGAGGATTAGCTCACAATATATTATATCTAGATATAGTATATTGCAGGGGCTCACTGCTAGGATGCATTTTCCTTATAAGGCTCACAACCAAAATTAGATATAAAACAAAGATAGCTACTTAACCAAAATGTGAACTGATAAAAGTGCACCTTCCTTGTGTTGAATTTCAATTCCCTTGAAGATCTGAATACAAAGTATTGCTCAACTTAACATTCACTCAACAATTCTACCCTTATTAGATAATCTCACACCTCTGAATTTGCATATTCGCATCATATGAGACCTTTTGCACCTGATTTTCCACTTATGCCTTCTCATACATCTTACAACTCAAAAATGTCTCACATATAAATACCCAATTACATACGCATACATCAATTAGGTCAGCCTAATTAGATGTAACCAAAAACAATTCAAAAATAGCTTTGTTGGCTTCACACATGATTCAAAAAATTCTTTGCACTCAAATCAAATGTGCAATACATAATTTAGGTCGGCATAGACCTAAAATAGATCCAATCATGTATTAGGTTGGCTAGGGTTTGGACCTAATCACAAAAATTTCAATCATACATACACTTCCCCATACAAGTGACTTCCAAATTCTATCTTTCTTCAAATTCACATTTCACCGACATCAGTGAGTCTAACTTTAAAACTGCAGCAAAAAATAATTCTTCTTGAGGAAATGTGGAATCTCCCACAATGATATACTAAATAAAGAAATGACTATGATGCACAGAGCTAAACTTTGTGATGACACATCACAAAATATTTATTTTACCTGAATTTGATAGACTTAAAACCATTAAAAGAATAGAGCGAGATCACGTAGTGCAGTGGAGTGCAGACCCAGAAACTGACACATTGAACCACAAAACAGTTAGTAGAAGTACTTAGCTAAATTCATGTACAACCATATTTACCAGACCAACATGTTCTATACACATCTTCTATAGAACTTCCAAATCATACTAGGATAATCATAATAATATTGGCATCAATGACCATTGCAAGTATGAGTGAGCATGGTGGTGTTGTCATTAATGTTGTCATTGATGTCAACACAGTATAGGTTGTTGCAGAGAAAGGAATCAAGTGATTGTAGGTTGTGCATGTATAGTTGAGATGTTGTTGAGATGTTGTGAGTACATTGAGCTATCTTTATGGTGTTGAAGGTCTGTTGATATGATGAGTTTCCAAGTGCTTTTGAGAAATAGTGAAGACAAAGTTGTGTGTATGTTTAGAATGTGCTTCGGTTTGTGCTCCACATTTCTTCTATGTTGATCCTATGCTTATGTGGATCTGAAGTGTTGTTTATGGGCATCTGTTGGTGAAATATCCTGGTTTGTAGCTTCTTGTTTGATGGAAAGTGAAAGTTGTGTTCACCAGTGTGTGAACTAGTTTGGAAGAGGAGTTGTTTGTTTGTGACTGGGAGAAATGTTTTTTCTCCGCAGTCCTTCGCTGGTTCGTTTCAGATCTTGTGGATCTGGAAGATGTCTTGTAATGGTGTTACCAATGTTTTTTTGAAGGTGTTCGTGGTTTGGTGCTCTGGAAGTAGAGTTTTAGAGTTGTGTGTATCTGTATAGTCTGGATGGACTGGTGAGAAGTGTTCTATGTATGAAGTTTTTTTCATTTGTTGTGGATGAATCTGAAGGAATCTAAGATGTGTTCTACTGTATAGTGAAGTGTGTTATGTGGTCCACATGTTATCTTCTTGTTGCAAAATGCGTACTTTAAAGTTCATTGGTATTTTCATTAGGTTTGGCCGACCTGGTGTCTACACATCATGCGAAGGATAAGTATCATTTGAGGAAGCGTGGGATTGATCTGAGACGTTGTTTTGGGTCTTGGTTATGTGTTGGATTGGTCCGCGCTCATTCTCTTCCACCGTGGGAATGTTGAGTTTCCAACCTAATTTGAATTTGTAAAATGAAGAATGTGTACCCAACCTTGGAGAAAGTTTCTAAGGTTGAAGATGGTATAAATACAAGTCAAGATGTTATAGATTGTTGTATCAAGAATGCCACAAGTTTGAGAAGTAAGAGTGTGCAAAAGTGAATTGAGGTAGAAGTACTATAATGTGTTAGACTCTTGAAAGAAATGAGATGATGGTGTCTGCAATATTCTAATCAAGGTTGTGGATGTGTATAATCTATTGTGGTGGGTTTTTCTATTATCTATTGTATCTATAGGCAGTGAGCCTCCTTGTTGGACAGTGAGTCCTATCTGTAGGTAGTGAGCCTTGTCTCTGGATAGTGAGTCCTTTTTGGGTAGTGAGCCCTTTGGGAGTGAGCCTCTTTGTAATCAATTTTTCTATTACTTTATATTGTGAGTTAATCCTCACCGTGGTTTTTCCCTTATTGGGTTTTTCACATAAATTTGGTGTTTATTATGTTATTGATTTCTATTATTTGCATTTCATGTTCATAATTAATAACAAAATAAAAGTGAATGAGAAGTTGATAAGTGTTTGAGATTTGTGATTGAGTTTGGTGACAACTAATTCACCCACCCTCTTAGTTGTCTTGCACCTTTCAACAATGACATCATTGGATCAAGTAGTATTATGCAATTCATGCCCATGTTGCCAATAGTCCAAAACTTCCAACAGTCTCCTTCTTCTCCTTCTTCCAACGCTTACCAACTTATCAACAAAAGTAAACTTATGTTTAGATGTTACAAAAGAAATTGGATATGGAGGGAGACTATGTTTTCAAATCGAAAGAATAATTTGAAAACAACTCACTAAGGTGAAGACATATTTGTCATAAGGGATCCATAAGCAAGCTTATTTGACACATCAACAAAAAGGGGCTTTGTGGAGGTGGGATATTATTCTACTATGGTTAAAAAGGCTATTAGCATACATGGAAAAGAGAATTGGAATGAAATACTAGAGTATCTCTTAGCTTTTAAAATTGTTGTTTATTCATTAGATCCCATTATTGAGGATTCAACTATTGAATATGAGTGATTGGAAAGCGACGATGAATCCAATTTTGGAAACAAAAAAGTATATTCAAGGTATACCATGGAGGGTAGGAAAGGAAAGTAATGGTCGATCAACTATCAAAATCCAACAACAATGAATGATAAAACAATCCAATTTGGAGAGATCATATTATCGTTAAGAGTTCATCTTTAAGTTGATCTAAAGTCTTGGAAACACTAAGGGGGAAGGAAAGTAGATAGACTCAGATAAAGTACCTTATACGGCAAAATTTAATTATGTATTTTCAATTTGGAAGAACTTTTGACTTATTCATAAGTTATGATTCAACTAAGTCTTATACTCCATGACCACAAAGGTAGAACGATTGGAATTATTAAGTGAACGGTATTAAAAAGGTCAAAAGCTTTTGAGTATTAAGAGAAATAATTTTGACATGATTTTATTCATATTGTTTTGGAAGATCAATTTGATATTATCATTTGAAAGAGGTAGAAAAAATACTTGATCATGAAAGGCAAGATTATCACCTGTGCAAAAGAAAAGGGAAGAATTATATACTCATGATTTTGAGTCATCAAGGAACATGCATGCTTGGTAACTAGATATGTAATAATTGTTGGCATCTTTTGGAAGATAATGTCTGTTAGAATATGTTGTCATTGATGTCAAAAGAGGATCAAAGGAGAAGTGGAGCTGATCCTGTGAAGGAGCACATAATGTTGTCATTGATGTCATGAAGATATCAGAAAGGCGATGAGTTAAATCATGCAAGGGAGATTGTTGGAATGATGACAAAGGATGTTTGTGAGAGCAATGAATCTAGTTGTGAAAGTGTGTGTTGGTTGCAGTGATGATTATTTCTAAATGTTTGTATGTGAAAAATAATGCTAGATTTGATCTGGGTTTCTCAAGAGCTTTCCAAAAAGGTATTTTGCAAGTCCTAATGTCAATGGAGATGTCAACGTTCATTTGTTCATGCTCTTAGTCTAGGGTTTATTAGTTAAACCCTACAAGTGCATAAATTTCAGTCACAATGTTCAAGAAAGTTCTATGTCATTGGTGACTTGGTGTTACAGGTTGCAGGCCACATAAGTAACAACTTATGTCATTCATTCTGTGAAGTGATTGGCCCCATTGCCTAGGTTGGCGGTGTCTACATGTCTCATTGGTGAGACATTTGTGCCTCGGTGGGAAAGTTTCATTAGTCCCTTCAACAGTCCGTTGAGCACCAAAATAAAAGAAAATTTTGGCTAAGTCATATCTTGGGTGGCATTTTTCTAAGTTTCTCTAACTTACCGTTTCAATACTTTTGACTAAGTATAGCTCTGGCAGTGTTTTTGGCACGTGGTCAAACTCGGGCGATGTTTTTCTATGTTTTGCTAACTCCCCACCCTATAGCACTTGTGGTGTTTTGTCTAGTTTGATGAACTTATGAAGATCATGCTTTAAGGATGGCGATGTTTTCAGGAACATGTCTAACTTATTGCCCAGCAAAGAAAAGTGAAGTGTGGACCCTGATAGTGTGTGTGTGCTTTGTCAAAGTGATAAGAAGGGTTTGGTGGGACTTGATTTGGAGTCCTCTCGACAACCTAATGATCATATTATCGGTGAGACATCAGTATGTTGGTAGGAGTCTGGGAGGACTCTCTCTGATGGAGCAATAAGGAGTGTGGAAGTGTTATCAATGTGACTAAATGGTTTCAGTGGGAGTTATTTGGATGTCCCTCTGACACATTGATACATGGAGATTACTTGGTGGGATGCAACTGTGGTATGAGATGACCAATGATCAAAAAGTAGACACATGGCATGACAAGATTGGGAAAACTGTAATCCACATGTTTGTTGTGGATTACAAAGCATTGACATGGTGATGAGGTGGATAGGTGAAGTCATCAAGTGTTTTCATTGAAGTGACATTCCATCATCAGTAGGACTATTAAGGCAGTCCCTCTAATGTAGTGATGACCTTCCCATCGGTGTGATAGAGTGTTGTTGGCAAGATGTTGAAGGATGTCTCCCCGACAACCCAATGACCTACCCATTGGTGATACAATATGATATTGCCAAGACTATGGAGCTAGTCTAGACTATAGGGTGATAGGAGTATGATGTCGAATGCAGGACCCAGTAATGTTGACATGACTATTGGACCCCATAAGGAAAGGATGACATGTAATCAGAGAGTGAATGACAGGATGACATGTGGAAGGAAACGACATGGACGGTGACATCTAGTGACATGACGGTGTGGGGACCACTTGTCTACAATAGTGAATGGTATCAGCATGACAACCTTATATTGGTGGGAGTGGAGTAGATGTCTCATCGATAACTTGATGGCTATCTCATCAGTGTGACTTTGATGTATCAGTGGGAGTTTGAAAGATGTCCCTCTGATGGAGTGATAAGGCGAGAAGCTAGTGAGACCCGATTGTGACAAAGGTTGACAAGTGGTGAAGAATGATTGCTTCATGTGCAAATTTGCATCGTTGTTGCGAATTAGTGGCAATGACATAGAAGATAGAGGGCATGTGGGCTTATGCACTTGAAGGCGGTTCTTATTGGAGAGAATGATGGACATCGATAGGACTATGGTATGTGTCTCTCTAACAGAATGATATGATAGATCAATGGAGGAGATCTGAATGACCGCTTATTAGACGGTCATGATTTAAAGTTGTGATACTGAATGGAAAGCATAGGATTAGGGCATGAAAGGCGAATATCAACGGCTAGAATTCAAAAGAAAAGATCTAAAACAACTACAATAGTGTGAACAAGGGTTTCGTCTGGTAACTAACATAGAGGAAGGAATTAATTGGTCCAATTGCACTTGTGACCAATGCCGGTGAAGATTTGATTAGATAAGTGGTGACACAAATTGCAAGGGAGATGGTGAGTAGAATCATATCATACAGTCAAAGGAACTCATTTAATACATATCTGATTCTAGAGTTTCACGGGTTTCTATTCTTAGCAAATTCTCTATATTTGAACTAAATGTTGTGAGGCTCGATGCAGAGCTTGTGTAATGAAGATTTATGGAAAATCCTAACAGGTGATCGAGATCAAAATCAGATCACATATTCATGAGAATGCATTTAATATATTCTAGGTTTATGGTTTTGCAGGTTGTCCAGTTTAATAGATTCAGTGTATATGTATAGTGTGTGTGTGTGGATCGATGAACTAACAGCTTGTTGGTGAAGTTAACAAGTGAAGGAAACCCTAGCAGAAGATTTGAGAAGATCTGAATGGTGGTGAGAATCTTGAGGTAGAGATTGCAGATCGGTGGAGTTAAGCAAAAAGAAAACAACTAGAGTTTGATCTGTGGTGTAGAGAGTTGTAGTGTGTCTGCAAGAAGGAGAGAGAAGTAGAGCAAACATAGAATGCACATGCAAGCAAGTCCTAGACTATAATACACAATATCATTTAGGTTTGCATTCAACAGAGTGTAGATGTATGAGACACTACAGAAAGGGAAAGAAGAGCAGAGTAGCAAGATAGAACAATAATTGTTCTATGTGCAAAGGAGAGTGTAGAGCAGGGATGTGTTGTTGAGAGTGCAGCTTCAATAGTAGAGTGTGAGTTGTAGTAAGTGCAACAATGTACTAAATGTAATGATGCATTATAGGTTAGACAAAACCAATGTATGCATATATGAGATTTTTATCATAGAGGTGGTTGCCTCAATGTACAGAGTTGTAGCTTAGATCAGGTTGTTACATCCATGAAGTAGTTGCTTCTAAAACTAGAGAGTTGTTGCTTCCTTGGAGTTATAGCTCCTAAATCAGGGTGTTGTTGTATCTTTGAAGTTGTTGCTTCTAAATTAGGTAGTTGATGCTTCCTTGGGTTGTAGCCCTAAAACATTGTAACAAAGATTTCTTTTGTGACATTGGATTTGAGCAATAGACTAAATCAGCCCTTGTCACCATGGTTTTTCCCATCTTGGGTTTTCCAAGTATATCTGGTGTTGTGGGAATTTGTGTTGATTGCATGTTTATGTTTGCATTATTTAGTTTTCAATCTACACAATAAGAGTTTGAGTAAGAAATTTCCACAAATTTTTTGGAGCTAAGGAAGTAATTTGTATTAAGTTTTGAGGGATAAAGTTTTAGTATCTACTAATTCACCCCCCCCCCCTTCTCAATAGATCATTGTGTTCCAATAATGTCAAGTCAACATGATTAAATGAGAATTGTTACTTGAACTAGTATAAATGCTCATTGGAAGAAATAAATTAATCTGAAAATTAGATTGCAACTTTGGAAATGATCAAAGGATGAAATAAATCCAAGATATGGATGTGCTAAGAGGAAAGATTTTAGCTCCACCATCAATATTTAAATATTATATTTCAAGAACTAAAATTGGCATAAGTCCATGATAGATGTTTCACTTAGTCGGGATGAACTATTATGAATCAGAGAAGGAACCTATATACCAAATTTTGGGAGATTCACTAGTAGAATTTGGTAAATAAATGACTACATGACTAAAAATTTTAGTCACATGACCAACACTAGTAGAATTTGACAAATAAATGATTAATTTGGTCATTTATAAGTGACTAATCTGGTCATCAGGTAAAATCACAACTAAATGACTAATATCAGACAAATAAAAATGACTAAATAATTAACTAAATTAATGACTAAATAAATGACTATTACTCTATTCTTTTTTCTTTTGAATTTGATCATAATCCATAGAGCTTAAGCCCCCCTCATGGGACCCCTATCTAAGTGGGCCATTTGGCTGCCTAGGTTGCTTGATGCACTAAAAATACCTATTGCGTGGAAGGCATTGGCTCTCGGTGCAGTCTTAAGGCCTTCACATATTTTATAAAAAAAATTAACATTTACATTATTTAACTTTTATTACTCATTATGTTAATGAATCATTAATGTTTTTAACTATGATTTGAAGCCAGTTTGATTTTCCTATTGTGTTAGCATGTCAAATGTATCAAAGAGGAATTGTGCTCAATTTCACTAATAAAATATGATTTAAACAATCCAATTGCATTTTGAGGGCTATCTTTCATTTCAAAACATAAATAAAGATGACTAAATAATTAGTCACACATAAAAATTAGACAATATGATATTAAAATGGTTAATTAAAAACAATTGAATTGAGGAAGTGTATTGTATTATAATATAATAATAATAATAATAATATATTATATTACAATACAATATATTATAATAATAAATTATAATATAATATGATATTATATAATATTATATTAAATACTAATATTATATTATTATTATATATAATATATTATATAATAATATAATATAATTTTTATATTATAATATAATATAATTTAATATAAATATTATAATATAAATATAATATTATAATATATTTAAAAGCAGGAGATATAATTTTGAAATCAAAATCAAATGAAGTAAAGAAGCGGGAAAGTGGCGATGGTATTTGATTTTTCTAATAAAAATCATAAAAGGTGCCTATTTTCTTTAATACAATGTGAAAAATAAACCATTGGGCCTAGGGTAATGAAAAAACCCTAAATCAAAAAGAAATTGAGCCTTAATCTCATTTCATTTTTACTTGTATTTTTGGAGAAGAAACTCATTCCATTTTTCACTTGTATTTTTGGAGAAAACTCAACACTGCCATGCCTGGGTAGGGTTTGAGAGTGGAATGTTGACTCTTTATGTTGTTTCATTATTCTTATCTCTTAAATTTCTATGAGAATAGGCTCGATTCGAGCTCAGTAGAGGCAATATGATAAAAAACCTTGTATCTCCCTGCACAAATCTTGTTGGGTTACTTTATTTCTATAGAAAATGTAAAACTTTGCACTCTCAGCTTACTATTTTCATTATTTTGAGGGCTTTATGTGTTCTAATGGTCGTGACCTTCATAGCATTCTGGATATTTTTCTTTATGTTCATTTTCTCTTCCTCATGATTGTGTGGTAGAGAACCAATACTCAATAAAACATACTTTTGTATACTTGACCTTTCCACAAAGGAAACTCCAAAAATTATATAAATGGCATGCCCTGAAATTCTTTCTTTAATTTTCTTTTATGCTTTTCATCCAAGTAAAGTGTCTAATTGTGAATGGGATGAATGACAAATTAGACAGGAGCAGCCAAATTGTGTCTGAATTTCCAGAAAACACCTTCATAACTAAGAGAATTATTATATTTATTAGAAATCTTGATTTTAATAGAGGGCTTTGTTTTAGCTTCTTTCCACTTAATATCACAACTTTTGACATTTCCTGAAATCTCTGGCCTATTTTCATTCATTTTCAGATTTTGTTCTTGAAGTAGATTTTGTAAATAATCTAGGCTTGTATTCTTGAACCCATTTTATTCTCACAGTACTTTCAATGATTTCAAGCACATTCACAGCTTCATAGTGTATCTTCCATTCACTGCTGATAATATACATTTAAGTTTTTTTTGAAGTTTTTAGTTTTTCTTAAATAATTTTATTACAATAGAATTTTAGTCATCAAGAGACATTCTAATAATTTTTTTAGTTTTTCTTAAATAATTTTATTACTAGCTTAGTTTTTTTGAAGCAATCTTTCTTTTTTGGTTTTTCTTTTTCATTAGAAAAGAAAAAATAAAAAAGAAATGTTGCTTTTATATCTAAATTAGTAATTGTTAAATTAGAAATTAGAATTTAATTTAAATTTAGAATAAAATTGAATTTTTAGTTTTTCTTAAATAATTTTATTACTAGCTTAGTTTTTTTAAGCAATCTTTATTTTTTAGTTTTTTTTTTCATTAGAAAAGAAAAACTAAAAAAGAAAGGTTGCTTTTATATCTAAATTAGTAATTGTTAAATTAGAAATTAGAATTTAATTTAAATTTAGAATGAAATTTCTTAAATAGTTTTATTACTAGCTTAGTTTTTTTAAGCAATTTTTTTTTTAATTTTTTTTCATTAGAAAAGAAAAACTAAAAAAGAAAGGTTGCTTTTATATCTAAATTAGTAATTATTAAATTAGAAATTAGAATTTAATTTTTTTTTTTTAGATGGAATCGCACGACCCCCCTTTTAAACTTTTTTGCCGGCCGCTCTACTGAGGGGGAGACTAGAACTTCGTGACCTGAGCATGAATTACTTAGCCATGAGCTAGGGCCAGAAATTAGAATTTAATTTAAATTTAGAATGAAATTTATTTTTTCAAGATATTGTGGTGATTTGATTTACAGAATAATACAATAATTGAATCCAAAATCAAAAAAGTAGAGATTATTTCTTTTGAAAATACATTTCTTTTGCAATATCACTTATTCTATGCATTTTTTATTTATTAGACTTACTTTGATAATCTAGTAATATATTTAAGATATTACTTTGATATTTATTCTTTTGCAAATGCATTTCTTTTACAATATCATTAATTCTATGCATTTTTATTTATTAGACTTACTCTAATGCTTATGGGTATTTTCATTTAAGATATTCTTTGTTTACAACTATTTAGTAATATGTTTATGGATAGTACATAGCAAGGAGATATTGCTATGATAAATTAGTAATATTTAAGATATCACTATGATATTAATTCTTTTGCAAATGCATTTCTTTTGTAATATCATTAATTCTATGCATTTTTATTTATTAGACTTACTCTAATGCTTATGTGTATCTGCTTTTAAGATATTCGTTGTTTATGCTACCTAGTAATATGTTTATTTTTTTATTGTGGATAGGTACAAAGCAAGGAGAAAATGAAAAACTAGTTCCTTACTCGATGCATTTATTGCCCATCTCATGTGCAATAGTGGCATCACTGAAGAAATACATTCACACCATTTAGTTTTAATTTTTTTTCAATTTTAGAAGTATAATAAATCAACAGTTTGTATACTACAAAATATTTTGTATTCAAAACTCTATATATAGAGTTCATTGTAACATATTTTATATATACAGTTTGAATATATAGAGAATTATTTTCCAATGTTGTTTCAATCCCAAATTTGTTGAAGTTTTAATAACATAAGAGCTTTAAAGTTTTATATTATTCAATCACAACAAAATTTTCTCTTGGTTTACAATTTCATAGACTAGTTATTGTAATAGCATTCTCCAAACATAAGAGTTTGCATACACATCTGAAAGCATTAGTTCATAAATGACTAAATAAATGATTAACATGACTAAATAAATGACTACCATGACTAAATAAAATGACTACTATGACTAAATAAATGACTACCATGACTAAATAAATGACCAGTTAACAATAATCAATGACTAAATTAATGACTAAATATATGAATAAATTAATGACTAAATAAATCACTACCATGACTAAATAAATGACCAATTAACAACAATCAATGACTAAATTAATGACTAAATCAATGACCAAATCAATGGCTAGATAAATGACTAAAATAGTTTAGTCATATATTTGGTCGCGTTATAAATGACTGACAATAAACTACTAATGGTCACGTGACCAAAATTAGTCATTTATATGCAATTTTTAGTAGTTTATTTAGTCATATATTTTTGTTTCTGTACTAGTGATTAAAATGATGAATGAGGTAAATTAATGTCATATTTAGGATACACTTGAATGAAAAAATTATTTGACAAATGGGAAACCATTATAATCTGGAAAGGGATATAGTAAGATACTACAAGGTATGTAGTAAGTTCTCATCTAGTATGCCAAAGGATGTAGATAGGGTGTCGTCATTGGTAGGACTTGTATACTCTTATGAAATTCTAGTGAGGAAGTGGTAGATCATTGGAACAGTTTTATCTCTCTATGCCATTGGAACTAACATAATGTTAAGGTGGATAGACTCACCAAGGTAACCAATATAGATTGGGAAATTTGATTTATAGGATATTAGTCCTAAACAACTTATTATGTGAAGCAATGATTAATGTTCCTAAGAAGGTTATCTCAAATGGGAACCGACAAGTACTGATAAGGTTTTGTGTAAACCATGATCATCTTATTAAAAATTCAATTGAATGAATGCTTAATTTATTACTTTAAGCTAGTCAGTTAGGAAAAGGGGATAAATCCAATCTTGGAGGATTTGAGGAATATTTTTAGAAAGAAATAAACTTATATCATTATAATTTGATCCATTTATAGGGATAAATCCAATCTTGGAGGATTTGAGGAATATTTTTAGAAAGAAATAAACTTATATCATTATAATTTGATCCATTTATAGAAGAGGGGATTGAAATTCCTAAAAGCTAGAAGAAGCTAGGACTGGAAATGTGTCATAAATGAAATAATAGATAGAAGGAATAAGGAAAACTTGTTGATACAAAGCTTAAAATTATGAAGTAGTATAATTATGTTTAAGGTAGATGGTTGTGTCAATGATGGAAAGTCTCGACTTCTGAGTTTTCTAATGGTGTAAACACCAAAAGAAAGGATGGGACCCACAATGTAGTGTACAATACATCGACATTCCTTATCTATTTGGGTTACACTAAGGATAATTGCATTAGCCAATGAGAATGTGTTTTCCAATCACTAGGGTATAGGTGTCATAAAGCATATGGTCACTAATGTACTTATGAAGTAGAAATGAGTTAATATAATTATGATGCATAGTTCTTTAAAGGGAGGGTATGTGTGAAGCAAACAAGTTCTCCCCGTACATTAGCATAGTCACTTAGTGCAAGGTCCAGGGAGGACAAGAATGCAAGGGGTCGTGCTATGAGGGAAGAATAGTTGGAAGTATACTTATTTCCTACATGATGTAAAAATTTAAAAGAGAATCCTTCATTTGACTTTATCTATGTGTTTAGTACTTTAAATCATCGGGGATGATGATTCACAAGGGGGAAGTATGTTACACCCCATTTCATAGTTACTAAGTTACTTTTACCTTCATGGGTGAAAATGTTGATAAATGTAAATTGTGACTTTAATATGTTTACTAGGTGAATCAAATATTGAAATATGCATTAAGATGATATTGCTTTTAAAGAAATGAATATGTTTTATATTGATGAAATGCGATGAAAGAATATATATTGCAATGTGAATATTTTAATGCTTTGTCGATACAAATGTTTTATGATGTGAATAGATTTAATGTGAATGGCTAACTACTATGCAATGTATTAAGTTGGATGCAAGAAGAAGCTAAGCCCTCAAGTACGTGAGGGGGAGTATCACTCAAGAGAGGAGCTTGGTTTGGTAACCCCTTAATAAGCCTAAACTAAGCTTTCACACACTCACCTCTAGTTTAGTGAAGTCGATTCAATAGTTTGGGAAATGGTAAGTTGTCCTTAGCCTTGTTTGAGTATGATTTAGAAGACGTTATGATATTGTCTTTAAATGTTTTGATTCAAGTTAAATGTTTGAGTCTCTTGTCTTATGTGAGTTCTTCATTATGTGTTTATATTTAATTGATGAGATGTATATTTACACTTCATGTATATATGCCAATCTATAAGATTGCTAATATATGTGTTTAATTGTCATGACAATGATATATATATATGTGTGTGTGTGTGTGTGTGTGTGTGTGTGTGTGTATGTATTGACGTAGATAGAAATGTCCATACGAGTATATTAATATATACATATGTGTATATGTATATATATACATGCATTATTATTTTGTGGAATATGCAAATATGATTATATTCCTTTGAATATCAAATGATTCATTTTTAGGAACTTGTAAGTTGATATATATATATATATGTATATATATATATATATATGTATATACATATGTATATATATGTATATACATATGTATATGTATATATATATATATATGTATATACATATATATATATATATACACATATATATATATATATATATATATTATGTTATATATATATGTATAAATATATATTATATATGTATTATATGTATATATTATTAAGTTTTAAATAGCGTTGGATTATTACTTAAAGTGCATGAATGATATAAAGCACACTATATAAAATAATGTATAAATGCAAAAATAATAAGGATTGTGCTACATATTAGGGCAGCACATAAGCAATAAGCATTGCATACATAATTTAAATATTGAATAAATAAATATAGGTGGCACTATAAAGAATAATGTGGGAGTAAATTAAGTCATTGTGTGAGAAATCAGCCAAGACTAAGTAAAAAATGAAGGCAAAGTGAATACTCAATGTACAAGAAACTTTGACCTAGTCTTTATCAAATAGCAACCCAAAAGAATAGGGTGCATGATGTTTTGGTGGCACCAAAATATGAATAGTGTGAAGCAGATAGAAGTCTAATCTGCAATATGAATTCTAGTATATGAGGAAAATTCGAATATGGGAAATAGTCAAAAGAGAAGGTGGCCAAAATGAGTTCACATGTGGAAACATTAACCTTACATTTTTTAATGTTATTCTTGTTGTCCATTAGAATGAACTACTCATTCTTTATGGTGAAATTTGGTTGTACATGTGTTTACTATGCAATGAATTTAGCTACCACATTTTCTTCTTCTTGTTGAGTCGAACATTTTGGATCGAGAAGTTGATGGCTTGTTTATAGCCTACAACTACTCACATTTGTGTATAAATAGAGGTGCTTTCTCCCTCAAATGGGACACAATATGCACTCTTGTTGACTATTTTATGAGTTGTTATTTTGATTTTCTGAATTTAAGAGTTTGTAAGAGGTTTTTTAGAGTAAGTTTTTGGTGAGTGGAAGAGATATAATTGGGATTTTCTTGCTGATTTTGGGAAGGCTAAGCTAGGAATTGAGTTTGATCGATTTGGAGCTTTGCATAAACAGGCATGTTGATTTCTACTCTTTTATGTTTTGTATGAATTTGAAAAGATTGTGTCTTTTTTTTCCTTGTTTGGAAAACTTGTTTAATTGTTTACTATGAATAGGTTACTATCTTCTTTCGATAAGCATGAAATATTCTTGATGAGTCTAGTTGTTAGTGAACCTCGTTAGAGGGATATATGCATATACTTAATATATTGGGTTATGAGTGTTTAATTTGTTAGCTTGTAATGCTAAGTAAACCTTTGTGGAAAATGAGCTTAGTAATGCAACAGGAAAGGTGGCATGATATAAATGTCATCATTATTAGGTTACAATGTTATGCAAACCTTGATCTTGATAATCTTTATTTGATTAATTACTCATGTCTCCTTGAGATAGGAAGTGAGTCTTATCCCTAGGGTTAGGGTATAAACTTAGAGGTTATATCAATATTCAATGATAGGGTTGAGAGTTGTATTTTATGAATATGCTATTATATTATTTTTATTTAAGAGTTTTTTCCTAACCACGAAACTCTAAAAGAGGACTCGTGTTTCGGTAACCCAAAACTATATGGCGAGAGGACTATATGTGTAGATGCACCAACACCTCACAAGTTGATAAGGTCCTCTAGATGGTATAAAAATGTAGTAAACATGTAAATATTTGAGGTATTTTAGAGAATTCTTATGATTGGTTCATGATCACTTGAACATTACTTTATTTTGCTTGAAACCCTAGGTTGGGAATAACCTATTTGGTTGAGTTGTTACTTGTTTAGTGATTGAAGAACATGGTTGGAATTGGCCTATATGATTTAATTGATCATTTGAATGTTAATTATCTTGTTTTCAAAGTAATGTATTGTTGAAGATTATACCTTTGATTAGGGACATTTATTGATGAAATTGTACCTTTTGATGGGAGTCATTTATTGTTGAGATTACACTCTTGAATGCGAATTTTATTGTTGAGATTGTACTTTCAAAATAGAGTTACTTAATGTCATTTCATTATGAATATCACATGTTTAATCCATGGGAAAGGGTATAACCTAATTACACAAGATGTTATGAAATCACTTACTTCTTGACATGAGCTATTAATAGGTTATTCTTGGGGTTAGAATTATCCATGGAGAAAGGGCATAGCCTATGTATAGGATATGAATGGTCAAATACAAATTGAGCTAGGAAGTTGGGTGAGAGTGCGATGTCCATCCTAAATTGGGGATGATGAATGCTTTGGCCAAAGTAATGTAAATTGCTACTGTTTACACTATCAATTCATTATGATTCGAGTTTACATACTAGGTAGGTAACGTCATATGGTAGGTTGTAGCCATTATGTGATAGATCTAGATATGTAGGACACAACACCAAGCTCAGCGAAGGTCATTTTTATTATGGGGTTATTGTTGGAATCAAGGAACATTGAGAGGGGGGGTGAATCAGTGTTTTGCAAAATTTAACTTTATTAACCTGATCTTTAAACCACTTATAACATTGAGCCAAAAGAAAGATGCATGAACACAAAACAAACAACCACAACACCATAACACGAGGATTGTTTTTACGTGGAAACCCTGTTAGGGGAAAAACCATGATGGAGGTCAATCCACAATATGATTTGAGTATACTCAAATAAGTGTTTACAAAAGGAATGCACATGCATTTAGGTACATTGCCTAGAGCTCACTGCTCAAATACAAAAAGAAAACTCACTGTCTTACAAAAATATTTGGATTACATCCATAAGATTTGAACTGAGAAAATAACATCTATTAATGCCTGATTATAGTTTCAGTTAAGCACATCAATCACATTCTTGACCTTTTGTTTGATTCTGCTCTTTTGCTTTGTCTACTTTAATTCGCATCACAAATCCCTTTCTGCACAAGTGAAACTGTGCATAATCACTCTACAATCCTTCTAAATTTTGTACATACATCAACACACTTCATACATCCATCAAAATAATATAAATGATCACTTAAATATATCTGCAACTAAATATTTAATCACTGCATGTCAGCTTCAAGAAAACATTAAATATTTATTAACTGTTGGCTCAATCCACAAATGATTTTCAATGCGCACCAACCAAAGTCAGCCACAACATAGTGAGGACCCAAATCAACATGCTCGAACATGAGAACACTTAAAAAATTACTCCTCGAATATTCGTAACACGCTCTATTCATTGGGTCGGCCTTTTTGCATTGTTAAACAAAAAAACAATCAACTAGATCTTCTAACTTTCACACCGATCGATACGAGGCTCTAAGATTCAAGGATAACATAGATCATACATCAAAAAACCTTCCCTGATATCCACAACTCAAAATGATAATAGAAAATTGCATATGAATCGATGAACACAATTTTGTTAGATGCTTTGTTCTAGTTTGACAGTTAATCACAAAACTTCAATCTGACTTTCGGTATGATCAAATGCTGGTGTGCATATTGAATCACTGACTAGTGTTGCCATCAATGACAACACCAAATGACATGTGTAGTGTCTCTTTCCAACAATCTCCCCCTTTGGAATTGATGGTAACACTTAGTGAAAAATGACTAAGTGTCAAATCAATACCAACATGAATACACTGCCAACCTCAAAACTTCAAAAACAGAACTCCCCCTAAGATGATTAAGACATTTTTCACTGTCTCACTCTCCCCCTTTGACATCAATGGAAAAGGAAAGAATCCACATACCAAAAATCAAACAAAAACTTGTATGAACAAACTGCATATGTACAAACATGCTTCTACAACTTACATAAACTTGAATATATCTACAAAATTGGTCTTTGATAGGTTCAAAGTAGTGACCCAGCTCTTTTTGAGACTCTCCAAGATAGTCATGTGACCACAGAATAAGTAAGATTGCATCTCTACTAACTCAAGGTTTGTTGGATTACTGACCACCATAACATCTTGTGCTTCCTTCAATGCACTTAGCATTGTCTCCATCTTAGGACCAATCAATCCTCTAAGCTCACAAACTCTTTCAACAATTTTTCCTTCTTCATGCTTCATACTTTTAATCTTGTCAAGCAGGGATATTACTTGACCTTCTTTCTTTCCAACAAAAATGGTTAGAGGATCAAATGCTTGAGAGATATCTACTAACTGTTTCTCATATTCCTTTAGTTTCTTTTCAGTGTCCTCAGTGAATTTAGACAATGATAAACATGATTTGTAAATGTTTCCACTTTCAGACAAAGCACCTTGAATATTATTTACATAGGTAGCTAACAAATATTTATCATTTGCAATCACCCCCTTCAACCTACTGAACCTTTTAGCATCAAACTCGTTCTGAACCTTATCCATAGGTGATTTTTCAAGTGATTCAAAGTGAGTACTTAGAGAATTAACAATTTTCTTCAGCTGACCAGATGGAGAATTGGATAAATCCTTGACATATGAAGGCATGATATTCTCTAGGATACCATATGCAAGACTTAATAGCTCACTATCCTCAATGTGAGATTTTAGAATCTCCTCCCTTGCCCTGGCCTAAGCAAACGATGCTACCTTCAGCTGCTCAATCAGAGAAAGAGTGGCCAAGTTGATAGGACCTTTAACTAGTTCAGGGTCAAACTCCTCTTGTTGGTCTTCCAAGAAATCCTTTACTACCTTAGCATTGTCTCTTGCTTCGACAAGAATTTCCTTCACTTCAGTCTTCTTTTCTTCAATCATTGATTCTTCCTTTGCTTTAGGAATCTCAACTTCTTCACCTAATACAACTTTAGGAGCTTTAGTCTCCATAGGAATTTTAGTGTCATGTATCTCTAGAGGATTCAAAGTATCCTCAAATGTATCATCTTTCCCTTCTTCTATTACCAGACTAGATGGAACATCTTCAACATGCACTTCTTCAGAGACAACATTGTATTTGTTCTTTAATAAAATTGCCTTAAGGATTTTCTTAGTATCCTTTGCAACTTCTTCAATTTCCCCAATCATCAGCTTATTCACCCTTTTCTTGCTCTTAAAATCCCTTTTTGCTTCATTTAGAATATTCTTCATCTCTTCTATTGACTTCAGTTCTTGCATTCACTCTCCTCATTTCCAAAACTTCATATAGACCTTTGGGTAACTTAGACATTATTTCAATGAGATTCATATTGAAATTATTCAAATACTTTATTGTTGCTTCCTCAAGAATTCTTTGACTAGCACTATCAAAGGTGTCATGCCATTTACAAAGTGGTCTAAGATTACCATCCTTAATCAAGGTTTTTTCCACTTCTACAAACATACCTGATTTATCAGTTTTCATTTTTTTCTTTGCTTTCTCTTCACCGAAGAGTTTAGATGATTTTGAGCCCTTTTTCTTAATTTCTCGTACCTCTTCATTAGATTCAATTTCTTCATCTTCTAAAACAACAACATAGACTCTAGTACTCTTGTCTTTCTTCCTCTTTCCTTCTCTACTTGATGAATTGGCTTGAACTTTCATAGGATTTGACTTCTTTACAGGACCATATGAGAGAGCAGAGCTCCTTAAAGATCTAGATCTGGCAGAGGAGGCTACTGGACTAGCAAACTCAGTTCTAGCTGGCTCTCTTGCTCATTAGGGGAAATTTACATAAAAAATGGGTCTCCTAAGGAACTCTAAAAAAACAAAAATTATCTCAAATAATACAAATTATTTAAATATAAAAAATATAAATTACTTAACTACATGAGTTAAGTAGGGACACATGTTTCTATTATAATTCCTTAAAAAACTCAAGTCCATTATTTTTTTTAAAGTAGTAACATATATTTTTATTGACAAACTCAAGTTCACTTTTCATTTTAGATTATTTCTTTTCTTGATTTTTTATTTTTTATTTAAAAAATCTTAAACTCAAGTTAGTTTTAAAAAAAAGTGGTAACATATATTTCTATTATAATTTATTAAAAAACTCAAGTTCACTTTCTTTTCTTGATTATTTGTTTTTATTTAAAAAATGGTAAATTAAAAGTAACTTTAAATATTTTATTTTATACTTAATATTTTATTTTATATAAAATTTATATATTAGTATATTTATATTTAAAAACATATATCTAAAGTAGTCAAGGGATATCTCTTTTCCATAGTTTATTTGATTTTTAACTTTTTTTTTCTTCCATCATTTTTTATTTTTTTATTTTTCCATTTTTTTGGTGATTTTCTCCAACTTTTTCTCCTTCTAATTATTTCCAATTTATTTTTTGGTTTTTATTTTTTATTTTTCTAATTGGTTTTATTTTTTTATTTTTTTTATTTTTAGACTACAGGGCGCCTGGTAAATTTTTTAACGTGACCGGCGGTGTTGGCGCGACACACCCTCCGGTACCACGGGGGTGGGGGAGACTAGACCTCGTGACCAACCTCCTGCAACAGGAAAGATTTAGCCAACCGAGCTAGGGCCCCAACCCCTTTCTAATTGGTTTTATTACAAATTAATTTCATTCCAAATTTTTAAAATATTTTTAAGAAAAGTTTTGTTAAAATATTTTTGAAATGCTTTTTATATATTTTTTGTTTTAAGAATGAAAATATTTTTTAAAAACATAATAATTTCTATAATAGAACTTAAGAATATAAATCTAAAAAACAAAAAGAATATTTTATATTTAGAAAGATGAATGAGATAGAATAGGATATGTAGAGTTAAATTAACCATCATGAGTTAATTCATAGGATTTTAGAAAGTTTTATTTTATAAAATAAATAATTTTATTTTTATTTTGGATGATGTCACCATAATGGTCGATGTCATCTTTTAATTGATTTTTGATAACTCAAAAATTTGATAATGTCATCCTTAGGAGGCCCAATTTATATGTAAATTTCCCCTAATGTCAGCTTGTTCACTTTTCCTTCTAGCTTCCCTTACAACTTCAGCTGATATCCCCATGCTTTCTGCAAAAGCTTCCACTTCTTTTCTTACTTTCTGGATTATCATTGGCTTCTTCAATTGTGCATGAACTTCTATATTCTTTTCCTCAAAGATACCAAACCTTTCTTCCGTCGGATCCTGAGGTTTACTTAGCAAGTGTTGAGCATACAGCTCCAAAATATTTTCCTCAACCTCATAACCCATAGGCATTATCCAAACTATTCTAGGAGATTAGTAGCTTCCATCAAACACTGATCAATATCAACCATGAAGCAAATTTTTTCCTTGTATTTCTCCACAATAGATGTGGGAATCCTTTCCCTAGCTTGCATTTCATTCTGAAAGTTCTTGAAATAACCCCAAATAGCATTTTTTCTAGCTTTGTTGTCACCAATGTTGTATAACATGTCTCTAATTTGAACAGCTACAGGTTTATCACCTTGCCAATGCACTTTTCCAATTCCTAGAACTTCATTCATGAAATAAAAGAATAAACACAACAATAGATTACCATACTTGAAGGAATTCTTCTTATCCTTCTTGATTTTACCAAGATTCTCCATTAGTTGGCTTCAGAGTAACTCACACAAGTCATAATCTACATTTTCTTTGACCATCTGATATGTTGCATAGATTGTAGTATCAAATACTGAATTGTCGCGGCTGGAGTGATAAATATTGTACCCAATGACCATAGAAGCAAATCTCACATCTACTTCAATAATATCATCAATTGTCATAGCTCTCTTGTCGAACACTGAATTGATTGCATCAATAACTGTTTGATTCTTCATAGCTTTCAATGTCAGCAACCCACCAAATGAATTTAAACTATTAACAGTCCTTATAACTTCCTTTGTGATCTTAAAAGGTTGACTTAACCACATAAACTTGGCATGCACTCGACTCAATATATACCGAACCCATTCATTTTCTTCAAACATGGGAAATTTCACAATCTGAGTGAATTTCTTCTCCTACAAGGACTTAAATTTAGGGTTTACATGGATATATTCTTCCACAATGTGATTGGAGTATAAATTCAACAACTTGGAGCTTCCTAATTCTTCAACATTTGCATGAATGTATGCCCTAATATCTTTGATATGCATAACGCCTTATGGAATGAATGAAAATGCACCTAAAGGTTTTTCCTTGATAGATTTGAATAGGTGCCATTTGAATTTTGGATGGGGCCTATCTTTAATATCCACAACCAATGAAGCAACCATTTCCAAAATTTTCAAATTCATGAGTTTTCGGATAAATACCTTCACCGGATTAGGGTTTGATCGCCGAATCACCTTCAAACTTGAATCTTTGCCAAAGTTCACCAAAGTTCACTTAAGAGAACTCCAACCTTCCTCTTCTTGAAATGCAATGTGACAAATGAGAGATAAAAATGACTTTTATCATTCACGCACCTAACCTTTTTCATCGCAATAAATTCTTTTACCCTAAGTCTTCCAAATGCCCTGTTCTCACATACTGTGAAAGAAAATTATTCTGCAGACCTTCAATTTTGTATAAATTTCCTTCACAAGACATTCCAAAACATCTGCACATCACTAATGCAATCATTTCAATCTGTCGCATTCCAGTTCCAACTACCAATAGGCGGTTTAAAATATTTTCTTGAAACTCCCCCTAGGCTAAAGGCCTTAAACTAATTCCCAGAGGAATTACCTTAACGTGGTTCTAGTGTGGAATCATTTCTTGCATCAAAAGGACTCTTCACCCATATCTTCTTCATTTGCTTCCTGATCTCATCTGTAGTAACTTTTCCTTTTCCCTTTTCATTCTTCTGCATGTTTTTCCTTTGATTTACCGAACCCTTTCTACTTCTACAAAATCTAGCAATGTGACCTGATTTGTTGCAATTGTAGCACACCACATTTCTCTGTTTAGACTAGTTATTCCATTGATTTTCTATTGATCTACACTGGTTAGCAATATGGCCAAATCTATTGTATGTATAACATCTAATATCTCTATTGAAAAATTTGTTTGACATATTTTTGCATTCAACTGACTTATGACCATGCTTATTGCAATTGAAACATTGACCTGAGAATGATGGACCACTTGGATTCATTATGCTTCTACATTGAGTCACCATATGACCAAATTTATTGTAAACAAAACAATAACCATTAAACATTTGAGCATTAGGTTGTCGTACCGGATACCTTCCAGCTTTGTTCATCTAATTTCCTTGCCTAAATCTCCTATGTTCAAATCTAGAGCTTTCTCCTTTCTCATATCCAAGACCTCACTTGTCACTTCCAATCCTCTGACTTTTACTCAATTCATCAAGCTTAGTTGAGCTAATCTTGAACTTCTCCTTGAATTCATTTGTAGTAGCAAGTTCATCTCTGAGATCAACAATCTACTTTTCAAGCTCTTCTTCATTATTTCTGGATTGTTCCAATTCAAGCTCCAACTGATTGAATCCATCAGTAATTCTGTTGCATTCTTCATATTTTTATTTCAAGGACTGAGCAAGATTCTCTTCATTATTCTTTTTGTCTTCAATCTCCTTGGTCATCCTCATCATAATAGATTCCATCTCATTCTTTAGGACTGCATTATCTTTGGCAAGCTTTTCACATTCTTCTATCTTTTCCTTCAGGGCTTGACTTAATTGTTCATCTTCAATGCTTCTACTCTCTTTCTATTTGATCTGATCATAGATTTCCCTTCTCTTTTCCCTGGACCTATGGATTTTATATTTCAATGATTGAATGAATTTCCCAACATTCATGAGATTTTCTTGCAATTCCCAGACTTCATATTTTGACTAATCAAGATCATCTAGTGCCACCAAAAGTTGTTAAAGACTGCTTGAATCCATTGAATCACTTTCCTAGATCTTCCCCATGCTTTTAAACTTCTTCCGAGAAACTAGGATCTTATACCAATTTTTGGAATCAAGGAGCATTGAGAGGGGGGGTGAATCAGTGTTCTACCAAATTTAACTTTATTAACCTGATCTTTAAACCACTTATAGCATTGAACCAAAAGAAAGATGCATGAACACAAAACAAACAACCACAACACCATAGCACTATTAAAAACCAAGATCAGATTTGCAAACCAGAATATCCTTCCACAGAAGAGAAAAATAGAAAAAGCAGAGATTTGCAAGAAGATGTGCAAATAATTATTATTCGAGAGTTCAATAATTACATGATAATGATTTGCTTTATAAAAGCAAAGATGCATAACCCTAATCTTATCTTGAGCAACAAGATAGCTCAATAAGATAAAGATAAGAACCTATAACTTAGGAATTAAATAAATCCTAAGTAAACTTATGCAAAGTGTAATTAATAATTAATTACACCAACACCCCCCCATAAGTGCAACTTAGGGAGAAGCAAAATTATTATGCAAATATGAGTCTCAGCAACAAGGCTTGATCAGGTACTCATGTACATATGCAATGAAACCAAAAATAGAAACATGATAATGTGACAGCAGACCCAATGCCACGGAACACTCGAAAACTCACAAACTGGAACAACCCTGGAATTTGTGAAGCAACAGCAGATGAAATGATGACAAAATCTGGAAGCCATGTAACTCGATGCCAATGCCAAACTGTGATTGAAACTCTTCCATGGGAAGGAGTACCAAAAAAAAAAACTTTGGAACATTAACCATAAAAACATGGCCCTCAAACTGAGAAGGATCTGAACCAATGCGGATCAAGAAACATGAACTCTCAACTGAAGTGTGAACTGATGAATCCGGCATGTGTCAAGCTATAGCAAAAAATGTGGCCAAAAGAAACTAGGAAACCAAATAACCCATGCAAGCTATCATTAAATCAAAATGGATATGGAGATCAAAGTGCATGCACACTCTAATCAGATTTATTATGCAAGAAATCCCCCTGAATGGAACTTTATCTCAGTTCATTTATTACAATAACCCAATGATTGTAAAAGGAGAGAATCCTAAATGTGCATAAACATAAAATATGATGATGTGGTACTGAAATGAAGTACAAATATTCAAGTTTCACCTTTCCAACTGCCAAAACATCCAAGTAATCTCCAAAACACCCATCAGGAAAAATTTGGAATAATGATAAACTTGGGACAGATACAGATAATAGTGCATGGACAGCAAGATAGAGCTCCTCAATACCTTTCCAACGCCTCAAAGAAGATGAAAATCGAAGATTGTGGCAAAAAGTTATGAGCTCGGAAGCCCAAAATGAACATCTGACTTCAAACATAAAAAATATAAACTAAACAGAAAAACACTAAAAAATAAACTACACCATTGGAAGATTCTCGGAACTAGCTTTCTGGTGATATCTCGTTTTCTCGATTTCGATACCGTATGCCCAAGTTATGACCAAAAGAAAAAAAATACTCCTTTAGGAAAAATCAGGGCTAGGAAGGGCAAAGATGGGTCGTATGGCCGATGACGTCATGTTGACATCAACACTTCACGGTAAAAAATTTGACGGCCTAGAGGCCGTTGAGGCAAAAAATCGCCCCCCTGCAGGAAATTTTTTTCGGCGATCGGTATATTCTAGAGATCTGGTCGAAATATTCAATTTTTACCGGAATATGCTCCAGGAATCTGGAGCTGTTGGAATATTCTCCAATGGATATGCCAGTGAGCGGAGGGGCCCCGGTCCTCCATATGACTGGGGTGGAGAAGAGGGAGCCTGCGAGGGCTAGCTGCAGATGGGTGGTCAGCCGGTGGCGAGGGTGGACCGATGGCTGCCTGACAGCTGAGTTATTTGCATTGGCAGCGCATGCACAGAGCCTGAAAACACGCCATTTTTTTATTTTTTTCATTTTTCATGCCTTAGAGTGCATGTTGGGGAGGTCGTACGGCCCCCTTGTCAAAAAAAATTTGCCTCAGAAACAACTTTCTCCAAAATCAACGAAACAAAAGGTGATCTTAGGGTTTTTGGCTACTGTAAACGCGATGGTGACCTCCGTTTGTGCCCAAAATGCTCCAAAATTTTGGCTGCCCCCAGAACTTCCAAAAAATCTCCCAGCTTGAAACCCTCATAGATCTGGCAAACGATGGCCAAAATCTACAAAATAAAATTCAATCCTGACTTTTTCCAGCGCTCTAAATCCAATGGTGAAGCCCGATCTGATCCAAAACACCTCATGAATGAACTCAAGGCATGATACCCTCGAGGAATCCCAAATGAACCCTACAATGATTTTCTCAAAAATCTAAGAAGGGGCTGCAAATCAAGGCTCTGATACCATGTTAGAAACCAAGATCAAATTTGCAAACCAGAATATCCTTCCATAGAAGAGAAAAATAGAAAAAGTAGAGATTTGCAAGAAGATGTGCAAATAATTATTATTCGAGAGTTCAATAATTACATGATAATGATTTGCTTTATAAAAGCAAAGATGCATAACCCTAATCTTATCTTAAGCAACAAAATAGCTCAATAAGATAAAGATAAGAACCTATAACTTAGGAATTAAATAAAGCCTAAGTAAACTTATGCAAAGTGTAATTAATAATTAATTACACCAACACCCCCCCATAAGTGCAACTTAGGGAGACTAAAAAAGTAAGCACAAGGATTTTTTTACGTGGAAACCCTGTTAGGGGAAAAACCATGGTGGAGGTCAATCCACAAAATGATCTGAGTATACTCAAATAAGTGTTTACAAAATGAATGCACATGCATTTAGGTACATTGCCTAGAGCTCACTGCTCAAATACAAAAAGAACACTCACTGTCTTACAAAAGGATTTGGATTACATCCAAAAGATTTGAACTGAGAAAATAACATCTACTAATGCTTGATTATAGTTTCGTTTAAGCACATCAATCACATTCTTGACCTTCTGTCTAATTTTGCTCTTCTACTTTGTCTACTTTAATTTGCATCACAAATCCCTTTCTGCACAAGTGAAACTATACATAGTCGCTCTACAATCCTTCTGAATTTTGCACATACATCAACACACTTCATACATCCATCAAAATGATATAAATGATCACTTATATATATATCCACAACTAAAGATTTAATCACTACATGTCGGCTTCAACAAAACATTAAATATTTACAAATTGTTGGCTCAATCCACAAATAATTTTCAATGCACACCAACCAAAGTCAGACACAACATAGTGAGGACCCAAATCAACATTCTCAAACATGAGAACACTTAAACAATTAATCCTCGAATATCCACAACACACTATATTCATCGAGTCGGCCTTTTTGCATTGTTAAACAAAAAAAAAATCAACTGGATCTTCTAACTTTCACACCAATCAATACGAGGCTCTAAGATTCAATGATAACATAGATCATACATCAAAAAAATTTCCTTGAGATCCACAACTCAAAATGATAACATAAAATTGCATATGAATCGATGAACACAATTTTGTCAGATGGTCTTTTCTAGTTTGATAGTTAATCACAAAACTTCAATCTAACTTCCAGTATGATCAAATGCTGACATGCGGATTGAATCACTAACTAGGGTTTCCATCAATGACAACACCAAATGACATGTGCGGTGTCTTTTTCTAATAGTTACCAAACCAATCTCTTCGTCGAAGGGAGGGCCATCTTACCAGTTAGGTAGATTTGTAGGGGACTGCAGTGAGTCCATGGTTGGTGTAAAAGCGCTTGAGTATACCTAGGTGACCAATATTTGATGGAGGGCACCTAGACCATTTGTATACCTAGTTCTAGTAAGCTAATGTAATTTTTGTAAGTATTTATATATTCATTTCTATGGAAAAATTGTAAAGGTGAAATGTAATCATGAATTGTGTAATATGAAATCAATACTTTGGAAAGTTGTAATTGAATACACATAAAATGGATCGAGACATTTAATTAATTAAATACTAGTTATTTAATTAATATTTCATCTACTTATAAATAAATTCTCAATTTATTTATATAGTTCATATCTTCTAATTCTCCAAATCTAAAATCACATTCCTCTAATTTAATTAAATAAACAAATTTCTAAAGTTTGTTTTATTTAATTAATTCTCACTAATAACAAATTTGGAATTCAAGCACATGTCTACAACTTTTCATGCCACCTCATCAAGATCACATGAAATTAAATAATTCTAATTTTTAATTAGAATTATCTTCAACAAATTTTCATACACATGGCTTATTCCTCACACATTTCTTCAACAAACTTTGAACACATGGTCTTTTTCTCACACACTTGTTTCCTCCATCCATTTGGCATGTTGTCTTTGGTCAAGAGAACATTCTTCTTGATTCTCTCCATCCCCACCATTCATCCCTCTTGTTTGAATCTTGACCATCGATCACTGCCACATCACAAGATGTTGTGAAAAGCCTATAAATACAACCCTTTTCCATAGTATTTTGCATCCCACATTCGAGTAGAGTTATCATGCATGAATAGCTTTGGAGCATTGGAGCATTTGGAGTCTATAGTTAGAATCATGTTTTTCTTTGTAGTTGCATATAGAATCATCTTTAGCTTCATAGTTAGTATTGTAGAATCATGTTTTGCTTTATAGTTGCATTCTAAATCATGTTCGGCTTTATAGTTGCATTTGAGATTATCATATCACTAATCATTTGAGCATATGCAAAATCATTTTAACTTCTTATCACAACATTTGTATCACATAGTTTAGCAACATTATCTATTCATCATAATCTCCATTATCATAGCATCCTAGCTTTCATCACATTAGTTTCATGTAGGAACTTAATTGGCTTGCATGTTGAATAGCATCTCATTTATCTAGTTGTCATTTTAAAAACCATAGTGCATATGCAAAATTTGAGAGCCACTCTGGTTTAATAAATCCTTGAGAATAGAGAACAATGGAAAGTTTTTAAAGATTTGTTTAACTACAATTTAGCGTAGTTTATTTGATTCAAATATTTACTATAATATGTCTCATTGATGTTTGTGTTGATTTACTAACAATTCCCACATTTCACACACACAGTAATACTTTGTTGTAATACAATGGGAAAGTGTGGAATGATGCGTATTTCAAATGGGTGTTATATTCTTATTTATGAAAGGAAAGAAATTTATTGCTAAGAGTTGGCATCATAGTTTATTTACTTGAGGTTAAAAATATGGTAAAATTTTGGGTAGAACAATCGACATGTTACATGCTAATTTGGCTTCAAATGAAATGATAGAAGGTGAGATGGATATAATACAAGAGAATGTTGTAAATGTTGTGTATTTTCTAGTAGAGATTTTGGAGGATGTTGTAAGATTTTGGTGGAGGTGATCGGTTAGAGGTGGGTTTGAACCCACAAAGGAGGAGAAGAGAGTGCAAAGTATTTGGCAAAGGAGGTCAAGTTTGTTGGAAATATGTGCCTCAATATATACAGGCTGAAACCTCCATTAGAGAAAATTTGGTATGACATCTATCATGTCTGGCCGACTAGCAGCTTGATTCATTTTGTTTTGAACAGGTTGTTGTGACCTTGCAAATTTCTTGCCGAAAGGTTACACTGTGGAGTCTATCGCTGTAACATGGTGTATTCGTTATGACCTTATAGTGCTCGAGAGACCTCTGGACGAAAGGCCATTCAATCATATTTTGGGGAGACTCTTGGCAACCATGCTCTTCGGTGTAACACGGCGGCTCGATGAAGTGTCTTAGCAAAAGCTAATGTCTCGCCGACAGGAATACCACTGGTGTCTTCGCCGTAACATATGGCTCGATGAGAAGTCCCAGTGAATGGAGAAAGTCACACCGATGGGGAAACATCCAAACATTCTTTGGTGTAACTCAAAGCGATCAGAGAAACCTCTTAGTGATGGTGAATGTCTTACCGATAGCCGATGGCTATCGGGGTAACTCAAAGGTCCCAGGAAGATGTCTTAGTGAATGTTGAAGGTCTCACCGACAGGAACATCTTGTGGGATCTTTGGTATAACGCTTGGCGACAGATGAAGCTTTTGGGGTAAGTCATAGAGCTCGGTGAGAAGTCTTAGCGAGAGCTACATGTCTCGCCGACATTGTTTTATGTTGGAGTCTTCAGGGTAACATATGGAGATCGGTATGTTCTCTCAGCGAAGGGCAATGTCTTGGCAATGGCTGAATACTTTGGGGTAACCTTTATGTCTCGGAGAAACCTCTTGGCGATATCGGTATGTCTTGCCGACTATCTTTTGGAGCTCGATATGACTTGTGTCTTCAGTATACCTTTGGTGACTTGCTATGATCTCTTGTTGAATGCGATAGGTCTGGGCGACTGCTTGGTGACTCGGTCTAACTCATGGAGCTCGATATAACATCTTGGTGACTATAGAGTCTTTTGGCGACATCGATATGAAATATATGTGGCATCGGCGAGACACTGTTAGTGTCTCACCGAGATTCCAGTGCATTACAAATTATGTTGACCGTCTGACTGTCATACGTGGAATCTCATGGATGAATAGAGGAAGCCAAAAGTGAATCGTTAGCAGTTGGTTCGTTGCGACAGTTCTATGAGAAAGCTCAATAGTCAAGGAACACCATGGATATAGTTGGAAGTTGCAGACGCTTGGGGGTTGGATAGTAGTTCGACCAATAGTGAAGTGTGAAGAATTAAAACTATATCAGTAAAGGATTTAAAATCTGTAAAGGTTATAACTTGGATGTTTTCTGTTCGAAGAATGTTCATGATGAATGCTTCTATATAATGACACCAGAAAGATAAGTCTGGAATTGTATGTAATTTCGATTATTGTAATACAAAGTGATTTCTCTTGGTGTGGTGGGTTTTTCTCCTGTAAGGGTTTTACCACATATATCTGGTGTTCATGTATGTTTGTCAAATACTCTGTTTTTGTAATCTATTTCATAGTGCATCTCAACTTGACTATAATTGAAAATTTAAAAAGTACTTCTGCATTCTTTCCTGAGGTATTGACGTTAGGAGAATTATTTTCTGCATCTAATTTTCCTTACAAATTTTTGGTGGACATGATTCCATGAGGGGAAAAAGGAGGAATATGTAGTGTTGTTGGAGGGAGGTGGTGTGTGTTCCGACATGATGCTGGAAAAAGTGGAGCAAATATTGATTAGGAGTTCATTACAGGTTGATGACAACCTAGAAGAGTAGTGCAACTACTCAACTCCACAATTGTAAGCCTATGCTCACAATCTTTCTACCTGGTGTGTCTAATGTAGGAGCATCCTGAGAAAGTGCGCAATCTTGTGTCAACAAAAAATATTTGTAGTCTAGTTTTCAATTTTGGCTTGTTTGGATCTTTATTGGTAGGCAATTCTAGTGCAACTTTGGGAGTGGCAAAGACATTCAATGAGAAGATATCAATCCAACTTTGAATACATTGGTTTTGACTCATGAAACATGTGTGCAAAGTCTTTGAATATTCTTGAATAGTAATAGAGGATGGTGGTAGTGGAATATTTTTCTCACGAGTTACATAAGCATAAGAAAATTATGTGAAGCAGTCTATTCGAAAGAAAGGCATTGGAGTTACTTGAAATCAAAAGCATGCTAAATCATCAACCATAGAGTTAACACCCCACGATTTTGGTACATCGAATTGTTCCACATATTCATAGTTGGGCCGATGTTTGATATATCATACATTGAACCAATTCAATATTTAAAGAAATACATTCCCTATTTTAATGGATTCAATTTAAATTTTCCATTGGTTTCAAAGAATGATTTGCATCATCAATGGTGTGGCCTCATTTATAAGAAGGGTTGATTGGAAAGTTTTAACACCTTTCATTTTTCTTCAGTGGAAGATTACAAGATGAGAATAATAAACCCAAGTCTAAAAAAAAAAAATGGGAAGAGGAGGCATGTCATGTCCCCCAAAATTGTAAAACTAAGCTAAAGTGTCTAAAGACAAATAAATAAATAAAAATACAAATAAATGTTAAAACCCAAACATGAGTAATTGCGATTTAAATATAATTATAATTATCATCAATAATATTATAATTATATTATAAATATAATATACAAATTATAAATGAAATAAATTATAATAATACAAATCATAATTTAAATAAAACACCAAATAAATGAATAGAAAAAATAGCAATATAAATATATATCTTAATAATTTATGTATTATTATAATCACTAAAACATATATCAAACTCATAAAAATATCAATAATAAAATATATTACACTCACACTTAAACAAAATATAAATACATATAAAAATAAAATATATTAAACAGATATATTTAAATAAAAATATATGCTAAATAGCAAATAATTAAGAATCCTAAATGCACCAATAGCCAAGACAACCATTAAGAAGGGACACGATCTTCCCAAGAACAAATGAATCGGACCTCTCAAATAATCGTACCTCTTCCTCCAAAGTGGAGGGATATAAGAAGACCTTATGAAGGAGAATACGAAAGAAGGGGGGGGGGGAATTAAAAAAAAGAAGATTAAGAATATATTGTATGGAAGGAAGTCTTAAGAATATAAGATAATTAGATTATTATGAGTTTGGTCTGCTAGGAGGAAAATAAAGCATCGAATGGAAGGAAGGAGGAATAAGGTAAAGAATCTGGGAACATATTCAGAGCATAGAATCTGCAAAATCAAACAGCAGCAGTGAGAGGTGAGAATTATATGATTTCAGGCAATAGATGTATGGTAAGTATTTCATAAGTTCACATAACACTTTTAACAAATATATTAGGATTTGTTAATATATATTTTATAAATTAAAATAATAAGGTTGATGGCATTAAGATAAGGATATTAATAAATATTTTGTGAATTAAATAATAATAAGTTGATGCACCATAATAAATTGATATTTTAATAATTAGATATGAATTCAAATAATAGTGTAATTTGTACTTATAGGTATCAATTCTAATGATGTTATTTATTTCTATGAATGCCATTTTGGAATAATAAGATTATACATATACTATTGATTTTTATAGCACTACTAATATGTTATGGGATAACTAATTATAATTATATAATACATGATTTATGATTATGCAATAATAATGCTTACTACAATTATTGAGATTTATAAGTAATAATGATTCTATTCATTCATGCACAATGATGTTAAATGGTATAATAGAATTCCATCTATGAGATCTCGAAAGACGTTTGTACTCATAAAGGAATCATTCATAGTAAATAATAGGAAGGAAATGAATAATCTTTTGGCAAGGAATGAATAATTAAATCATCTTTGATCTAATTAGGTGTTATTACTAAAATTTATCGATCTCTAATGTTTCTAATGTCTCTTTGAGAAACACTTTGAATGCAAGATTTGGGTTTAAGTGCTTCCACTAAAAAGGGATCATTACAAGGCATCAAATACGAATGTTGAGGGAGGCGGGCTTCAGGAAAGAAGAAGACGAATCACCCATATGATATGGGAAGAGTTAGCGCCATCTTGGTAAAAAGAAAAAATACAATAAATGCAGATTAAAAAATAATGCATATAGGGGGGGTTCAACTTGAGTAAAAGGCGGGGAAAGAGATCATGCCTCACAGGAGGAGATAGTAGGCACAAATTTTAGAAGAGAAGAGGGGCTACACATCAAGAAGGAGAAATTGTGCAAGAGAGGAAGAGGAAGGGTGCTATTATTGTTTGTTTACAAAGCCGACTTGGAAGGGGCGCATAGGCTAGAGGGGTACATTGGAGTCATACAAGACACAACGCTGATGGTGTAGACACATAAAAATAATCTAGGCCTGAAAGTTCTATTTTCTCCATATTTCTTCCTAGCATAGTTAAAATATTTAATCATGTCCTATAATCCAAATTTCAACTATTAATTAAATAATTTTAAATTAATTAATTAATTCATGTCTTTTATTCCTCTTGATTATTTAAATGAATAAATTTTATTTATTTATTTAAATATGTCACTAATCTTTCTAATGTCTCTCTATGATTAAATAAATTCTTAAATTTATTTAATTGTCTTTTGATTATTTAAATAAGTAAATTTTATTTATTTATTTAAATACGCCATTAATTTCTAAATGTCTTCTCATAATTAAATAAATTCTTTAATTTATTTAATTATTGTCCAGCTTGGCATTCTCCTAATTTTAAATAATAAAATTATTTAAAATTGTTCCACATGACCCCACCTTTTTGAATTAAATTAATTTTTAATTCATAATGACAACTTTCCTCCATAAATCAAATAATTTCTAATATTATTTGATTTTCCAACTCTTTTTTTCTATGCCATCATTATCTCCTTGTCACATGCAATCTTGTCCCTTGATTTTATTTTCTTAAATCAAATCTTGACCATTCATTTCAAATTTACCCTAATGTTGCCCTAACCTTAATTGTGGGTTGTCACATTCAATCTTGACCATTGATTCTAGGGCATTTGTCAATCTTCAATCTTGGCCATTCATCTAAAATTGACTTTTCTATAAAATGGCAATTTTGGCCTCATTTGACACACTTCATATTTCATACGTCTACATCTTAGGCATTCAACATCTCTTGGCATCTTGACATCTTGGCATTTTCATACTTTAGGTTTGCTTCATAGTTGCATAGTTGAATTATGTAACATTTTAGATCAAACCCTTCAACATTTGCTTAGAAAAGTGTCAATATCATAGGTTGCTCATCACAAATATGAGGGAAAAAATAATATTGCAGCAAATAGAGAAGGTGCAATGGAGGTCAATCATGGAGGTTGAAGACATTTGGTAAACTCTTTCCTTGTTTTCATGTTTCTACTCCTTTGTGCTTCATTTTTTTGCTTTGGGTTATCTTATTTTAAGCTCTAATATGCTAACCTAGGTTTCTCCCTAAGATACATTGGTGAACCCGACACCAAAATTATGCTTTTTGTAGACTTTCATATGACATTTTTATTTTTACAGGTACAAGTACGACACGATGCATTTGTTGTTTCCTAAGATGCATTTGATTTACTAAGACACATTCGACTTGAAGAATGATGCATCTACCCCACTGTGATGCATCTGCCTTGTAGAATGACGCATTTGCGATCTCACGACACAATTGACTTGCACATCGACGCATTTGTCTATAGATTTCTAGGTTCAACCCTGAGATGCATTTGTTGTACAGAACAACGCATTCTCTTGACAATTTCTAGATTTTGCCCCGCAACGCATTTGACTTGCAGAATGACACAATTTCCTGGTAAAATTTTCTTTTCGGATTTGGCAGAATTTTTCTATATTTTTCTTTTCCATTTAGTAGCTTAAGGGTTTTGGGTTACTAATGTTCTATTGGCGGCATGTGGTGAATAATCTAACCTTGTTTTGTTGATCTTTTTATTTCATTTTCAATTTCCTTAAGGCAAACAAACAATTTTGCATTCACATTCATATGGTTAAAATTTACATGCATTCTCATGTCATGGGCTTAAAATGAACACAATCATGCATTGAAACTCATATGGTTAAAATGAACATGCATCTTCATGTCATGGGTTTAAAATGATCTTTTTCTTTCTTACATCAAGTTAAAAATTTTAAAAGAAAAAAGTGTCTTAAGTGTCTTCCTCACATTTTAATTTTGGTAACTAAAATTCACAAGTGTCTCCAATTTTGTGTAACCCTGATTACATAATAGAAGTATCCTCTCCCCTTGTGTATTTGTGTGATCCTAGGTGCAAGAGAAACTATTATTGACTCTAGGAATTGGGTCTTCCTTGGTGGGAAAAAGTACTCACCCAAGGCGACTCAAACCAACAATGGAGCTCTTTAGCCGAGCTACTCCCGACTGATATACAAATGTGAATCTTAATGGAAAGCTTAGGATTACGAGTGCAAATGTATCACACAAAAAAGAGAATTCCCCAAAACCCTATTGAGTGTAACCTCTTCAAGCTGGAATTCCTCCTTATCAGAGCTAATCTTGCCCCATGTGTGGCCACTCGAATGGGAGTCCTGAACTAAAAACCTTTGTGTAGTTTCCAAAAACCCATCTATTTGCTAGTGCATCAACGGTCATTGCCAAGGCATGGTGAAAAGTCTACCATAGGAGAATTATGGAGGCTTGAAGCTTGGTTGACCCAAGAAGTGAGTGCAATGTAAGGGGGAGCCTGTGTGGCCAAGCTTCTAGATCACTTGCTAAGAATAAGTGCGGTTGTGGAAACCCACATGGAATCTAGCGAATATTGTCCTTGCCTAACCTAGGATTGTGCTTATCTTCATTGTGCATGTTTTCAAATTTTCAAAGACAAAATTTTGTGTTTTCCAAGTGTTTTCTAAGACATTGAAACAAATAAACGCCTTTCATAGACCTGGAAACATTCATTCAAACTCAAACAATTTTAAAATTTTGCAAAAATTATAAACAAATTAGACCTCCACTCAGCCTACAACGCATTTTCTATTCTATGCAATGCATTTGCTCTGTTGAACCACATTTGAGACTTTATGTGCCACAATCACCCTGCTAAAACACATTTTTTGCCCTTTGTAATACATTTGCCTGATCTGAACTGCATTTGATTACCAGAATGACAACTAATTTCTTGCAACACATCTATGACCTATACTAATGCATTTTCTTATCTTGAGATGCATTTGACATACTGTAACACATCTATGACCTCAAACGATGCAATTGCTTGACAAAAACAAAAACACTATTACAGTCCAAAATCTGAATTCAAACATCTTTTTCCAATGATGTCAATTAAAAACCAAACAAGGAATTCCTCAAGTCCTTCATTCTTTACATCTTTTAGTTTGAATTCTCTCATAGGTTCATCATTGCAAAATTTTAGTTGCATCCTTAGAGTCCATCATCATCATCATTTTTTAGCAATAAACTAGTCCTTAGGTCCTCATCTTTTTTGCAGACTTTGGACTAGGAGAACTTACCATACTTTGCAAAATCCTTGCCTTCAAGATTAGGTCATCATTGGACTTAGTCAAAATAATTTCCTTTAGTCATTGTCCTTTTGTGAGACCTTTCCAACTCAAAAGTCTAGTTAGGAAACCTCACTTTGTCATTTAGTCACACCAACAAGTCCTTTGATGATCCAAATTGAGACATAGACCAAGCTTTGAGTGGTTGAGTAAACCTTTTCTAAAATTCCATCAAAATCACTTTGACCTTTGCATTTGCATACATTCAAGTGATTCTAGTCCTCATTTTGTAGACCTTATTCCTAAAAATTCAAAAAAAAAATAGTGTCATACCTTTCATATTAATCCTCATTGTCCTTTTGCATTTGTCATTTCCCTTTAGAAAACATTGTCATATTGCATTCCTTATTGCCCAAAACCCCAAAAATATAGTTGCATTTGCATCCCTTATTCATAAAATCCAAAAATATAGTATCATTCCCATTTATAGACTTAGTTATCATTTTCGTCTTCCTCATTTGAGAAAAATGCTTATATGGTTGATACTAGGCTCCAAAGAAAAAGAAGACAAATGGATTCTTTTGGACAAGACACCAATACCTATAATTTTTTCAATGACATGAACCAATACACATATTTCATCAATCCTTTCAGTGACATAAACATGCCATCTTCCTCACGCAACCCTTTTAAACCATTCATACGTCGAGATTCCAATGGACATGTATTTGTGGAAGACGTAGAAGCTATTGCACAAAACCCTGAAGTGGCCTCCTTTGTGGAAGAATTGGTCTTGCAAGACTCAGACAGATTTCTAGCCATGCTTTTACACCAAGGGCCAAATTGCCACGTGTGTTTGACATTAACACTTTAAGAGCAACCTCTCCTAACCATGATGCAAACAATAACACAAGCAATTCCTTCAACACTAGTCAACCCAAAGACAATGCAAAAAATACGAACAACATTGGTGTCACCACACAAAGTGCTACAAACACCATCAATGCTACCTCTAATGGCACCACCTCTAGTCAAAACACTTCCAACGCAATCAATGCAACATCCATTGGAGGAACATCAACCATGTCATTAGCCATGTCATAATCAATGCCTCTAATGTCTACAACATCCTCACACTCAATTGGAGCTACCTTTGGATCCTCATCAATGGGGGAAAATTCTTCAAACCTCTCATTTGGAGGTTCATCTAGTGCCATGGGAACAACATCTTCAAATCCTTTATTTGGATCTTCAAACAATTCCTTGGGAACAAATTCATTCAATCCCTTTGGGAGAAATAAACGATGGATTTCCATTCTAGGACCCCAACCTAATGTCAACACTTCATCACAACTCAATACCAATACCAATATACCCCAAAGGAAAAACACTAACATTCCTCATGGACACATGTATCAATTTGGACAAGGCAATTAGATTACACAACACATGACGTCATTTGGACAACAAAATACTCAAGGTCAACACATTCTGCAAATATTGACTAATATTATTGGAGGAAACATTCCCATGTATGCGTCACACATTCATACCCATCAACATGTCCCTAATCAAAATATGCGATGCCAACAACCTTCAAACCAAAACATGTCATACATCTCACAACAACAAATTCCACAACAAAATCTAAACACATCTTCACAACAAATGCGGACACATGGAATACTTATCACTAGCATGTGTGATGCTACGAACAACCCCATAATTTATGCACTCACAACCCAAATTGCAACCTTGCAAAAACATATGGAGAACATGCAAATGCAACAAAAAAAGACTCACACATCATATGACCCACCAACAACATGAACACAAACCCACCTGCTGACAAAAATAAATACTGGGTCAAGAATAAACACATTTCTAATGATGGCATTGTTGATGCTAAGGTGGTAAACACAACAGGTCATGTACTCACTCTTAAAGGAGCTCAACCAAAAAACACACCATTAATCACACCGACATCTATTGCAAATGCTATTCAAAATAATCAAAACAGTCAAAACAATCAAAACCAAAGGCAACCATGCCAAACCAGACAATTTCCAAAGAGACGTACATATACTGCCTTGGGTGAACCAATTGAAGACGTCCTTAGAAAGCTCCTCCAAAATGGTTTCATTAAATTACAAGACCCTAAGCCACATGACCCAGGACAATTCAAACCATCTTGGTGGGATAGCAATGCTTTCTGTGATTACCACTGCGCAAAAGGGCATAAAACCTCCTCTTGTTGACAATGAAGAAATCTTGTACAAGACCTCATTGAAAATTGCACCATTGAACTGGGTGGACAATAATTTGTGTCAAACACAAACCATACAATTCACAAGAACCCACTGTAGGACCACGGTTCAAATAATCCCTCAACGTCAGGTCCCAAGACTAATAATAACAATCATGCCAATTACACTCGCACCTCCTTCGACTATTTTGGTGGACCCATTATTAATCACCTCTGAGCTTCCAATGAATATGTCAATACAATTACCGTCAAGAAAGCACCTGAATGTAATGTCACTACCTGTGGTGGTAAGGTCACCATAGCTAGTCCTCCTCCCCCTAGATAGCCGAAAATCACAATACCTGGTCCATCTTCCAAACAATCACAATCAAGCCCATCTTCCAAACTGTCACAACCTAAGGGACAATTCAATCTCATTAACCAATTAGTAAAAAAACCTACTCAAATTTCTATACTTGAGCTGCTACACATTTCTCTTGCACATAGGGCCATATTAGGCAAAACTTTACAAGAGTCTTTCGTCCCTCATGACATTGATGTCAACCAATTTGAAGCCATGGTGGGATACCTAACCACTCCCCATCACATAACCTTTTTAGACCATGATCTTTTGTCATCAAAACCCTCTCATAATGATGCATTGCATGTTGAATTTTTTATCCATAAACATAAGGTCAGCCAAGTTTTAGTAGATGGAAGAGCAGGACTGAACATATGCTCCCTAAAACTGGTTAAGCTCTAGGCTTCTCTGATGCTTATGTAGACACTACCAAGAGTATTGTTATAAAGGTGTATGATGATGAAGAACACTCCTCTTGGGGTATTATCACTCTTCCCATTCGAGTTGGGCCGGTCATTGTAGATACAACATGTCAAGTCTTGGATTTTGAGTTATCGTATAACATCTTGCTTGGTCGACCTTGGATCCACACCCTAAAAGATATTCCATCCACCTATCATCAATGCATGAAGTTTCCCTTTGACAACATCGAGATCACCATATACGGAGACCCCAATCCCTTCCAGTATTGCACCAATCTAAGGGGTATTTCAGAACATCAAGTTCCCATTAACCGAGAAGCTCTAACATCCTCTTCTTCCAAATCAATCCATCCACACTTTCCAAACCATCCACATCCACCTCTTCATCCTCTGCCACATCATCCCCCTCTGTCCAAAGGGTTGATCCTGATATCAAGATCTAGGACCAAGTTTGCAAGGAATACAAGTTGACCACGGCTTATTGCATTACTAACATACCCAAGTCTCCTAAGGCTTATGGTCGACCTTATTTCAGAATGGAGCCTAAAGAAAATTTCAAAGTTCCTCCAACACGGTTTTTTATAAAATGGGGTGACATGAGCAAAGAAGACATTGAAGACCTATCAACTTGGATTTATAAAGACCTAGAAAATCCATCCCCATTACCAGTTTAGATGTACGGTAAAGGCTATGATGAAACTAGTGGACTTGGAAAAAATAAAACTGGGATGCGAGAACCTATAATGCCTTCCTGAAGACCAAAACTTCTTGGGTTAGGGTATGGGTTGTCTGAAATTGATGATCAACGTACCAATGTACTTGCAGGTGAGAGTGTGAATGCTTCCAAAAGTGTCGAGACTATTGAATATTCCCTTGCCGAAATCGACTCACATGAATGAGAATTTGGTTCTGAAAGACCCCGAGTGACTGTTGCCTTGATGAATTATTCCTTGAACCTGGTGAACTTTCCTTTGATGAACAATTCAGACAGATGTTCAAATTTGACCCTCCTAAAGACACTCCCAAATTCCCCTTGAAAAGAAAAGAATGGGTCAGACTCTTTTTTGCCTCGTGACAATGATAAACCTACATTGTCATCTGACGATCAATTAGACACACCCATCCGGCCATCTGGCCCTAATGACCATCATTCAGGTTCATTTGAATCGCCACATGACATTGTCGATCGTGATTCCAATCCATTTGTCCCTTATTTTGACAATGAGCACGAATCAAGTGAAGGAGAATACTGGATAGAATCCGAATGGGAGTTGGAAGATAACAATTTCATATTTACTCTTTCTAAATCCGTCTACATGTTTTCTGCATCCTCCCCACCATTTTCTAACACTGATGATGGTATTTCCCTTCTCTAACCATAGCTAATTGATTGCGAACAACAAGGCCCACCAGTTATGGACATATTTCAAAATGATGAATCCATTGCAAAATTCATGGGGCTCCGCAAGGGCATACCAAATAAGGACCACAAAGCTGAATTTACCATAGACCTACATTGTGCAGCATAATTTGGGGAGATTGTGCAATCCTCTAGTCGCAAAAATAAAAATAAAAATAAAACAAAAAAAGACACGTCTTTAGGTGAAAACCGAAAGGCACCTTCTGACGCGACAAAAGTAAAAATAAAGGACGTATCAGAGGGTGAAAACCTCTTCGAGGTGCCCAAGGATGGAGGATTGGACTTTCTCCCCATGACACAAGACAAGTCAACAATGCTCATTGAGGACACCATGGAAGTCAACATAGCCACAGTAGAAGATCCTAAAATGGTCCTCTTTGCAGCATCCTTAACTGAGGAAGAAAACCCGAATTCGACAAATTCTTCTAAGAAAGTAAGGTTAACTTTGCATGGTCCTATGGTGAAATGCCTAGGTTGGATCCGGAATTAGTATTACATCATCTCCCCTTGCTTCCAGATGCCAAGCCAATGAAACAAAAGTTGCGAAAGATGCACCCACAGATTTCCTTATTAGTCAAAGTTGAGCTCAAGAAATTGCTAAATGTGGGATTCATACATTCAATAGATTATGTTGAATGGATTTCAAATCTTGTACCTGTCACGAAGCTGAACAATCAAATACACATCTACACAGACTTTCAAGATTTGAACAAGGCATGTCCAAAGGATGACTTTCCATTACCCAATATAGACATCATAGTAGAGCTTACAGCAGGATACGAGATGTCCCTCATGTATGGTTTCTCGAGTTATAATTAGATTCGGATTGCCCCTAAAGATCAACATAAAATAGCATTCACATGTCCTTGGGGTACATACTACTAGAACATCATGCCTTTTGGTCTCAAGAATGCAGGTGCCGCATACCAAAGAGCTATGACAACAATATTCCATGATATGATGCACAAAATAATGGAAGATTATGTGGACAACCTTTTGGCAAAGTCTTTGGCATGCAAGGATCACCTTAATGTGCTAGACAAAATTTTCAAAAGACTGGAAGAGTATAAGGTCTGCTTGAATCCTAAGAAATGCGTATTTGGTGTGACATCAGGGAAACTTTTGGGATATATAGTCTCTCACAGAGGCATTGAAGTCGATCCTACCAAAGTAAACGCAATATTGGACATGCCTCCCCCAAAAGGAATAAGTGAAGGCAGATTACAGTGTATTCACCGCTTCATCACACAACTAGCAAATAAGTGTCAACCATTTCAATATCTCTTGCGCAAAGGAATCCCCTTTGTGTGGACTGATAAATGTCAAGAGGCCTTCCAACAAATAAAGGACTATCTACTGTCACCACCTATCTTAATGTCACCAATTGAAGGAAAACCTTTGATCTTGTACATTTCTGCAACAACTTCAGCACTGGGGGCATTGTTTGCACAAAATGATCATGAAGAGAAGGAAATGGCAATATACTACATTAGTCACACATTAGTTGGATATGAGCTCAATTACACATCTATTGAATGTGCTTGTCTTGTAGCTGTCTTTGCTGCCTAGAAGTTAAGGCATTACATGTTGAATCACAAGACACAACTTGTGGCAAAGATTGATCCCCTAAAATATCTCCTAAGTCGTGTAGCATTGACAGGTCGCTTGGAAAAATGGGTTATGATCTTGAGTGAGTATGATATACAATATGTGGAACAAAAATCCATAAAAGGACAAATAATAGCATATCAACTTGCAAATGCACCCATACAAGGTGATCATCCATAGGTAGCAAACTTTCCAGATGAGTCAATATTTCATATAGATCCTAAATGACCTTGGAAACTATATTTTTATGGGTCTCATACTAGTCATGGCTCAAAAGCAGGAATATTTTTTATCACACCACAAGGAGATTCCATCCCTAAGTCCTTTTGCATTGCTTTTCCATGTACAAATAATGTTGCAGAATATGAGGCACTTGTCACAGGACTCAGAATGGCCATAAAGTGGAAAATCAAAACACTTCACATCTACAGGGATTCTCAGTTGGTCATCAACCAAGTCAATGATGAATATGATACCAAAGATAAAAAAAATTAATGCCTCACAAATGAATGGTCGATAGCTTTTAGTAATATTTCCATATGTTGGCTTTTGAACAAGTCCCTAGGGCACAAAAAAAGGATCTCTCCTAGACATTCCAAGCATGTGTCATAGTTTGAGTTCTTGGTGGAACAACTTATGGTTCCTGCATATGACATTTCAGAGTCAGAGATGGTTTGCAAGCTTGTTGGTCCCAACTCACCATGGTATTAGGAAATATATGACTATCCCCTGTCTCAGACCCTTCCCTTGAACCTATCCAATAACCAACAAAAATCCTTAATCCGCAAAGTCGCCCGATATACCATCATCAGTGACACCTTATACTGTCATAGCTTTGACAATACCTTTCTTCGATGTCTCGACACTGATGAAGCATGAACAACCTTATCTGAGGTACATGAGGGTATATGCAGATCTCATTCGAGTGGCCCTACCTTAGCTAAGAAGATCACAAGACTTTGGTATTACTGTCCGACAATGGAAAAGGATGCACTTAAGTTGTTAGAACATGTCACCAATGTCAAAGACACAGTGACTTGATCCATGCACCAACACAGGAACTTCGGCCAATTACTTCTTCATGGCCCTTCGCACAATGGGGACTCGACCTTGTGGGAAAAATCCATCCTACCTCTTCCAATAGCCATTAATTAATTATCACTACCACTGAGCACTTCACTAAGTGGATCAAATCCATCCCCCTCACACACATAACCGCCAAGCAAATTTCCAAATTCATCCTCAATTACATCATATGTCAGTATGGTGTTTTGCAGTTCATCATCACAGACAACAGTCATCCATTCAAAATCAAGATGTTTGTGAGCCTTGCGAACTATTCCACATCCAACATCATTTTTCCACACCATACTACCTGCAAGGAAATGGTCAAGCCGAGGCATCTAATAAGACAATTATCAAAATTCTTAAGAAGACAGTCAATGATGCTAGTCGTGGCTGACACATACAACTTAACCTTGCTCTATGAGCTTACCGCACCAACATCTACATGCCTATAGGAGCCACTCCATTTGCCTTGTTATTTGGATTTGAAGCCATCTTGCCCATCGAGGTTGAAATTCCATCTTTAAGAATCTCCATGAAGGACCTAATTGATGATGGAGAGTATAGACAATCATGACTACATGAATTGGAAATGATAGAGGAATGCAGAAAAAATACCTTAACTCATCTACAAGCATATCAAAATCACCTTTGTCGTAGCTATAGCAAGAGATTCATGGTCGAAAAATTTGACATTGGTGACTTGGTCCTAATGCAAAATCCTAAGAATCAATCTTACAGATAGAAACCCGACAAGTTTGAGCCTAATTGGTTGGGCCCTTACATCATCACGGCCTCATGTGGTTCGGGAGCTTACGAGTTGGCTACTCCATACGGTGAGCAATTGACAGAGCCCATCACAGTCTACAACTCCAAAATTTCTACGCATAGCATTAAAGAGCTAGGTTGAAAACCATAAAAAAAATTAATATATATATAATGAAAAAAATTACAAAAATAGTAAAGAGAAATAATTCATCCAATAGTGAAAATAATTCGTCCAATAGTGAAAACCTAGTAAACAGGCGCTTTGGATAAGTATCACGGTGAAAACCTAGCAAACAGGCGCCATGTGTAGTCATTCTTTACTTTTCCATCTATTGTCACTCCATCTGCCTTAGTTCATAATAAACACCCACTTTTTTGATACCATCATGACATCTGTCACATAATCCTGCCATTTCTTTCCACGGCTGACAATGGTTGACATCAAGTCTTTCATATCATCCATTTGTCACCCCAAGCAGATCCTTTTTGCACATCCTTCAACCTTGGTTAGTCCTGGACCTAACTGGGGGCAATCTCTTATCACTTAACTTCAATGAGTATAACACATGGTCTTGCCAATCATAAAATGTCTTGAGAAAAGATAAAAAAATCATAAAATGTCCTAAAGAAGACCTAAAAATTGAAAAATGTCCTGAAGAAAGACCTAAAAATCATAAAATGTCCTGAAAAAAGACAAAAAAATCATAAAATGTCCTGCAAAAAGACAAAACAAATCATAAAATCTCCTGAAAAAATACCTAAAAATTGAAAAATGTCTTGAAGAAATACAAAAAAATCAAAATATGGCAAAAACTTAAAAATCCCCAAAACAGAGTCATAACTTATCAAGTCAATCATGTCAGTCAATCCATGTCATTGTCGAACTACATTGTCTCTGCGCATTTGCTATGTACGCAAGGCTCATCCTTAGGCCCCCAAGACATTAGGTCAGTCCTTCAAGGTTTGTCAAAATAAAATCATGACTCAATCTTTGGTCATCAACACAAAGTATTTGGTCATGTTGAACTACGAAGTCTTTGAGTGTATGACGTAGGCAAGGCCATCAATCAGTGAGCCCTCAAGGCTGCACTAGGTCAATCCTTTAGGGTTCATGACACTACACTGGCACACACATCAAATGTCTTCAATTCAAATTAAAACAGACAACTCCTAAAACAAACTTTGGCAATCACTTACTCAACATGTCAATTACATTAGCATGTCAACATCGGCATGTAGTCAATCTCGTCATCTAGTCAACTTTGGTCAAACTCAATCAAAACTAGTCAAACTGTTAACTCTTGGTTATTCTTCTGATGAGTCCTTCTGAAGAATAACCCCTGTCATTTATTTATGCCTTAGGATGTGTCATTCCTAGGCATCATCACTGTCATTTGGAATTTTGAGGAATTATCTTGGCATTTGAGGATTGATCCTCTTGACATCAACATCATTCAAGATGTGTCCTTCCTGAATTTGGCATCACCTAGCATTTGTCATCTAGACATCTTCAAACCCAGCATCTCGACATCATCAAACCTGGCATCCCGACATCATCAAACTTAGCATCTCAACATCGTCAAAACCTGGCATCTCAACATCAAAACACTTGACATTCAGACACACTTGGAAAACACTATCTTGTCATTTTTCCCTTTGATTTTTTATCATGCTACTAGTTCCTCAAGGATTTCCTGACAATAGGATTTAGAGGAGCAACAACATATAATGATGATTCTCTCGTCTTGTCTTTTTTAGACAATCATGTTCCTAGCTCCTCAAGGATGTCTTGGCAATAGGATTTAGAGGAGCAACGATGTTTCATGACTTGTTTTTCTTGTGTCTGTAGTTGGTTGTGACAAAAAGGCTGGGGCAATTGCGCTCTTAGTATGAGTCATGATCATCCTTTTCTACGACTGCTTGTCTCATTTGATGGTACGACCTTGCACACCATCTATCTATGTCATATCATGGTGTTTGTTGGCCATTACAATAATCTGCCCAATGATGATTAAGAGAAACAATTGTTAGTTCTTTGGTAATATGTTGAAGGATTATGTCTCCGCGCTAACATCCATCTCCTTCCATCTTGTCATTTATTCTCTTCCATCTCCTGATGATATCTTGTGACATACAAAAATATAATTGCATACATGATCATATAGGCATTGCATTAGTTCATCACACATTTGCATACAACCATTCATTTAGTTGCATTACCCATTAGAACATTCATTAAAGCTTACATTAATTAAACATTCATTACTAACATATATCAATTGCATTCATTTGCATTCACATAGCATAAAAGTGAATTTAAAATTTCCATACATTGTCCATATTAATAATGCATACACATCATAACACAAGGCGTCACATATTGCATTATCCATACATAGTCATACATTAATGCATCCATAATCATAAACATGACATTCATTAGAACCAAAACATTATCCATCCATATAGAAAATCATCATATAACCATCATACATCACATACTTTCATCATGGAATATGAGCATAAATAACTATCATAACTACATATATCACATGACATATAAAATACATCATCATAATCATCATCATCATAAATGTATACACCATAAACATAATCAAATCATAATGCATCATCACATAACATAGAACATATAGGTTACATCAAAACTGTGTCTTATATATAATCTCAAAAAAATCATGTCACAAGATAGAGTCATGAGATATCCCAAAAATAGCGCTCGCAGGCTCAATGGTCAAAATATAAGTTTTGTCACATATTGTCTAAAACATAATAACAAGATAACAATGTCAATGCCCTGGGTTGTACTCTCGTCATCCCCTTGAGGAGAAGACCGAGGTAACTGATGCTCAGTAATAGGAATTGATGGCATCATGAAAACGGTAGGAAAACTCTTTGAAGCTAATGGACTTGTGGTCGGAGGCTAGCTCTGCTTTGACCTGTGACCTGAGGCAGATGAACCATGACTATGGCTAGATCTATGGCCTGAGGAATGCCTATGACTATAATGGGATCTGTGACTTGATGCATGTCTGAGGAAGTACAACCACCCACACTACTCTAACTACAATTATTGTGAGTGCGGTTGCTACTCCTTGACCCAGTCCCTATCCTGCTCTGCGATCTAGACAACCTAGGCTCCCTCTGATCAGTTGGCACTGCTCTCTCATAACTTATGATACTGGACCCTACTAGCACTAACCCTAGCTAACTCTCTAGCCACATCGACAATTGGTCTAGAACATAACTCTGTGAACCCCGCGCACTAGCTCTCTACCTCTCATCATCAGATCTCAACTCGATCTCTATCAACTTGAGTCACCTCTAACTCTGCTCACAAGGATATAATCTCTGTTTTGGCCTTTTCCAGTCTCCTCTACATATTTGCTAATCTCTGGTCCACAGTGGCATCATGAGGCAAATGTGGTCCTCTAGGTATATCATCATCTCCCACCACCATCCGCTCCTACAGCTACCTCTTCACCTCATCCATAGCATCCTCACTACCAATATCCAACTCCTCATCACCATCTCCCTAATAGTCTCCTCCCCTCCACCGAAATCCAAGGCCTCCTCTGCTATGTGCACATCGGCCTCCACCTTTGCCTCTTGTCTCACCTCGCCCTCTGACTGCACCTCCTCCTATCTGGGTCCCTCATCCCTCTCCTCCTCCTTGAATACCTTAGGAATAGCATCTAGGGGCACCGTCTCCACATGCTACCAGACTCTCCTACCATGTCTCCCACCATCTCCTCCTCTCCTCCTCCTCCCTCCACCCCCACCATCTCCTCTGTCATCTCCTCCACCTCTCCCCCCATCACCTCTCCCCCCGTCTCCTCTCCCTCCATCCCCTCTACCTCCATCCCTCTACCACCATCTCTTCCTCCTCTACCTCCTTGATGCACTCAAAATATAACTAAATGATGATCAATTAGATCCAGCCCATCTAGTTCTATCAATGGTTGTGGTCTATGTGCCTGCCACCATGTGTCAAACTCAATTGCCATCCTAGGATCCACTGGACACCCTCTCCATGCCCACTGTTGTGCCACTAGCCCATCAATCTGCTGCTCTACTAAAGGTACTGATATAGATGGTCCCCATATAGTCTCACGTGATGATCTCATATACTCAACTATCCCCATTGGCATATCCTGATGCTCACCAAACTGTCGTAACACCCACTAGAGCAGGTACATCTCAATGATTAGTTGCGACTGTATGGTCTGACCAATGAGATATCTAAATTGTCTGCAAAATGGCATATGATCACCCTCATCAGCCCACTAAGCACAATCTTTGTACGGTCTCCAAACAAATGCCATCAAAGTGTTAATCTTGTGATGCTAGTATCCCATCTCCCCAACCCTAGTTTTTTGAAGGGCACTCGCATACAAATAAACATAAGGCATCCCATCCACCAGCAATGGTCTCTGAATTAGCAGATGAAAGACGAGGATATGCTCCCAGGCCCAAATCATAAGCAACGTCATCCCGCAGCTGATACTGTGTGCACCTTTGTATGCCACCTCATGTAACTGATGATAGAGCATACCAAGTAGATAAGGCCCCCATGTAAATACAGTCCTATTCTGTCTCATCCTCACAAGAACATCTCCCCATCCAATCGGGAACTCGTGTCTGCGGCGGTCTGGAACCAAGACACCAACAATTAGTGTGCATAACATCACATCCCATCAAGGATAATTCTCTACCATGAACTCCCATCGAATCTCATAACCCTTGATTCCTAGTCCCACACCATCATCGGCCTCATAAAACTTAGTAATAGCCTGATGCCCCCAGTGTGGATCATAAACGACATGCTCTCCTCGGATCGACAAGCGCATAATCATGTACACATCCTCCAATGTCATCGTGGCCTCTCCTGTCAAAAAATGGAATGAACATATCTCTAAATGCCATCTCTCAGGCAGAGTTGTCAAAAGTCCCCTATTTTCCCAAACAATGGGCATATAGGTCACATAGTATAGTCCCAGCTGCATCAATCATCTATGCTCTCTATCTCGCAGTTGATCTCTAAAGGCGTAGGTCAATGGCATGAACTTGTGCATATAAATGGGTGGTAATCATTTACGCACATGCAGAAACAAGAGTCAAGACATCATTAAACATCATGGTTACCATCTATTTAATCAAACATCAGTAGAAATTAAGTCTAAAAATAAGTCAACTTTGGTCAAAGTCAAATGTGTTGTGTCAACGACATTTGCATCACGCTAAGTCACTTGTGTCGTTTGGCTCTTCATTTGCATCATGACAGAGCATTTGCGTCACACAAGCTCGCACATGCGTCACCTTATAACACATGCATCATTTCCGCTATCATATGTGTCATTGACAAAGCACTTGCATCGAATGACCTAGCATTTGCATTACAACAGAGAGATTGTGTCTCTATAACTATCACTTATGTCACGTTATGGAAATTGCGTCTCACCAGTCTGCAAATGTGTCACCCTCTATTAGACCCCTCACGCTTGTGTTGCGACGCATCAAATGCATCGAACGCGAATGCAAATGCGGCTTACGCAAACGCATATGCGTCGCAACGCATTTGTTGACCTAACTTCTAACCCTAAAAAAGTAGGAAAATGATGAAATGACAAAGTGGGTAAGGCGTACTTACTAGCGGGTCTGTGCCCTCTAGCCATCTAAAAGTCTAAACAATTTATCTGCGGTGCTCGGTTGCTAGAATCACCATCTTCGCACGAAGTCTCTTCTCTCTGCTCTCTCAAATCTCAAATAGTAAAAGTGAAAATGAATTGACTTTTTACCAATTTTGAACCTATTTATAGGGTAAAAGTGGGATTTTCTTGCAAATTTTATTATTGGAAGCTCTTTTGACCACCTTTGACCAACCTGTTGACTGCTTTAAACTTGTCGAAATCAAAAATTGCTTGCGTTGCTGATTTTCTGGACATCAAATTAGCTTATCGAGACAATTTCCAATTTTTTTGTCGCCGGACCAAAATTTGAAAATTTTCCCAAGGGGGCATAAATACTCCGTACCTTCACTGGGGCATGTTTTTGACTGAATTTTATTTGTCACAATGCAACAAGCTGCATTATGATAAAGAGAGGAAAAATGTAGACACGTCAAAATGACCTAGGTCTGCAAGTTCTATTTTCTCCATATTTCTTCCTGGCATAATTAAAATATTTAATCATGTCTTATGGTCCAAATTTCAACTATTAATTAAATAATTCTCAATTATTTAATTAATTTATGTCTTTTATTCCTCTTGATTATTTAAATGAATAAATTTTATTTATTTATTTAAATACATCGCTAATCTTTCTAATGTCTCTCTATGATTAAATAAATATTTAATTATCGTTTGATTATTTAAATAAGTAAATTTTATTTATTTATTTAAATACGTCATTAATTTCTAAATGTCTTCTCATAATTAAATAAATTCTTTAATTTATTTAATTATTGTCCACCTTGGCATTCTCCTAATTTTAAATAATAAAATTGTCCCACATGACCCCACCTTTTTGAATTAAATTAATTTTTAATTCAAAATGACTACTTTCCTCCATAAATCAAATAATTTCTAATATTATTTGATCTTCTAGGTCTCTCTTTTCTCGTGCCATCCTTATCTCCTTGTCACATGCAATCTTGTCCCTTGATTTGATTTTCTTAAATCAAATATTGACCATTCATTTCAAATTTACCCTAATGTTGTCCTAACCCTAATTGTAGATTCAATCTTGACCATTGATTCTAGGGCATTTGTCAATCTTCAATCTTGGCCATTCATCTAAAATTGAATTTTCTATAAAATGGAAATTTTGGCCTCATTTGACACACTTGCTATTTCATACATCTACATCTTAGGCATTCTACATCTCTTGGCATCTTGACATCTTGGCATTTTCATACTTTAGGCTTGCTTCATAGTTGCATAGTTGCATTATGTAGCATTTTAGATCAAACCCTTCAACATTTGCTTAAAACAATGTCATTATCATAAGTTTCTCATCACAAATCTAAGGGAAAACATAATATTGCAGCAAATAGAGAAGATGCAATGCAGGTCAATCATGGAGGTTGAAAATATTTGGTAAACTCTTTTGTTGTTTTCATGTTTCTACTCCTTTGTGCTTCATTGTTTTACTTTGGGTTATCTTATTTTAAGCTCTAATCTGCTAACCCAAGTTTCTCCCTAAGCTACATTGGTGAACCCAATGCCAAAATTACGTTAAGGAAGGGAGGTAATGTCATGCCCTGCCATAATTCACAAACCCACTATAGCAATAATTGTTGACCAAAGAGCCCCAACAACCTATCTTAGACTCATAATAAGTTTTGACCAAGGAGATAAGGAAAGAAATGACCAAGATGGGAAGTGATGACTCTCCAGGGGATCCGATAAGAATTAGTTAAGGATAAACATTGACCCATAAGGAAATAAATAAGTAATAATTAAAAGAATGAGACATCACTTGGTAAGTAATAATTTTTCGCATTCCATTTTATCAAATAACTTAGTTATTAAGTAATTATTAAAAGAGTTTAATTGCAAGATTATTATTAGATAGAAATTAATTAGTTTTCACTCTGAATTAATAAAGTTCTCTTAATGAGCATTATGATGATTTGTTTAAAAATTATTAAAATATCGTATTTTATGAGCTTTTTAAAGTTTTATTTTAGAGATAATAACATAATATTAATATTATAAAAATATAGTTCTCAAAATTATAAAAATAGTTGAATTGTTAATAAATTTAAATAAACAAATAAATGAATTTTATTAAATAAAGTAAAATTATGGGATGAAATTTTAAATAAAATGAAAAGAGTTCAAATAAATAAGATAGTGGGTATTAATTTGTTTGTAATAGTTGAAAAGGGAAGCAGTCCACGAAGGAAGCAATGGGAGAGGAGTGGATATGGGCATTCATGTTGAGAGAAAGTGGAGGGTATCGTGGGTGCTGATGTTGATTCCTTTTACTCATTGCTTTTGGCTTTTAGGGAGGGAGATACCAAATACTATAGAAAGATACCTGAGTTGTTTGGCATAAGTAACATTCCTTCCCTATGAACATTTAGAATTCTTAAGAAAATCCATTCCTTATGAACATTCAGAATTCAAACCATCCATTAGTAACATATGTCTTTTATTCTATTCCAAGACCAAGCCTTGCTTGGTTTTATCATGAGTGCAAAAATTGCATTCTAAACCACCTGACATGAAATCAACAACTCAGATATAACAATGTTTGAATCACAAGACATATGAGGAAGAGTTGAATAGGCATGCCCATCCTTTTAGTAGAGGATTACTGTGTTTCCGATTCTTAAGTATTTTCTGGATTTACTGGATTATGTTTGAAGTTTTGTGTAGGATGGGTTTCCTGAATACCCATCCTCAGTAGATCCTTGAATATTCTGTGCAAGAACATGGTCCCTCCTGTCAAGGATAACATCTGTTCCTTAATTTGTCCCAGGGTTACACAAATTCCATCCTCAACTAACATAAATAGTTTTTTGTTTGCTTAGTTTTGATCAAGGAATATTAACGAGCCAAGATTCAACGGTATGCTACAATTTTGAGTAAATTCATAATCTTGTCTGAGTAGTTCGCCATTTTCCATGTTAGGAAATTTCATGCTACTAAATCTACTTTTTATTTCTACTTGTTTGTTTATTCTGAATTGATCTTACTATACTTATAGTTTTGATTAATTCAATCTGTATGCCTGGGTGATTAACTGTATACCAATGTATTGCCAAGTACACGATCTTCATAAACCATATACCTAAGATTTAAATGATATAAGATTTACATTACTTAATTTTATTTTACTTTTCTTTAAAATTTAGGCTCAAATATTACAAAAACATACTGCTTGACCCGCTTAATTAGAGAGGATAAAATCCTAACTTACAAGGAATTACCAAATGTTGCATAAAATTTAAACTCAATGAACCAAATTATAAGCTGATAGATTTAATATATTTCTTTTTCTTTTTCTTTGATGAATAGGTAGCTATCTATATTAATAATAAAGATAAAGTTACATATTCACAAAAAAAGGTGGGTGGTAAGAAGGCACACCCCAAGAGTCATATGGGTCGAGCCTAGAAAACCAAAAGCAGAGTCACTTGGGCCTAGCCTAGAAAACCATAAACATTACAAACACATTAAATAAAAAAGGCCATTATGCGACTAGAGCAATGCCAATAGAGCCAAGAGGGTCTCTGTCATCTATCTTTTTACCCCATACATCAGCGAGGTCTAGAATGACGTTAGGAGGGCCCTAGCCATCGTCATCTTCTTTATCTTTATCTTCTTCCTTATACTCACGCTGAGGCGAGATTTCCAAAGCTAGATATGGGAAACATTTAGCAATGTCTAGCCAACTAGAGCCACTACCAAGAGCATTATCAAAGGGCCACCCAAAGGTGTCATCACCACTCCCCACCACCCCTCCAAAGGGCCACCCCAGGTCAGCCCGCGAAGGAGGAGAACACGACTGTCAGGGAGGGCACGAGCCATGATGAGGAGGATCTTGAGAGCGGGGGCGAACGGAACCACTTCGTCATTGGCCCTGTGAAGGCGACCGACCACAGGAGGAGGTGGGAAAATAGGGCACCTGAGCCACAGTACATGGGGCATTTCCCCAATGGTCCAGAAGCACCTAGAGGTGAGACACCTCAAGTGTAACTTTGTTTTCTTGTACTTGAATCTGCAAAAGCATGTTAGAGCAAATAATAGCTTTAGAATACAAAGAAATATTTTTATCAATCTAGCTATGAGAAAATATGCAATCATTTCTATCTTTCCAAATATTGAAGAAGATTTACACCCTGAAAATGTGTCAAAGTTGGGTATACTTAGTGGAAAGCCTAGGTGAGTCACCCAGCAGAACCATGTGCCAAGAGAATGGCTTCAGTCGAAATGGCCAAAAGAAGTCATGAATCCAATTCCAAAACTGTTAGGCTCTGGTACAAAACTAGAAAAGATGCTTAAAAGACTCGGTTTGCCCACAAAACGGGCACCGAGGGTCCTGGACCCCCAAGTGAACAAGCCAAGACCCCATTGGTAAGCCTTCAAAAATAATACACCAAGCAAAGTGGGTGAGCTTATGCTCAACACTTGCAAACCAAGTGGCAGAGAATCGTTTTCACCAAACAGACATAGAAGACTGAAGATGCCACCGGTGGTTGAGACTATCAATCATAGGAAAGTGCAGTGAAAGCCTTAGATAACCAAACCTATGCTTGTAATTTCTAAAATGGGTGTTTGGGTACCACTTCCAGTCCTTCCACTAGGTCTTGGTACCATGAATTCCCACCTTATGAAGCATATTTTCTGGAATAGCATTCACCAAACCATCATAAGTATCACGGTCCTAGTTTTGAAGTATATAATGAGCACGAAAATCTTTCCACAAAAAAATACACATCATGGATCTATGAAACACATGTTGCAAGGTCTAGATACCTTTCTTGTGAAATCTTAAAGCCTTAATCCAAGGTGTTTTGGCCAGCGACTATCTATTACTGGTAAAGAGGGGCAACCACCAAACATTTTGTTGATTGAGCGAAAGCCCATCATGGAAACCAGAGCCAGCCCAATAGAGTCAGGCCTTAATAGCTTCCCAAGCTCTCCAAATGATTTTGGCCACAAAAGTTCCCACAATCTGGATTGGTTCCTTCATAACCAAAAGGGTTTGAAAGCCAATCCCCTTCCAGGCTGGTCTGTGAATAGGGAAGCCAGACTGAATGCAATGTCTGAGGGGAATTTTTCAGGCTTCATCACCATTAAGAGCTCTAATTATCCATTTCACACATAGGGAAATCCCTTGTCATTGACTGGAGAGCAATCCAAGCCCTCCAAAACTTCCAGGCTACGTGGTGAAACACTCAATGAGTAGGAAACTAGCAAAACTCCCAGGCTACACGGTGAAACCCTCGATGAGTCTCAGAAGAGGCCCAAAGAAAGTCGCATAATAGCTTTGTTGCAAGTATGAATGTGAATGGTGGTGTTGTCATTAATGTTGTCATTGATGCTAACACAGTACATATTATTAATTACAGGTTGTACATGTATAGTTGAGATGTTGTTCAGATGTTGTGAGTACATGGAGCTATCTTTGTGGTGTTGTAGGTGTGTTGGCAATGAGAGATCAGTGTTGTGTGTGTGCTCAAAATGTGCTCTGATTTGTGCTCCACATTTCTTTTGTATTGATCCTATGCTTGTGCAAATCTAAAGTATTGTTTATGGAAATTTTTTGGTGATATATCCTAGTTTGTAGCTATTGGTTTGCTGAAGAGTGAAAGTTCTATTCACCAGTGTGCGAACCGGTTGGCAGAGTTGTTTGTCTATGGACTGGGAGAAATGTTTCTGCTTCACAGTCCTCTGCTAGTTTGTTTCAGGTCTTGTGGATCTGGTAGAAGGCTTGTTAAGGTGGTGTCTATGTTCTGGCAAAGGTGTTCATGGTTTGGTGCTTTGGAAGGCGAGTTCCATAGTTCCTATATGTGTCTGTGCAGTCTGGATAGATTGGTGGAGAGTGTTCTGAGTATGAATTTTGTTGCAGCTAATGCAGATGAATCTAAAGGTTCCCAAGATGTGTTTTGATGTGTAGTGAAACGTGTTGCTTGGTCCACATGTTATTCTCCAGTTTGGGAAGCGTGTACTTCAAAGATCATTTGTGTTTTCATTAGGTTTGGCTGACCTGGTGTCTACACTTCATACGATGGATAAGTATCAATTGAGGAACTATGTGATTGATCCAAGACGTTGTGTTGGGTCTTGTTTAAATGTCTATTTGGTCTACTCTCATTCTCTTCCACCATGGGAATGTTGATTTTTTGACCTAATTTAAATTTGTAAAATGAAGCGTGTGTAGTCGACCTTGGAGAATGTTTCTAAGGTTGAAGAAGATATAAATACAAGTCAAGATGTGAAGAATTAAATCAATCAAGTAATGAAGAATGCCACAAGTGTGAGAAGCAGAGTTGTGCAAAAGAGAATTGAGGCAGCAATACTTTAATGTGTTAGATTCCTGAAAGTAGTGAGCTGAGGGTTTCTGCAATCTTCTTATCTAGGCTATGGATGTGTGTAACCTATTGCAAACCTTAGAGGACTTAGGTTAGACTTGTGTTACCAGTTCATGTGCATTGCGTGAATCTTGCACTTTAAAAAAAAAAAAATCTCGTTCTAAAGTGTTAGTGTGTTGTCCTCTAAGGTTTTGTGGTGGCGCGTTACAATACAATATATAATATATAATAATAATAATAATAATATGTCATATATATAATATATCATATAATACATAATATATATTATAAGTTATAAGTTATAAAATATAATATTTAATACATAATAGATTTCTTGAGTTAAGATAACAAATATCTGTTACCAAAAACCAAATATGTGTTTCTTATAGCAAAGACCCATCTAAATTTTGAAGATCTGGTGGGTTTGTTTAGCCCTACATAACGGATATCCATTATTGATAATTATATATTAATATATATAAATAATATTATATTATATATATTATATATAATATTATATAACATTATATATATTATATATTAGATATATTATATATAATTTTAATATATAATATATTAATATTGTGTACATTAATTTATTAAGATGCTCCCTTGTTTATTTGCTTTCCAAAAGTTGTACAAAAATAAATGCACCTCCATTATGGTTATTTGTTTTCCATGCCTAAATATTTTTCGTTGGCAAAACAATAAACACAAGAACTATTACGCGTATCCAACAATAAAAAATATTAAATCTTAATATCTTAATATTAAGATATATTAATATTTACTAAATATAAATATTATTATAATTATAATATTAATATATTATATGAATAAATAATATTATATATTATATTAAATATATATATATATATATACTAATATAAAAAAAATATAAATATTTATATTAATATTATTATTATAACATCTTAAATGTTGTGATATTGCTATCAGGATTCATGGTTGAATCCTGATAGCAATATCACAATTTGTCATGCTGTCGAAAATACCTCCCACTTATCATCTTAAATGTTAATATATAATGATTTTTATATATTAATATTTCTACTTTTAATAAACAGATCATATCCATTTTTGTATCAGATATCTAATTTTTTTGTTAAAAACGGATATTTGTTTCTATTGGATATATGTTTTGCTTCGGTATTTGGCTTGGGGGCGACCAACCTGAAAATTCAACATCCCCAACATGTTTATAAGGGTTGCAAGATTTTTTCGAACTTCACCCTTCGTGCTGACAACTTTTTTTTCATCCGATTTTGGTGAAACAAAAAGAGTTTGTTCAACAAATTGACAACATCCTACCGATATAAGATATGCATACTTTATTTTGAATTTAATAGGTAATTATTATTGATTTTCTACATGCATTGTGTAAAGTCTTGATTGATAGGTTGATTAAAAACATCTATAACTTTTAAACGGTTAAACATTTTTTGAATCCGAAAGATGTATCACACACTATGCTTCACAAATTATAGTTAAAAATAAATAAATAAAAAATCATAATTTTTTGACCAAGTTAGGGTTGCTGGACAAATGGTTTTTAATATTTTTAAAAATTTCTACTAGAAAATTCATGACTAAATATTTACTTGTCAAAAAATTACAAAAAATATATGTCACATCCAGGCATGTGTCCTCTACTTATATTGAAAGATTCAGAAAAAATACAAAAAAAATCTCCCCATTAGGGTGGTCGAACAAACACTTTCTTTTTATTTTTTTCCTGAACATTTAGTACTATTGCATTGAAATTTCAAATTTTCACTAAATAGATTTTTTTTAAAAAAGAGGACTAGTAGCTTAGAAACTAGATTCAATTTGATACAAGTTTTTTTTTTACATATTTTCAAATTATGTTAATAACCTATTAAAAATTTTATGTCAAGTTGCGTAACTCTATTTTTCTAAATTTTAATTGCCACTTAGGGGCCTAGTTTGGCCCCCCGTGATCCTAAACTAACCCACATGTGATATACCTTCTTAAATTATTATTTATATATTCTTACTTTTTGAAAACTCTTTATTTCTAAGATTAATGAAGCATGAAATTAGTTACATTTGCACATGCTAACATGCAATTAATAGTGTTGGCATTACATTCATTTCTTATGCTAGGATTGTGCCCTGATAGCATTGAAGATGAATTGCTATGTTGTCTTATGTATCTGATAAGTAAATTCGAGAGTGTTCCTTCTTTTTGTCTAACATTCAAGATATCATTAGATGTAGTTGTTTTTTCACAATTCCATTACTCTAATCAGACCTAATTATTATTTATATATTCTTGTTGAAAACTCTTTATTTCTAAGATTAATGAAACATGAAATTAGTTACATTTGCACATGCTTACATGCAATTAATAGTGTTGGCATTACATTCATTTCTTATGCTAGGATTGTGCCCTGATAGCATTGAAGATGAATTGTTATGTTGTCTTATGTATCTGATAAGTAAATTCTAGATTGTTCCTTCTTTTTGTCTAACATTTAAGATATCATTAGATGTAGTTGTTTTTTCACAATTCCATTACTCTAATCAAACCTAATTATTATTTGGGTGAAGCCACAATAGTGGTTTACAATTGAAGTGAGGAACGAAAACTAACATAAAACGAATGCATGGAAA